>MDYQ01000007.1:0-469817 GCA_003024175.1 Planoprotostelium fungivorum | reverse complement strand
TCAAAAGGGTACAAGTAGAATGTACCAGTAAGACAATGTCTTTAGAACTTCAGCTAGAGGAGATGTTTAAGACAATAGAGCAAAAAGACAAATTTATCACAAAGCAAATGATGGTGATTAGAGCATATAAAGAAAAGTTGGAGCACCAATAGATTTGCTAGAAACTGGACTTTAATGCATCCTAAGCACACTCTATAGCAGTCTCTAAGGAAATACATGGCACATGATATAGCTTGCTTCACCTTTCAGGTTCAGCAAGCTGGCAAGAGGTGTGTAGTGATTTCCCCCAAGACTGCATAAAATGCGCTCTTAGTGCATAAAAGCTTGTAAAATACTTGGTAATATAGTCTGTGAAGCTAAGAGAAAAGTGTGTAGAAAGCATGTTCTTAGCAGATGACAGCAGAAACACAACACTCAAGGCCCACAAAGCACACACAACACTCAAGGCCCACAAAGCACACACAACACTCAAGGCCCACAAAGCACACAATAATGCTTGCCTCACCACTTTGTGGTTCAGCAAGCAAGCAGGTGGTGTGTGGAGATTTCCACCCAATCTGCATGCTCTGGGCACACAAAAGCTTATAAACCATCCTCTAAATATTTTTTTAAAGTCTGTATATGTAATAAAGATGTGTGTAGAAAGCATGTTCTTAGCAGATGACAACAGAAACACAACACTCAAGGCCCACCCACATGCCCTCATTAGCCTCTGCCTCTATGAGGCACAGGCTACTATCTTTTAGTGTGCAGCAATTTCCACCCAATCTATATAAAGCATGTTCTGAGCACATAAAAGCTTATAAATGTTTTGCAGAGAATTTACAAACTGATCACAGGAAGCAAGCATTCAGTGTGTGGTGAGTTGTAGATAAATGCACTATAATATTCCCTTTTTATATGATGAAAGGAATTACCAAAGCATATTTAGAGAATACATCAATGATTGTTAAAAGATAGTTAGTGCCATCATTATACTCAGTATTTTAACAGCATTGGATGACTGTGGCTCTGCATCTGCACCTTGAGATGTCTAATTTTATTTAGAATTGCGAGTTTGGGGACGACGGTTGACACCCATATTAGCACTCACTGTCTTTTCTGTCTGTCTCATGGATTTGGGCAGAACTCTTCTGAACAATTTTAAACTAGTCACATTGGTGTAGTGATTCTTCTTGACAGACTTGAAATCGTCCAGTAGACTGTCGAGATCATCAGGATTTTGATGATACGATGCCTCGACGCCAGACACTCACATTGAACTTCGCTTCTTCTTCTCATTTTTATTTGGCTCTTGGTTGGTGATATCAACAGATCAGCTTTCATTTGCCAAAAAGGTTTTGGCCCTCCTCTTGCAGCTGAGTTGTTGAACTTGGCATTTAATTTTGTGGTTCAGCAAGCAAGCAGGTAGTGTGTAGAGATTTCTGCCTTGTCTGTACAGTGCCCATTGTGCCCCGCTTTTGTGGATTGGACCAATTGGATGCCAGAGTGTAACACTGCTTTCAACAAACTAAAGAAGGCCTTCCTGGACGCAGGATTTGTTTGTCATTACGACGAACATTACCCCATACGACTTGAAACCAATGCCTCTGACTTCACCATTGGAGGAGTCATTCAACAACCTTTTCCAGAGGGTATACAACCCCGCATTTGGAGCCGCAAACTCACTGGAGCCAAGCTGAACTACAACGTACACGACAAGGAGCTATTAGCAGTAGTGGAATGCTGTAAGGCATGGTACCATTGGCTTATGGGCTCCTCCGACACCACCATATTCACTGATTGATCACCAAAACTTAGAGTACTTTCGGACCACCAAGATCCTAAATCGAAGACAAGTTGGATGGTCCCAGCTATTTGCCGATTTCAACTTCAAATTAATTCATCGGCAATCGCCCTGGCCGAATGAATCCCGTAGCCGACGCTATTTCACGCCGCGCTCAGGATAGGTTAGACATGGGTGACAGAGAGCAAAACGCAGTATGTCTACTACCTCCACGATTCTTCGTCAACGTCACCAACATCAAACCAAGAGACAACTTCCTCGATTTCGAAGACAGTGTACGAGCCTCCTTCACCAACAACGAATTCTACTTATCGTATACCGAATGGGCTAAACTGGACGATACTACAACAAGACCAAAAGAGCACCACCGCTGAGCAGAATCCATTCACGGATGGACTTCTATACTACCACTTCGAGCATCAGTACTACACCACAGACACGACCTACCGCTGGACACATGGGACGTAAGAAGACATACGAGTTAGTCATTTACTCCATGTTTAGACATTCTCCCCATCCCCCTAGTAGCCAGTCGATCTCTTTGGGGATGCAAACGAAGAGAGATGCCTGTTTGTTCTCTGAAAGTGAAGTATTATGATGAATGAATGTGATGGAGAAAAGAGAGCCAGCCTCAATGAGGTAAGATGCACTTAATGTATTAACTGAGCAGGGGGGATGAGATGCAGATACAGGAGGGCAGCATCAATGGAAGCTCTTAGGTTAGCATCTCGGATGTCATGGTAGCCAGGAACAATCAGATCTTCAGAGAGACGGTAATCCTCTTCCACATTGACTGCCATGATGGCAAAATCTACGTCTATGTGCTTCTGCCACAGAGCTAAAGCTAGAACAAAGGATCTGAGGCTGGTGACAAGAGAATCCAGAGCTGATAATGTGTGATCGTCCCAAGCAAATAAATTCCATTGTATCTTCCTCATCAAGTCTTCATCTTGCTTTTGCATCCATATTCCTGTATTCAATTGGAGCCCTTTGGTCTATGATCTGGTTATTTTTTTGCATGACGATGTATATACCTTCATAAACTCAGAGAACCAATGGTTAAGAGGATCGTATAATTCTGCTTGTCTCTCCGGTAACCCTACTTGCTCAGGTGACTCAGGGATTCTGATGCTGTTGTTATTCAGCATATTCACATCATTCCCTCTAGGTTCACCATATGATATCTGTTTGGACGTGATTCAAGATGTTGTCGATGATCATGTTCTTCTTTTCAGGTAGCACATCAGTGGCTGTGGTGGATAAAGTCATCTGATGGTATTCATCAGAGTCAATCAGAGGCGATGTCATCACCATTGGCATAGAAGAAGGAATTATCTGGGTTTGCTGACAATCCCACTCAAATGCAACAAGAGATGCTAGCTGTTTTGTGGGAAGCAGTAATCTTTTCGACTGTTCGGGTTATTAATGTTTGCAAATTCATTAGAGAATGATAGATGTAATACTCACCATTGGGGTTTTCACTATTCGACTGTCCAAAGTGACCATGTATTGTGTTCCTCCACCCGTCTCCAGCGGAGTTATTCCAACCTAAACTAGTCAATATTGCTCGTCTGCATCACAATACCTTTTTGTAGAATCTGCGAGACTGGCCGCTCGTTTTTACTATTGATGATGAGAGATCTACCTATAACCGATACATACCTGCTCCGATACGCGCTTCTTTCATCTGGTTGGCACCTTCCAATGTAACAGTTTCCCCCACTATCTCGCTTGTACTGATCGTACTCCGTGAAGGTGTTTGAGACACATATCTTCTCTGTCCATTGATTATTGCCTGTAGTGTCCTTCTCTGAAGCATGACGTTTCGATCACCAACGCGATCCCTGGGGTGTCTCGTTGTAATCTCCCCATTAATTCATTTTCTTCTTTCGTACGCAACGGTCGTTCCTCTTCATCAGAAGCAACGGTCAACGTTGCGTACTAACGAAACGTGCAAACACAATGGGTCATCATCTATAAGCTATTCTTTTAATAGACAGATCTCATGCCCTATTGTTCTCTGTGAATTTGAATTCAGGATTCTTGATCAGATACTGAAGCAGGTCCACTTTAGTGACGACCTTTCAGAGTCAATGTGATGCTCTACAAAGAGCGCACCTTTTTGACGACAGGAACATCGTTCTCCCTCTCAGTGACAAAGGCAGCCGAGTTAAACTCGAAGAATCGGTTCAGATCCGATAAGGGTGTCTCTGATGTGATCTCCTTAAAGTTTCTCTTTGTGTTGAATGTGAACATCACCTGCTCCGTTTCAACAGTATCCATTACTTCTAATTCACCTTCTGCACAGAATCGCTAGACTGTACCAATCCACGTCCGAATTTGGAGAGGAGATTACCAGTTGTGACTAGACCAACCATCCTCTTACTATCGTCCACCACGGGCAGCTTACAGTGTCAGTCGGATGGTTGTCAGGTGTCTCACCTGATCGAAGCCTCCCCTGTTAAGGAGGTTCAAGGCCTCTTGTACATTGGTCTGTTCATGTGTTGACTCAGGCTCACGTTCGACCCTCTCACCTTGATGGAGCAAGTCACTGCATTTGGTAAATTCAGTGTCTTGATGGTGGCACCGTGGTACTGCTCTACCTGCAAAGGGTTATTGTCACCTCCCTAGACTACCCCACCTCCGTCTTTTGTCTCTCCTTGGTCTCTGTGTCAGTGAAACCGTTCTCAGCCATCCAATCGTCAGAGAGGAACTTGCTCATGTAGTTCCTCACAGAGTCAGCCAACAGAACGACCACACGATCGCCTGTGAATCGTCATCTCTCGTCTATTTCTCCTCTCCACCTTTCTTCATTCCGTACTCTCTGGCTGCTCTCACAGCTCCGGCCATACATGAACCCGCTGAACCTCCGCAGAGTAGTCCCTCACTTCGAATTAATCTTCTCGACATGTTGAAGGACTCTCGGTCCACTGTCTTGATCCACTTGTCCACCAGAGTGTCAGATCTGTCCAGTACTACAGGTACAAAGTCGTATCCAATGCCCTCCACCTGTTCCGATGAGCATCCTCTTCACTACCTTTCTGTGGGCTCACCTTGTAGGTTCCGACACCAGACTCATTGAGAGACTCTGGCTGAGCTAGGATAGAGCCTTCAGGATCGACACCGACAATCTTTACGTTCGGCAGTCTCTCCTTCATCTTTCTGGCGATGCCAGTCAATGTGCCTCCAGTTCCAGCAGTGAGAACGATCAAGTCGATCTGCAGAGGGTGAGATTCCTCGATGATGGATGCCCACCTTGCCCTCTGTCTGTTCGAGGATCTCCTCAGCTGTGGTGTCATAGTGAGCCAGGGGATTCGAAGGGTTTCCGTACTGGTCGAGGATGTGAGAGTTGGGGATCTCCTTGTTCAGTCTTCGCGCCACTCCAATGTGGGACTCAGGTGCGTCCCAGGCGGCTTCTGTGGGGGTTCGGATGATCTCCGCTCCAAGTCCCTGTCGACGAATGAGTTCCCTCCTCTTGCTGATTTCTCTACCTTCAGAACGTCAACCTTCTCTTTGGACATCTTCTCGGGGAGGGTGATGATCATGCGATAACCCTTGATGGCGGCCGCGAGAGCCAAACCGATACCAGTGTTTCCAGAAGTGGGTTCGATCAAGGTGTCTCCTGGCTTAATCCGTCCGCTTCGCTCTGCGTCCTCTACCATGCGGAGACCGATTCTGTCCTTCACAGAACCTCCGGCATTGAAATATTCACACTTGGCCACTGCATCTATTCAGTGTGAATGGTCCTCAGCACTCACCGATTTCGCACTCCAACCCCTCTTCCTGGGGAATCTTGTTCAAACGGACAAGAGGAGTGTATCCGATCGCTCCTAAAACATTCTCCAGGATTTTTGGATTGCGTGGGCTGTGTGCGGTGAGGAAAAGTAGAACAGAATGATGATGCTCACTTTCGGTAGTGCTTGTGTGGTGAGGGCTCTTGGGTTCCCAAGTGCCATGTACATTTCACTGGACCCTCTGTTTTCTTCTGAGTGCTCATCTCTTTCTTTTCCCTGTCTTGGATGCGCTCGGATGTGTCGGAGATTGGGTTTCATTCTGATGGTAAAGACGATTTGTAATCCTGAATGTCGACAATTGATTTCGCCTCATTTGTGAAGTCGACGAGCTGATGAAACGGATGTTAAAACAGTCGGTCGCATAACAGTGAAAAAGTTGTGATTTCTGAGTTATTTCTTTGTCACTACAATGAGTCACTGATCTAACACAGGGCATTCTTATAGTGTCCCCCAAGGTGAGACATCCACGAACTCCTCAATCCTCTCTCCTTGTTGTGACGATCAAAAAGCATACGTATTACCTGCTTCCTGATGAACTTTTAAATACTGAACCATGAACATCGATACTACTTTTGTCTTTATCGGTCAATTGAACTAAATCTTATAGGTGTGAGTATGATCTCTTCTTTTCTGTTATTCTCGAAAGTGATGAGAATAGTCTATCCATTCTATGATCTCTATGGAGGGTAGTTGGGTTCTCCAACCTCTCTCTGTAATCAACCATGATTGGACTTTGGCTCTGATTGTTTATATATTCCACTATCCTCACTGTCTTTTCCAAAATTAATCACACAACAGGTTCGGATCGAGGGAAGCATTATATAAACAGACATCGTCCAACTTCGCCTTTTTTATACATTTCTTTGCTCGTCGATCACCTAACACATTTTGAGCTTGAGGTCTTACCGTTCTACTTACATTCTTGCACATGGGACACTCTTTCTTAGAGAGGAGCCATTTATCAACACAGGGACTGAAAACCATTCAGAAGAGAACCTGTAGTCTGTATCACCTGTGGAAATGATGCTGACAAGGCAGCCACCTCAATAGCTCATCCTCTTCGTATTCTCCCAGACACACAGCACAGACAGCATCTTCTGTTGGAATGTTGTCCTCCGACTGTTTGAATGGCTTCTCTTTGGTGAGTTGTGCAATCTGTTCCTTTGTTGCTGCTGATGTCACCCGCATACCAATGCACTGAGGTCACCTGCATGTACCAAAGTACCTCCTCCTGTGCCAATCACTTGGAGAATACCACAGACGCTGCAACAGCAACAGCTTAAGAAGATTACGCTGTGAAGCACAACCAATCCAATGCATAGACCATAGAGTTTTGGTGTTGCCCCACTCTGAAGGAGGATCAGTGGTGATACGGGAATTCACTCACACATGATGCTGTGAAAGTCCAGACAGTGCCAAGGGCATACCTGCCTGTGTGAGTAATTTCGCTAAATGTATTCAACGTACCATACGAACCAAAAGAGGTCGAGACATCTCGCTATCGTGTACAGACCAACCGCCTTTCTCATGCTACGTTCACATGAATGAACAGCACGAATTGGTCCTTACCTTTCGATCTGAGCAGCCCTGGTTTGTCCATTTTTGGGCATACGGTGAAGTGTCACCTGTACTGGTTACACGATGTTATAGATATCGTGTGGACCCACTCGGTTGATTATGAACATGGAGAGATGGTGGATTCCTAGAATCGAAAGCCATTCTCGGAGGGGTTTGCGACAGATGGCGTGGTTCCATTCTGTAGATAATATGACTGTGATTGGTACGATCATTATCGCAAAATAGTAGCTCATCAACATCAGCGATAATCTGTATCGATTAAAAATGTGAATATGGAATATTAAACGCACCTCCATCTGAGTAAAAGAGGTTGATAACGTAGTATTTGAGGCGCATCTTCAGCGTTCAAAGATTCGCGAGCCCGTGTTGGAGTTATAATTGATGGAACGGTTGTTGTGGACGTTCTTCTTTGAGATCAATACAGATGCAGAAAACATGATCTCACCTAACAGCAGTCTCCTCTGATTCACTCGACAAAATATAAGATGATGCGTTGTTAGAATCGGAGAGAATTGGAACGCTCAAATCTCTGTCGTCTTCCATGATGTAAATTCTGAGGAACGCGAAATTGTTGTCGAAAACCGTCTACAATTTGAAGTGTCTATTTTTTGCTCGCTGAGAAACAACCACCAAGCTGATGCAATTCGATGATATACACAATGTTCTTCGCCTTGTCATACTGTTAGCATTGATCAGTATATCTGGTGAGTCCAATATTGTGCGATATACCGCAGGTAACGATGTGATAGCTGGTAGCACCATCCCATCCTTCTGCCCTCGTAACAGCAGTGCTACAATTGGACAACATTATACAGTGGTCATATACGACCTCAGAAGTGGAGACAACTCCACGAAATCAAGTACACCCTACCGTAATTGTGCGGAGGGAGCACAATGCAACATAACCTCCACTGTTGGGCCCTGTGACAGTGTAATGAACCGCATCACCACCTTTATTGATGCGGTGTAGTTTCAGTCGAAGAGCGGGGATTCGATTGATATTCAAATACCAGTAGGAAACACCACTTATCTGTATTTGGGCTCAAATTCAAATCAAAGAGACTGTCTCATTCAATTTCAAAATGAAACATTCATTAATGGATCCACGTACATTTATACTTCCAATGGGTGCATCAAGGTAATAGCGCATCGGAACGATGGTACATGAATAACCGTAATAGGATGATTATGTTTTGGACTGTCTGAAATACGAAGATTGTGGCTCTTGTGCACAAGACAGTCGATGTGGATGGTGCGACGGAACGTGCAGATCTGGGGATCAGTCTGGTCCACATGGAACTACATGCAATTCATGGGGCTATTCAGTTCAAAGCTGTTGCAAATACTTCACTGATTGTCAAACCTGTACCAGTAAGTCATATGGAGCGAACGTGGGGTGACACCACACAGACACCTCATATGGCTGCGGGTTTTGTTATGGGGTCGGATGCTTCGATGGAAGCTTGAGTGGCCCATCGAATAGCAGTTCCTATTGCCCGAAGTGGAATTTTAATTCTACATGCGTCAATTACTATTCTCCCGAAGCGCTGATGGATACACCTGTGGTCAACGGTAAAGCTAAGATGACATCCAGAGGTGAAGCTGAAAAGTATCATGTGAAACAGGCTATTAACATGATCCATCCAGTAGCGGGGACTCAGATCCAATTGTGGAATCGTACTGGATGGGAATACTCTTTTACGTCAGGAGTGAACATTGGTAAGATGCTTCCTGGGTGGGATAACACGACGACTCCCTCGAACGATCAAGTGAAGCAGTGGCTCGAATGGGTCGACGATCTGGGGGCCAGAGTGATCAAGGTATACTCACTCCAGACACCATCCTTCTATCAGATTCTGGCTCAGTGGAATGAGGGGAAATTGAATCCGATTCGATTCATACAGGTCATCGAGCCCAACACCGTCTGGCCCACAACGGGTGGATATGACATCATCTCAGATACTCAGGGAATGAAGCAGTTCCAACAAGTGAGTGCCCTTATTTCATTGATCTGAAGGAAGTAGATCATATTGAATACGGTGGATGGTGTATTTGGAACAACGGGATCCTACACGGTGAATGTCGCCCCTTATCTCTACGGGTGGATCTTGGGAACAAGATGGAATAGCACCACCATCTCTTTGACCAATAAGTCACCCAACAGTTTGGACAGTACGGGAGATTTCATCGTCGCATCCCAGAGTGCTACCCTCTTCGAGGTGTGGGTGGCATCTGTGTGCAATGCGATTGCTAATGCTGAGTACTCCATCTCTCAATGGTGGCTTCACTCATCGTCGATTTTGACTGACGACCCACAGGCAACATCCTATTGGTGTATCCAGTTCCATGGACCAAGACCCTCTGGAACATGTTGTGATGACTTCTGAGCATCCAGCATCATTCGACGCTAACCACATCCTTCCCACCTCATCATGGCTGGCTGGTGTCTTTGCCACGATGACCATGTGACTCATTGATACTGGCAGTTCATGACTGAAATTCTCAGCACACCTGCTTATCCCACTTCCACCGTCACAGAATTTAACACCTGTATTGATTGTAGAGGATCGATGGATCCCCTATCTGGCTATCTATATACCTTGAGGAATTATTATTCGAACATTCCCATACTGATCAATGGTGATGCAATGCCATACACATGGTCTGATCAGAACAGGTATTGGATTCTCTACTTCCGCTCATCCAGCGCGAGTGGGAGTGAGTGGACGAGACGAAGGGGGGATGTCTGAGACGTCTCAAGGGCAGTTCATAGAGGATGCCATGCATCGAATCTACCTAGAGGGCTACACGGGACTCATCATTGATTCACTCTTCGACGAGTGGAGTCGGGTGAGCGCCACACCTGATGAATTCTGATGGAGTCAGATATCATGGAACGTCCGGCCCATCAGTCTTACGACTAATGCGAACCGATGGAAGAATCCTCTCAATGCCGCGAGCTACTTTGGACTGATCGCCATGGAAGCAGGAAATCCTCCTGATGCAGCGCAGAACCCAAAGATCGTCATTGACGGTGGTGAGTCTGATTGGGCCGGTATTGCGGCTCTCAATTACGATTCGGCTGAACTCAAGTACACTTATGACGAAGAATATCTATATCTGCTTTTCGCCACGGCAGATCAATCCGCCAACCACGATTTTGCTTTCCAAGTTTCCAACTTGGGTGAGTCGCTTAAAAGAAACGGTGTAACATCCACAGGCTCCACTGAGCAACTGTCTCCCGCACCCAATGCAAAGTTTGGAATGAGAGTGGACACTTATTTGTCCATGACACCTACCAACAATGCCACCATGCTCATAAACGTTGCATTGGATCCATTTCTGGCGAAATATTGGGCGTTGATCAACCGAACAGCACTCACTGTCACCAACACGAAATTCAATCCATACCGAGAGATTGGGAGTGAGTGGTATCACTTATCCTCAACTGAAGCGACCAGGGCTCAATTATGCTGTCGGGTGCACTGCCTATCCCATTTCGCCTGTAACAGCTGGGGTCCTACTCAACGGGACATCAGCTACAGATTCTCCGCAGTATGACAACAGAGCAATGTACACCAAAGCCGGATTTGTGACAGAGATGCGAGTTCCGTGGCAACTCCTGGGCTTTATGGACCCCAGTTCACTGACCCTCTGGAGCTACTTCTCCTACACCCTCAACAATGCAATCCTTCCGACCCCCTTCTCCCTCGCTAATATCGGTCTACAGGTCAGCTTCTACCCTCCTTATTGACTGAATGAGAACAGATCGTAAATCAACCTTCGCAAAGTGTATCACCATCAAAACCTCTGGCTCTATCGGTTCAAGGGTGGACGAACGTCAACTACTATCCTAGGAAGAAGCAGAGTTGGACGACCGTTCAGACAGCGATCAACTACTTCTACCGTACACCTCCAGTCATTCAATGTGTATCTAGGAATGGCAGCTGTATGCTCGGCAATCTCCCCAAATTCTGCACCGCCGGACGATTGAACACTTCAGTGGTGGATGCCAATCAATTCAACACCACCAGTGCACAATTTCAATTCTTGTGCGGGACGCCTTGTGTCGCTGCAGTGGCAGTGGTGGTCCCTTTTGTTCTCTTTGGAATAGGGGGCGCCATTCTGTGGCTGATCATGACGAGAACCAAGCGGACCAAAGTAGAGGACATGCTCACTGCTTTTGGAAACAGCCAGCACGTCCGATCGCGAGAGTGAGAGGAGAGAAATAGGATCAGACCTGATACACTCCAGACCCAACGCAGATGCCCGACCTCCCGAATCACTTCGAAGACTACGGCCCAGTATACACACACCACCTCCTGTGGATATCCCTTTACAAACGATGGATTCTTCAAACCAACGTGGCCCGGAGAGGGCTTCCTCACCGTAAATGAAGGAAATATAGAAACCCTCGTTGTAGTCTATTCGAATTGTTCAATTCTCGGTTTCCAAGTTATTTCGCGAAAGGCACGGAACATGGGCCGACAAAAGAAGAAGAACTCTTCTGGCTTGGGCAGAGCTCTCGTCAAGGACCGGTTCTCTCATGTTGCAAATGTCAAGAACTACAATCCTGAGGTGATACTCGGTTCATGTCTTCTTTGAACTATGTCTTTCTGGTTTGAGAAGGCTTAAAATATGTAGGTGGCTGGCATGTATTCCAGCAATGTCGATGAGAAAAAAGAGAGGGCAAAAGCAATGCAATCTATAACTGAGATGTCAGATTTCAACGAATGGCTACACAATGCAGAAGCTCAGCAAAGGGACTTCACCGCAGAGAAGCAGAATATTGTTGTCATCACAGGTCCAGTAGCCGTACAACACGTCGAGGCGACTGAAGAGCAGGTAAAGACGAGACTTCATTCTGGATGAAGTGAATGATGATCTTGTAGGTGGAACTTCAAAGACAAAACTGGAATAGTATCGGAATTCCTCGAAGACCGCACTGGGACGTGTCAACCACGGCAGACGAGTTGAAGGCAATGGAGAGAGCTTCCTTCCTGGAATGGAGACGAGGTCTTGCTGAGTGAGTATAAGCGATGTCACTTCAATTGAATGAGTGTTCATCGGATCCATGATCATCTCTTCGAATAGGATGGCTAACGGAACGATAGGATAGAAGACAAGAAGAACTTACTACTGACACCCTTTGAGAAGAACATCGAAGTATGGAGACAACTGTGGCGTGTCGTAGAACGTTGCGATCTGATTGTACAGATTGTCGATGCGAGGTGTGTTGAGATGATAGCCTCTTCTGACACCCATAGAAATCCTCTCCTCTTTCGATGCCCAGATCTAGAGTTGTACGTCAAGGAGATCAACACCAATAAGAGAAATCTGTTGTTGGTGAACAAGGCAGATCTGCTGACGAAAGGACAGAGGTAAGGAAGAGAGGAGAGATGGATTGACATCTGAAGGCAGAAGTGGGCCAAGTACTTCAGAGAATCGGGTATACGCCACGCCTTTTTCTCTGCAAATTTTGAGCAGATGAAAATCGAACAGAGTGAACTGGAGAAGCAGAAGCAGTTGGGAAACACTCTAGATACGGATGAGAGACAGCTCGTCATGTGAGACACACTGCTTTCGACATCTCTGACAGAACCAGGGCTCTACAGAAGAAGTATCTCCCCTTAGATGGACAGAGGGAGAATCTGAAGTTGAACAAGAGCCCAATGAAGAAGGAGAAGGAAGAGAAAGAAGAGGTGAGGAGAGGAAGAGGAGAAAGCTGAAGGAGACAGGAAGAAGAGATCGTAGACGAGGGTCCAGACGAAGAGGTGTCGGAGGGAGAAGAGGGAGAGGTGTCGGAGGGAGAAGAGGGAGAGGAGAAAATGGAGGTGAGAGGAGAGAAGAGGAGAGGACTGAGATCGTGTGTCACAGCTCTTCGACTCCATTCCCGTGTACGAAGAGGATGAAGATGAATCGAGGATTTTGAACAGAGAGGAATTGTTGGCCTATCTGCAGCAGTACCACGAGCCTTCAGAAGCAGGTGAGAGGAGAGGGAGAGGCAAAGATTGAGATGAGAAGGTCAAAGAGTTCAGATTGGAATGGTGGGATACCCCAACGTGGGTAAATCATCCACAATCAATGTCCTGGCAGGAGAGAAGAAGGTGAGGGGCATATAGAGGTGGTTCTAATACTGTCAGGTGGCTGTGGCGGCCCAACCAGGAAAGACGAAGCACTTCCAAACGATCAACATCGGAGAGGACATCTGTCTCTGCGATTGTCCCGGTCTGGTCTACCCCACCTTCGCTTCCACAAAGGTGAACTCTTTCGAATCTTGACTCGATGAAGCTGAGAGCCACAGGCGGACATGGTGTGCAATGGATTACTGTCCATCGATCACATGAGAGATTACCGCAGTCCAGCGGCACTGGTGTGCAGGAGAATACCAAGACACATCTTGGAACAAGCCTACGGAATCGTTCTCCCTAAGCCCACCTCTGAAGAACCCGCCGATCGACCAGCCACAGCTGAAGAGCTATTGCTCGCTCACGCCTTCATCAGAGGTTACATGACTGTGCATGGTACACCCAATGAGAGTATGTCGGCCAGAGTGGTCTTGAAGGATTATTACAACGTGAGCTCTTCCCTTCTTCGCCTCTCACCTGTCACAGGGAAGACTGGTATATGTACACCCTCCTCCAGGCATGGATGGAGCCAAGTTCAATCAGCACAACATCATGTCCACAAAGAACTTTCAGATCGAGTATCTACCCGAAGAGGTGATTCACAACCCATAACATTCATTTGGCTGATATGGAGCATTAGTCTGGTGGACTCAAATCGGAGACCGAAGGAGTACAGAAGAAGAAGAACAATCGCAACAGTAGTGAGGTAAGAGGAATTGTCGAATAAGATCACAGGATGATGAGTACAGCCTACCATCAAACAAAACGCAAATGAACTGGATTCTTTCTTCCTCCGCCAAGAGCAGGTGACAGAGATAGATGAGTGATAGTGTTAAATCATCCAAGGTATCAGCCTACACAAAGGGTGGAAAGAAGGATCACAAGAAACAGGGTGTTTATTCTCGCACCAAGTTCTCTCACAGCCCCATTCCCGTTGGAGCTTTGAAGAACATCATGTCCTCTTCACCTTCTCCGAATCCATAAATTGCTTTCGCTATTCCTTCGCTCGTCTCTGTCTTCTACTTCTCTTCACTCTTGTTGGTATATATAATATCTACTATACTCGTCTTATCATAAAGCTCTCTCAGACAGTAAGAAAAGTTGACACTGCGCAATCGATATATCGAGAGAAAGGAGTTTATAGCATCGTTACTGCTCTCCAGTCTGGGATTGTGGCTTGATGACACCGACATCAGCAGCTCTGAGGACTCTTCCGTGAAGGTAGTAGCCAGACTTCATGACCACGCCCACACTTCCTCCCTCCTTGCTGGGGTCTGGGAAGTAGGTCACGGCGTTCATGACATTGGGATCAAACTTGAGTCCCAGAGGCTCGAACTTCTCAAGCTGGTGCTGCTTGAACACTTTGTTCAACTCTGCTTGAGTCATGTACACTCCTTCGTACAACTCCTGCAGCTTTGGGTTGCTCTCCAAATCCTCCTTCCTCACTGCGCCTGTACATCTGTGGTACGTAAGTGAGGTGAAGAATCGATGGTTTACCTCGTGAGGTTGTCTGCCACAGCGAGGAGATCTTTGGCAAACGAGGAGATACCAAACAGCTTGGCGTTGTCAACCTCCTTCTTCATTCTGTTTCTGACGTTCTCTCTCTCAGCCAGTGAAAACAACAGCTTTCCCTTCAGCTCCTCGATTTGAATCTCAAGGTCCTTCAGCTGTAGAGAATTTGTATCAGTATATAATCCTTCAATGGATTGTTGATCGTGACTATCGTGGGGGAATATCCCCGATTTGATGGACTCTGAATAGTCTTTGATCTTCTTACGAAGATTATTCACAAAGAGGGTCGACAACCTGAGAGGTTCTCGAACCTATCGAAAGTTCAGCTGAACCCTCAGATTGGCGACCCTCGATAGAATAAGATCTCTTCAGTTTCTGATGATTGATGTATAGAAGAGGAGTACGCCTCACCTTCTCCCCTGCGTTCTTTTCGTCCGCAAATGACTCTTGACCTTCCGTCGTCTTTTGCTCGGCAGCGACCTCGGGTTCCTCTTTTGATTGTTTGATCACTCTTCCAGTGTGAAAGCTCGAGAAGGGAATGATGGGTCTCGAAGCAGAACAGGCCAGGTGAACAGAGGGAGAACTCTTGATGAGAGAAGCACCATTGTTTTGGATGACTGCACGACCGACAAGAATAGGGGTTGAAAGAGCAGCTGGGGCCTTGACTAAAGTTGAAAAGCGATGCATGTTGTTGATTGTGTTTGGTATACGGTTTTCTGGCTGTGCTGAGAATTTTCTTGAACCCAAATTACAATTGACCAAAATAATCATTTAAATACATTACTCGGTCCCAAAAACAGCAGTTATCAACAAAGAGAAGAAGAGAATGTGAACTATTTTCTGCTCCATTCAACTTTGGTATCCCCATCATCTATAAATCTTCCCTCTCGTCGTGGTATTGGAGATGGCATCGGTGGTCGCTGCACTTACAATGGTTGTCTGGTTTAGATGGTATTATCCCTGTGGAATGAGTGAGACCGTGAGATCTTATCTCTTTACCTTTGAAGCAGTATGGTTCTGGAGATATGATGGGCTCGCAGAAATCATCAGCAGATTGGTCGTTGATGTAAAACACTTCATCTGAATCTCCTAAAACACATTTGAGACGAATTCAATAAATCGACTGCTCCCACCAACAGAGAAGGGGATATCACTGCATATATCGTATATCGCGAAGCAATACTCTTCGCATAATTGAAGAGAAGTGCACGTTTGGCAAGTCCCTGAGCCTGCGTAAAATCTGCCTTCAAAGAATGAGTCGAAGGGACAGTCTCTCTTGATCTTACCTGCCATTGGGTCGCACTCTGCACATTTCCATCTTCAGCATTCGTTAGTGCTTCCGTAAAAGAGGACCGTACTCACTCAGAAACCATAGCATAGCACGATGAGCATTCTTTTCTCATCAAATTGTCGACTGTCTTTTGGATCTTGAGTGTATCATCACTCGTACAACAAGAATCCTTCTTATATTTGGTGCAGAAAGGTAAACCATTCTTGGGGACCGCAACAGGATGATTCTATATATGTTATAACTCCTTTCGTTAGATAAATTTATACCTGATTGCTGCGGGAATCAGTTAGTGTTGATTCAATTACATCACCTGTCTGGAGGGCAGCTTCCCCTCAACTGAGCAGCACAGTAGACACAAAAATAGAGTAGGGGGATGATCCTGCTGATGTTCATGTCACGTGAGATTGTAGTGGGGATTGTGGATTTCAGAAAGATCAGCAACATGCCGTATTTTTGCCATCAAGTGAGTCTTTGAAATTGTTCCTTCTTTTATCAACCAAAGTCCAGTGCCAGCGAGATATTGCCACGGTAGTTCGTTCAACAGAAGGATTGCAATGTCCACAATGCAATGAGAGTTATGTGGAAGAAATAGAAGGAAACACGAACAGTAATCCGCCAATGTATACAATACAACAATCTTTTACTGTGAGTGGAAGACATTGAGCAATCTGACTTCTCTAGCTGACTACTTCACAACGTTACATTGGAATGGATCTTCATACAGGTCTCGTACATCCGATGCAACCGTGAGTGATGAGCCAGGAATCCATCGTCTGATCAATGCTGGCAGCCCCACTGGCATCTTTGGCAACCCAGCAAATTATGCTTGGGGCCCTCAATTTGATCAACTTTTAGCGGCTTTATTCCAAGCCAACGGGTATGGTTCACTCTCTTCCTTGATTGACTGCAGTGAAGGTCAAATGGGACCCCGCCAGCAGCCGAGTCAGAGATAGAGAATCTTCCAACCATACGAATCGATCAATCTAGAGTCGGTGCGTCTCTGTACACCGATGATGCCCGTGACTCATGAGATCAGATTCAGGGCAAGACTGTACGATCTGTCAGGATACCTTCGAGCTGGAAGATGAAGCGACAGAGCTACCTTGTTCACATGTCTTTCACCCCACTTGTGTCGTTCCCTGGCTCAAGATGGTGACCAGATATCGATAGAAAGGCTGACTGATCAACAGCATAATCAATGTCCGTTGTGCAGGTACGAATTACGCACTGACGATACTGCTTATGAGGCGAGGAGGCAGACTCATCCGCAGCCGTTTCAATAAACAATGTCTCTTACGAATTCATCCTCCTCTATTGTTTATTGATTCCTCTGTTTCATGATGTACACAACCGAAAGAGCCGCCGCGATCGATGCAATCGAGACCAAAACCAGAGCCACTGCTGTGCATGAATCAGTCTCTGAACCGCTACCGATTCATCTTACTCTCGTTCGATTTCAAAATTCCTTGAGCACCTCTGTCTCTGAATTCAACCACAGTCTGTGTGATGTCAGTAGTGTCCATCTGACGTGAGACCTACATCTTTGATGAGAGCTGAGTAGTACCCCAGAGAGACATCATCGTCCAACCATATCTTCTTTTGTGGAAGGTATAATCCCCAATCTGCGGTGTGAGAACTCAGCTGATTCTTTATCTTGTCCTTGATGATGGTCACTCCTTTTCCAACGGTCAATGAGGAATCCAAAGAAAAGGTTTTAGATGCGATCGGAAAGGTTGGAGGGAAAGCGATCTTCAAGTATAGAGACATGAGGTTGCTTTTGTTTCGGTTCGGGTTTTTTCTTTTCTGTTTCTACAAGCGAAGACAAATCCACACACCATTTTATTCTCTGAGATGAAATTTAAATCGACCTGAACCGTTTATCATGAGCAGAGTACAGACTGCATTACACATCAAATTGAGCGGTAGTTCTATGAGAGGGATACCGAGTTGATTTTGGTGGCTACAATGACGATGAATCCAACCAACCCGGGAAGGAGACCCAAGCCAACGAGCAATTTCAACCGATTCGAACGCTGTGTGGGATCGTGCGATTGCAGGAAAGGGCAGTAGATGAATAGTCCAAAGACCAGAGGGAAGATGAAGAAGGTGAACTAGGAATCAGTCACTGACAACAGCTGGAGGAAAGGTGTCACCTGCGCGGCCAGCATGTACAGAGAATGTGGGACCCTGCTCTCTGCAGTAGAGATCAATATCGATGGATTTGTATGGATCTACCTGAGGAAGTGTTCCAGCTCACGGAGAACTGGCGATTACCATACGTACGGTTTGGATCAGTATAATACAGATAAAGTGCTAGTGTGACGGAGGGTGCAGGTACCTGAATGGTCTGGTTCCACAACTGTGTCCCCTGTCTGCGTTATTGAACGACGAGATGAGTAGACGAACATTATAGATTCCAATAGGGGTCCCAGAGCTCCCTGGATATATACCAAGATTGTAAAACCCTGTTGCTTTGAACTGATCGAAGTATAATGTCATGTTCTTCCATTGCTGTATATCTCAATACGTCGGTATCACTCAATTAGACTCACACGTGTGGGTGGAGGAGCTGGTGTGATAATCCAGCACTGTATCGTGGAGTCTGTAAATGTGACATTGAACTTTCCACTTAATTGAGTCCATTGTTGACAACCATCTGCGTTCATTCGCTCAATCAAAATCGTCGTACTAGGAATTCAATGATTGGGCTCACTGGACAATATGGTTTGGCTATATACATACGAAAAGGTGCATAGTAAGAGACAGAATAGTAGCCCCCTGTCGTTCATGCTCCCTGTGTTTTGTTCTGGCTCTTCGGGGACTTGCCCCGAGGTTGTAGACCAGATCTTGTCAAACGATTCCATGTTTCACAGCTATCGTTACCGTTTCACCAGATCGGGGTGAACACCCAAGAACATTCCCAACACATTCTCTTTTATCGTACACAGGCTATCCAAGAGTGTTCTCGAGGATCATCATGACAAGGAAACCCAGAAGAGTGCCTAGTGTCGCCCAGTTCTTGTGGCCCCTCTGGCTCTCGGGAATCAATTCTTCCATGACCACAAAGAGCATGGCCCCAGCAGCAAACGAGAGTGAGAGAGGTAGAAGAGGACGCACTGAGCGGGTGAGAAGGTGAAAGAGAAGAAGGATCACCATAGCTGACGGCTAGAGCACCGATCAACCCTCCGAGAGGCTCGACTAAACCCGAAAGCTGTCCGTGGAAGAAGGCACGACCTTGGGACATTCCTACTTGAGTCAGTGGTATCTCTGATCCCTCTTCACCTTCTCTCCTCAGTGGCATGGATATACTCAGACCTGACAACGATGAGAAGTGAGAGAGATTGTCTCCTACCTTCGGGGATGTTCTGCACGCCCACAGCGAAAGCCAGAGTGAGAGCGTTGTGGAAGGCCTTCTCTTTGTCGTCCGCGTATTGGATCGATCCGAAAGCCACACCGACAGCGAGTCCCTCTGGAAAGTTGTGGAGTGTGATCGCCAACACGAGCAACATCGCCCTTCGTAATTTGGTCGTTGACGCCTGCTCATTCCCCCACATCTGTCCTCATCAGTCTCTCTTCGTCTCTCTCTTCTGACCAGTTTGGTTATCCGATCGAAGCAGCTTCGTGCCTTCTCTGCCCCCCACACAACTTCCCTCTCTTCCAGTTCCTCCTCTAATTCGGCGCTGCATTCCATTCAGATCTGATCCCCTGCATATCACTCACTAGTTCCCTTGCTTTTCTTCTTGTTTGTTTTCAGCTCCCGGAGAATGAGAGTGCCCATGAGCTCCTGAGAAATACATCTCTACCATCTTCAAAAACCCTGTGGCTGTCACGAAGATCGTCAATCAAATGACATACCTGCTCCAAAGATGAAGCCAATTGATACTGGGAGCCAGGGAACTTGTGAACTCCACTTCTATTGAAGTTAGTATACAGTCGCACGACAGACTCACTTGTTTCAGCGATTCATTCATGGCTGGTTCGATCAAACTAAAGTTGTTATAGAGAGCAAGTAATCAGATACTCACCCGAAGCAGCTGGTCGCAATCATGATACCCGCAGTAAATCCATAGAAGAAATCCATAGCCTTCTTCGATATACTTTTGGTAATAAATACTATACCCGCCCCTTTGGATCCATTTCAATAAAATGACAGAAGATTCATGAGTCATTACCCAAAACAGTCATGCCATACGTAAACCCTGTGCCAATAAGCGCTTGGACGATGGGGGGAAGATCCATCTTCCTTCGTCAGTTGGAAAATTGGTTTGTGTTTCCGCATCATATTTAAAAAGGGAATATTACAGTGCGCACATCACAAACAAGAACAGAAGGAACAAGTTTGATCAAACAACTCATCAGAATTACGAAGCCCTGTGAGTCGTGATAAGTTAGACAGAAAAAGTACCCGTGATGCACCCACTTCTTGAACACGCACGGGTGATCTGAAAAGGCTCCGAATCAGCAAGCATGTAGCGTTCTTTGTGTTACTCGATCAAATGGAACCAACTTGAAGGGAGCTAAATTTTACTATACTTCGGTCATGTGGCATGATGCTCCAAGCTCTACAGAGCTCATTGATTCTCTCTGTTTGAGTGTTATCACACGACGATATAGTATCGATAGTTGACCTACCTATACAACTTGAACGTTTTCGTCTCTCTAAATATTCTCCTCTTCCTTCTCCTCTTCTTCCACAAGGATAATATTTTGATTGTACTGCAAGGCTGCTTCTTTCGCTTGCTTGATTGTTCCTGGTGTTGATCAAAAACATACGACGCATCGTAGCCTCACCTGAAACGTGTAGAACAACGATCTGAACCGACTGATTTCCACGCTCTCTCGTTAGGGTGAGAGAGCTCCATACAGCTCTACATGAGCTCCTTGCTGTCTTTAACAAGAACGTTCCCGTGGAAGGATTGAGATAGATCACTGCTCAACATCTCAACGAAGGTGATGAAGCCTATTTCTGACACACCTCTCATACCATGCTGTAAGGCACCAACACCATACTCTCCATGAAAGAAGCGAATCTGCTGTGTGACCAGATTGATGAAACCTCTCTCTCCTGACTTATTCAAATCGATGCCTGATTTGACTTCTCCTAAGATGTACCTGTGTTTGATTCTGACCATGGTGATCTGATCAGATCATCATCTCTGCCGTCTTGTAGAATAAGAGTAAACAATTTACTTCCGTTCCCAGTCTAGGTCTAAATCTTGCTTTTCTTTTCATTTTTCGAGTGTGTGTTGAGATGTGTGATCTAATTGTCTATCCTTGTGATACAGCACAATTCTAGGGAGTTGACCGTTCTCTCCTTCGTTCCTAGCACCGATGTATGCATTGATAGCAGTAACGGCGACTCATCGGAAAGAAGTTTTTAATAATCTGATTGTGTAGACGGCCGGTGGCATCGGGGGAATTGGATAAAGGAAAATTTGAATTATGGGTTTCCATACTAGTAACGAAGCATCATCGATGTTCAACGTCACATAGGCTGACAGTATACGTTCAGATTCTTCAAACGGTGCATTTATTGCAACGACTTCAGTACAGAACGATCAGGGTAACTCGACTGAGTTCCTTTGGACTGCACACTCAAAGCAGCAATCTGGTTCGACATTTGTAGGGCTCTTCTGATGTCTGTGCCAACGAAGAGGAAATAAACGAGAGAGCCGATGAAACTGTCTCCAGCTCCCGTAGTGTCCACCACTTGATCCACTTTCACTCCCTCAACTGAAAAGTTTTCTTCTTTTGAGATGTAAAAAGCTCCTTCTGATCCTGACAGATGATGAGTCAAGAGATGGAGTCCAATGTGATGGTATGGACAATCGTTTGTATGTGAATCACCCAGAGTCACCACAGCAGCCTTGGTTGACAAGGAGTGAATCAAGTAGGGTGCCACTTGCTTTGCCTCCTGGCTATTCGTCACCTTCTTTTGGGTGATCAGTTCTAGTTCGGTCTCGTTCAAAACGACCAAATCCGATAAGGTGAAGAACTCTGTCATCATCAACTTCAATGCCACGGAGGGACACACCTTGGCTCAGTTCAGAGACACCGGGGGCGGGGTTGAACAACACTTTAGTCTAATTCCTCTCAGCACGCGCCCTCCGAGACTGATACGCACCTTCTCCTCCGAGGCTATTCTCATTGCTTGGAGAGACATCTCCTGTGGAATCTCCAGTTGTACCACGAGCCACGATGATCTTCGAATGATCTCTCTGCAACTCTCGATCTCTTCCACTGTCAGCTCATCGTTGGCACCTCCAATGATCACGATCGAATTCTGCCCTGTCGATTCTGAGTGTGGAGATCAACTATTTGATCGTCACCTGTGCTTGTTTCGACTGTGATGGGTGCCAATCCACTGGGTATCTCAGGATCAGCGCAAGTGAAGACCTTTGTGTGATCGACTCCACTCTTCGTAAAGTTTGATCGTGTCTCTGACGCATACACGTCCTGTCCTAATTTGGAAATCATGTGCTGTCCTGCTTCAGATGGTTTCTCAAGACATAATGGCTCACAACTGAGGCACCTAATTTCGCAGCCTGCACTGCTTGATTTGCTCCTTTGCCACCAAACCCTGAGAATGTCAGACAAGCGCTCAATGCATGGTATTACCTTTCTTGTGAGTGACTCCACGTATGGTCTCTCCTGGTTTAGGAAATCTAGAGACATAGGTGATAAGATCTACGTTGCAAGCACCGATGACGGTGATCAGATCTCGTTTATCCGCCATCACAACACTGACTTTACAAGTTAGAATAACAGATCTACACTCATTATCCGTTTATTTATTCGATGCGTCTGTACAAGGTCTCCTAATGGAATTGTATGTTCATTTCTGCTGGCTGCTTTGCGTTTCCACCATTACTCTTACTGTGTTCTTCGTCTTCGTAGTCTGAATCTGTCTCATCGCCCTTGTGGTGTGTCTTCCTCCTCCTATCTCTCGGTGAATACAGTACCATCGCTCATATCATTCACTTGACCAATGGATTGTTTTTCACACATCTCCTGCACTCACAAGTTCCCTCACACACTGGGCACAACCAGGTCGGCATCCTGGATCGTTCAGTCCATACAGAAAGAGTGTTCCATCACCTCGATACAGCACGCCATTCGGGTTTCACCACAGACCCAAAGCACTTTTTACAGATGCCATTGGGGCACACGGAGCACCTCTTGCTCGGTGTGTTGGCTTTGTCCAGTGGTGATCTGCACGTGTGGCAGACGTTCACGTGTTGTACCTATGCTCTCTTCAGTAGAATCCCCTCACGCTCTCTTACGTCGTAACTCTTGCTCATGTTGTTCCGCCTGATATTCTGTGCAACGAGCATCTTGGCAGTTAAACCAAAGGACGACACAGGGGGGGTTTCACAATTCACCAGAAAGCCTCCCGTCTGTGGAGATTGTTGCTGTGCTGGCTTTGGATCAGTCGGTTTGGCTGATTCGCTCTTGGGTGGTGGAGCTCTGGAGGGTATCGGTAAGGCTGGTCGAGCACTCTCTCGTCGATTCTCTGTTCCAGGTGAACGAGAGCACAAGTTGGTATCTCACCGATCAGATTGACGTATCGGAATGCCAACACTTCGTATTGTCTTCCAAAGACATCAAAGTTATACAACACGGGTCTTCCTAACGGCTCAATGGCTTGAGACAATTCAATGATCTGCTTCGTGTCTGAGTCTCCAGAACACGAATGAAATTCACCTCAGTTGCTTTGGGACATCCATCCATGAAAAATGTGAGCTCGATCTTCTTCCCCGACTCTTTAACCTCACTCGATGATTTCAAACCTGATCAACCGATTATTCTTCGATGTGATGCTTCCCTAACTCAATCACCTTCCGCCTTGATTGTCCACATGTAGAACATGTTTCGAAAGTTAGCGACTGCGAACAGTTCTGGTTCAACAGTTTGAACCAATAGTTTGTAAGGAATCGGTGTCAAAACTTGGTACTCTATGGAGATCAGTATTGTTGATTGAGAGATGCGGCTAGAGGAGTAGAAGGATGGATCTCTTCTAAACACCTAAATGTAGAGGAACAAGTTTCGCCATTTCTAATGGATGATCGTGTCAAGTTGAATTCCTCAACGGACAGAACCAGCTGAACATCATCACCTCAGACCTGAGTCTCTGTCTACACGCTGTCGCCGTCGACGTGTGTAGACAATCGTGAAGACATCATGGGTTCAGAACAACGAATAAACGTAGACAAATTGTTTCCCATTTATGGATCGTCTGTGGAGGCGTAATAAAGGGGCTCTGAGAACAATGGGTTGTATTATCATGCGTGCGTGAGAGGTTGAGTGAACACCCCAGAAGCTTGATATCCCTTGACAATGTCTTCCATCGTGGGGAATTCCTGAATGGTTCAGGGGAGGAGCGTGGTACAAACACACCTGGCGAGAGTTCTCGACGCGGAAACCTCCGGGGGTCTTGTAGATGAGACCTTTACTCACGGCACCCGTGTTCATAACGAAGCTGGCGGCATAGTGGCCGTTGGCTGAAAATCGGATCATGAAGGTGCCCGTGGGCTTTCCCATCAACTTTCGTACACACTCCTCCGAGGTGATGTCCCCCCAGAACCACGGTCTGTTTCATCTCAGTATGGATGTTCACATCTCTTATCCATTTGTTCTGCATCAATCACTCACGCGGAGGCAAATTTGGAGGAATAAGGGGAGCTGAGGATACCATGATCGGAATAAGCTTTGACCATGTCGTGGATGGTGGGGAAATGGATGGTCTTGTTCTTACTGGGGGCCGTGAAGCCTCCTCCACTCTGGTGTGATCTTCCCGTCAACCGAACTGAGCTGGGTGTTCCCTTGTTTGTTTTCGTGATGTAGTCCAACACAAACAGTCCCGGTCTGGATCCACTGAATCGGATGAGATATGTCCCCGGTGGTTCTCCGTCCAGAAGCCTCATCGAATCATCTCCTGCTCTCTGTCATGATTTCTCTCTCTCCCCTCTCACCCGATAGATATCCGTGGAACCACGGGGCTCCAGCGATGAGCATGACGTTCTCGATCATCTTCTCTTGTGGACCGAAACCATTCATGAATTCCATAAACTTGTACTGTGTCACCACGTTCGTGTTGGAGTTATCTGGTCGTTTCAGTCACGATCAATCTCCCCTCTCACCTATGATCTTCTTCACTTGACTCTGCTCCGCTTCACTCGCGTTGGGCATCAGATTTGCCACAAACTCTTCCCATCCCACAGCATGTGTCTGATGGATGTCATTCATAAGATCAACAGTGGAGAGAAAGGAACACGAGATAGAAATGCATAGATGGAATGACTTACACCAGAGCCATACTTGAGGTCCCACAAGTCACGATAAGGATCATCCGCATCGATGGTGAGTTTCGACAGAGAATCACTCCTCTTGGGTCTCTCGATCATACTGCGCTCTGATCGGGAAGTGTTTCCTCTGAGACCCACACGGAAGGTGAGGCAGGTCGTGTGGTCCACCTTTCCTGGGTACCTGTTGATGTCACTTTCATTTCCCTCTCTACCTCACCTCCTCCAATCGTATTTCGGATCGAATCTACCGGGTCGTCCGTACAATTCACTCAGCTCTCTTGTCAGGTCACGAGAGAACTCTACCAGACCTCGTGTGCATCCGTTGACATCCAGCGGTCGATCTATTTCATTCCATTACATTCTCTTCATCCTTACGAATGCATTCTATACACTGACGTATATAGATTGTGGAGATGTATGAGGTGTATGTAATGTATATTGACAAGTGCAGAGTGATGCATCAGGCATGGATGATATGATAGGGTGTGAGATGTAGTGTGATGTGTAGTATGGAGAATTACCATGAGTTGGATCTACGATAGACATGAGCTTCTGCTCCATGTAAGAAGAGATGAACTCATCGGAGGCAACGTTCTGCCAATCGTCATCGAGGGCCTGGATGTTGACATCGGAGGGATGAAGACCGGCAGACTTGGGAGTGAGGTTGTCGTGGACACCATCAGACAAGAGAACGATGAGATCTCCCTCGTCACAGAGTACAGTGTGTATGACGAGATTGCGCAGATCTGGGATGTCAGATCCAATGGAGCCTCCAGGGTCTCTGACGTTCATGGAGCCTCTGTTTCCCTTGGTGATCTCTGTACACTTCTTCGTCTTTCCACAGATCCTGAATGCCTTGCAGTCCCCGATCGTCCCACAGACAAAGATGAACGGCGCACTGCCCCTTGCTGTTCCACTCAGTCTCACTCTTTCCCTCTCCTCACCATTTTCGTCTGACTCTTGGTCCACTTCTAATACAATCCCTCCCGTGATGGTCGTCTGTCCTATCGTCTGCCGTACTCAGCTGAGAACGACACCCTCTCTCACCTCTAGATCTGGGTTCTTCTCGTACATGATCGATTCGTGGGCTGCATGCAGAGCCTGATGGGGTCACTCATCCACTGTGAGAGAATGCTCACTTGTAATACGATGTCAGCGGCGTCCGTCACGTGTCTGATCTGATGCTGATACCGAGAGATGAAGGCGGTGAACATGCGAGAGGCTCTCGTGGCTGCCTCTCTGGGTGGATCTCTCCCTCCGCACCCATCTGCCACACACGGTATCACTCGATTCTCGTACACATACACGCTGAATTTGTCTGCGATGGGTAGCCCTTGGTTGTCTTCGATCATCTGTCTTTTGTCATCCTACGCTCTCCTCTGCACTCGATTCGATCGATGATGTGATGATGTGATGTAGATGGATGATGTGATGTAGATGGATGATGTAGATGGATGATGTGATGTAGATGGATGGATGTAGGTCAATGTATTCACCTTGTCGGGATTCTGAGGATCGGGAGTGCGTACGATGGGATAAGTGGAAATGGTCTGTCCACAAGCAGAGTCCTCGCAAGAATGCTCACTCTCATCGTTACCCGCACCGGACATCAACTTGTGTTGAACTGAAGGGGTCAGTGGATCACTCTCACTCTCCTTCACCATCTCCCACGAGTGGCCTGACGATGACCTCTCCCAGCCTGAGGTGTCCCAGCATCTTCTTCTTCTCCTCTCCCTTGATGATGCTGCTGTCGTTGGACAGTCTGATCCTCACTTCACTACTCTTGATGGAGCTGTGATCGATGGCACTCTTCAGCTTCTCTCTCTCCCTCTGCACGATCGAATTGGCTCTCCCAGGGTATTGTGTCACCTGGTTGTCCTCCTTCAGAATGTCCTTCATCATCTCCTGGAACACGTTCTTCCTCTTCTCTTTCAGTCGATCTAATGCCGTCTGCTTCAACAGTCGATCGATCTCCTGTTCTGGTCACTCTACTTTCACCTATTCTCTTATTCTCTATATCGTTCTTCTCTTTTTCATCCTATCTCTTCTATTCCTCGTCTATCTCTTCTCTATTTCATCTATCTCTTCTCTACTTCATCTATCTCTTCTCCTTCTCTATATTCTACTTTATCCTATCTTCTTTACTTTATCCTATCTTCTCTACTTCATCTGTATCTTCTATACTTGTATTCATTGTTTCTATGTATGTCTCGAATGTCTATTCCATCTACTGAGGAATCGTATCCTTGCTCACCGCTAACTTGAGACTGACAGCATTGGAGGCAACATCCATCTTTTTCAAGAATCTGAAGGAAATAAGAGAAGAAGGACAAAGACACATACCTTGTCTGAAGCATGGCGATCCCGAGACCTCTCCTCTCCGTAAACTTGGCCAACTTTTTTCGATAGTGCATGATGAGTTTCAGCAGGGGTTCTACTTGAGATATATCCAGTATATAATCCACATCTCCATAATCCGTGGTGAGTCGGTCTAACATCTTTGTTACGATCTCGTTGTTCTTCCGGAGCTGCCAGGTGTTAGTGTGAACACATGACGTGAGTTCATATAGGTGGGGTGATGTGCCCTCCCATTGAGGACGTTTTTACGAAACGGAATGTGGAAGACAGAATGATCCCGAAGACGCCCACCTCTACAGAATAATCTTGATGTTGAACCTCAGAGATCTCATTCAAGAGAACAGAGATCTCTTTGTTTCTACCTATACATAATTGAAGGATGTTGCTGCTGTTATTCCCTCCCACAGGTGCCTGCAGACGAGTAGCGTCGGCTGACCGCGAGAGGCTCATAATGTCCCCCGCGGTCATAGTCATGTTTGAAAGGGTATTATTCTGCCGTTTTGATGTGTCTGGTGTCTATATCGGACCGTGCTGCTCGATCGCAGTATGAGAGTCGGAGAGTTTGTGTGATCCTATCTGTCTCAGGACCTCTTATTCGCTCTTCTCTCCTCTTTCGGGGTGACCTTCCGACGCTGATATCAGTGTTCCGCTGGTCGATTTGTTGTTGAAAACATCGTGGCGACACGTTGTCGACACATACTCTCATTCATTCTTTCATATCCCGTTCTCTCCTCTTTCAATCTCATTCTCTTTCACACTCATTCTCCCTTCTTTCACACTCATTCTTCCTTCTTTCACTCTCATTCTCTCTTCGCTCAATCTCACACATCCTTCTGTTCAATCAATTTTTATTGCCCGTAATCCGGTCGAGAATGTGTTCAACAGCAGCCACGGTGGGAGAATCAGGGTGAGCACAATGAGGGCATTGTCCTGTGTCCATAGCTACCGTCACTCTCTGTGATTGTCAACTCGATCGCACCTCTCCCCTCACCTGGTCCAGTGGTATCTTCCCAAGGAAGGGCACACCAAACTTTTCTGCGAACGAAGCACAGGCATCTGATGGATACAGCTCAGACTGCTCATCACAACAAGGACAGACGAGGGAAGACATGTTCTCGATGATCCCCAGTATGGGTATCCCTATCTTCCTGCAGAAGGTGATCTGTTTTCCTTCAGATCCATAACACAATAGCTCACTCACTTCCTTCCCCACTGTAGTCAGAGATAATCCGTTACCTGTCGTCACGATGAGTGCTCCATCAGGATTGCTGTTCTTCAGGGCAGAGACAACGGAGATGTGCTCGTCCGATGTTCCTTCTCTTCTTCAGTCACATTCTGACAAACGAATGCACCTGGAGGTGTGTCAAAGAGGAGATAATCTAATTTGGACCTACACACGATCAGTTGGCTCTCGCACAGTCGATCTCACCAGAACGTCTCGGATAAGAATTGGCGGATCAAGTTCGTCTTCTTAGGGCCTCTCCATATCACCGCACGATCTGTCTCAGGTTCATCCTACATACCTTCTCGTGGATTCACTTCCATCGATCTCACCTGTAGAATTCATAAACCCTACGCTCATGACAGATACGGGATGTACAGGATGTCTGAAGATCGTCAGCGTACGAGACTCAATCGTCTCTTACTTGACGGGAAGCCATCCCCAGTTTGAGTTGATGATCTCTCCTCGAGGGACTCCCATGATCTGAGGTACACTTGGCCCACAGATGTCAACATCTAATATTCCAACCTTCTTTCGTCAACTGTTGAGTCTCTCCTCCGCTTACCTTCTTGCCCCTTCGACTGAGAGCCAGGGAAAGCTGCGTGGCTACCGTAGACTTTCCAACTCCTGTAGGCATTAAGGGAGAGAGAGACGCATCTCTTACCTCCTTTGCCAGACAGAACTAGAATCTACAGACGTTCACACAACGAGGATGTTATCATCGAATCACCTTGTGAGAAATAGGATTCATTCTCAATGCTATCTTCGCAGCATCTGGTTGAACTCCAGTACCAGATTTACAAGTCTCTTGTCCAGGACAGCCTTGACATATCGTTCCTGAGAGCCGATGATGATTAGATCTTATCAATTCAAATACCTCTTCCTTGTTGGTCTGTGTTCGAAGGGCATTCCTCTGGTAGAAGACTCTTTGTGTCGTCTTCCTTCGTCGCACATCCACATCCCTGATGCATGTGTGAAACTGTAAATGACCATTTACAATTTCAGACATCCATTACGTAACCACAAACACGAGAAGGAAAAGAAAGGAGAAGAAAGGAGGTTTACTAGACGATGACAGCGAGAGATTTCTGGAGAACAGTACACTTGAAAGGGGTGATACCCTTCAGCTCTCCATCGATGTCCAGAATTTCTTCGGAGACCTACACGGGTGAGATACAGCCTTGACGAATCATCAAAGTAGAGGCAGAGATGGAATGACATCGACTGACCTGAGGATCTGACTCTTCCGAGATGAGAGTGGGATCGTCCTTCTGGAAGGGAATGATGGAGAAACTCTTGCATTGGATGTAGTCCACAAACTCTAATTCCTTGTGGGTTCCATCGTAAAACTTCTTGAACACCTTCACATCATTCAGTAAGAGAATCATTGTTGTACAGATGTAGATGAAGCTCTATACTCGACTATAGATGAAACCCTATACTATACTATAGATGGATAGAGTGATGCACAAAGACAGAGAGGAAGAGAAGATCACCTTGGCGAGATCACCAGTGTGGCTGGAGCGAATGAGAATGACATCGATGAGACCGTCGTTCAATTTGGCATCGGGGGCCAACTTCATTCCCTTGGCCGCCGTTTGAATGAGATTGGCAATGCACACGGAGAACTCGTCTCTCAGCTCGAATCTCTTTCCGTCTGAAAGGATGAGATGACATTCCTCTCATCTCCCTCACCTGCACCGATACCCTCGATGATGGCCAACGTCTTCGTTCCCTTCAGTAACTCCACAAGGGCAGCGGTGGTGTATCGAATGGCCTTTCCCATCCATCTCAGCTTCTCTGCGGTGACATTCACCTTGGAAGCCATACCCCAGTGGAGACTGTTGAACGAGTAGATCTTGCTGTTGTCCGTGGGGAAGTACATCTGTTCCCTTCAGAACGACATGATTAACATGTTCTTCACCTCTCCGATGTCGATGGGAGCGGCGAGACCTCTCATGATGTGCTCGAGGGCAACCTTCAATTTCGTGCTGCCGGATAACTCCAGGGCAAAGGAGTTACCGGTACCACCAGGCAGTACGGCCAGTGGGACACGCAGTCTGGCGTCGTCTTGTCTCTTCATGTAGCCATTGACACACTCGTGGAACGTTCCATCACCTCCCTGATCTCTTCAGCCTCATCTCAGGCTCTCGACTCACCAGACAGCACACGACGTCTATGCCCTCGACGGACATGGTCTCGCACAGTTCCTCTCCGTGACCTTTTCTCTCCAGGGGCACCATGTCAACCTACTCCATCAGTCACACAGAGAGAGATCGCTTCACCTGGATGCCGTTGGCCTCGAGGACGATCTTGGATTCCTTGGCAAAAGCTTCTCCCTTCTTGGCTCCAGACATGGGGTTGTATAAGATTCGAACTCTCCTCACGTCGATCTGTGACAATTCAGCGGAGGCTCAGTGTGCCCTACTCTCACCTTGACGGCTCCCGAGGGTTTGGACATGGTGGGTGGCATGTAATCGTCAAACTTGGAAGAATCAGAGCCAATGTCGAGTCTCTGACTGTTGTGAATGTCTTCCAGGTAATCTTCTTCCTAGGTACTCCATTAATTCGACAGTGAAGAGGTGACTCACGAAATCGACGGTTCGTGAGGAAGAGAAGNGGCAAAAGCTTCTCCCTTCTTGGCTCCAGACATGGGGTTGTATAAGATTCGAACTCTCCTCACGTCGAGCTGTGACGAATCAGTGGAGGCTCATTGTGTGCCCTACTCTCACCTTGACGGCTCCCGAGGGTTTGGACATAGTGGGTGGCATATAATCGTCATACTTGGAAGAATCAGAGCCAATGTCGAGTCTCTGACTGTTGTGAATGTCTTCCAGGTAATCTTCGTCCTAGGTACTCCATTAATTCGACAGTGAAGAGGTGACTCACGAAATCGACGGTTCGTGAGGAAGAGAAGTCGGATAATTCTAAGTGTTGGTTAGGATTTGAAAGGGAAGGTCGAAGAGCAAAACCTGGTTGAGCGGCAAAACGAGCTCTCTCAACGGAAGGACTGTTCGCATCGTGCGCGGAGGCATTTGGCACTCTCTGCACAGTCTTCGGAGAGAGTGTTAGTGTCTTCAAGACGAGAAGAAACTCACGTCCTCGGCAAATACTACGTGGACCTTGCTGCCAGTGCTTGTATCTTCTAAGACTGTTGTTTGTTCTTCGTGTTTGTGGATGTGGAGGATCTCTCCCAATTTACTCAAGTGTGGATGTTTGCTATCACCTTTTAATGTACAAGATTATACGTATATACATCACCTCATGGTGTGTTCGTGCCGTTTCTATGTTTTTACTGCATACAAAGCGGGATCATAAAACCGGGAATTCATCGAGTTTGCCGAATGCCAACTACAAATGGTGTGCCCGTGACACGGTCATTTATTTCATCAATTCGCACTGAGGAGACTAGTGAGGTGATTCTCATCATAATCCACAGAAGAGAATCGTGCAAGGGACATCACACATTCTGAATGATAACTCCTTCAGAAGACACAGAGATGGGATACACCACGAATCCCTCGTTCGTTAATTCCTTCGTAAGGAGGAGGCTCACTACCTCTTCTGATGATCCTGAAGATGTCACGAGAGCAGATGAATAGACGCACTGTCTCTCAGAAAGATCAAAGTGCAGCCTCCGCCACCAGCCCCGGTCAGTTTTGATGCATAACCATGTCGTCGTGCAATCTCCTTGATCTTCGTGATCTTTTCGTGTCCCACACCCAGTGTGTCCAATATCGATTGGTTCTCCTCGATCAACCTCTGCATCATCATCAGAGCCGTCGAATGTGAAGCTCACATCGATGGAGTGGTAGTCCTCTTCAGTGATGTGAACACTCTCACTGATCTTTTTGAATCGATGAGCGATCTCATCCATACGTTGCAATCGATCGTTCGTCTCCTCCGGATATTCTTCGAGACGGCTGGTGATTGTGAGGAGAGGATGAAGGGAGGACGCACTCTTTCACTCTCTTGACCAACTCACTGGTGCTCCTGGGGACCATCGTATTGATCAGCAGGTATTTCAACTGCGGCACTCTGAAGAGGTGAGATTCTGTTTTATTCTCCATTGACTCACCGAATGTGGTCGATGCTCATGATTCCCTGTGATTTAGAGAAGGAGATGGTTCCTACATCACTTGAGATTTTTGCGGGAGATGCACTCACTGCCATATGTACTGACTGTGTTATCTACGCCTGATGGGGTACCGTGTAATATCCTCTCTCCACTGAAGGCCCAATCGTTGATGTTCTGTCTTTCCTTCCTTAGTGTCATCGATGTAAGGGTACTCACAATTTCGTTTCGTCCAGTGCAGAGACATTCCATGAGTGAAGGTCTGCCAGCAGAACGGAGGAAATACTGACACAGTAGGCTGCTGATGATCCCATACCTGCTCCTTGATAGATGTCAGTCTACTTGTATCGATGTCGAATCGTCACCGATAGGCAGAGAAGACATGACATCGAGTCGGATCTCCTCTCCATTGGAGGCTTCTCTCGATATGTGTAGATACAAGTACACCAACACGACGACAGCTTTCTTCTCTCCCGCTGATAAGACAGCAGGACCTCCACCTCCTAATGTATTTCAGAGGGACAACATCTCATCTCAGCTCACTGATTCACCTCTTTCTATCAGATCATCTGTACTAGACAATAATCTATTGACTGTGACGTCCCTGTCCGCATCTCTAAATGGAAGAAGATCCGCAATGTCCCAGCTTAAGTGAATAGAGACGTCGGCGAGACTGGCTATCAATCGAGATGTATCTGGTGCAGCATCCTGTCTGATGGGTGAACACAATCATCGCTTTCTTTGTTACCTAGAGAGAGTACAGTGCGTTCTAAGATCCACCGCTGTCGCGATCGCCTTCTTTCCATACACCACTGAATGCTCTCCGAATAGGATCACTTTTCCTGGTGCAGAAGCTTTGATCCTTGACATGCCAGACGGGTGATCACCCTGATTCTAAAATTGCGTTGTAGAGTCAACAAAAAGACAACGACAAACAACCTCCAGCCATCATGGCGAACAAGACTGTATTCTTCATTGTATCTGTCGTCGGGATATACGCATCTTACCTGATCTTCAGCATCTTTCAAGAGAATATGTGAGAAGGAATAACAATCCATCCAACTGAAAAAACGATCAGTTCGAAGTCTAGATTTGGTCCAGAGAATGAAAAGTTTCGGTTCACGTCCTTCCTTCTATTTTGCCAGAGTATCACTGATGTCATTATTGTGAAGATCGGTGAGTTTTTTGTATGAAAGTTGATAATGAGTTGATCACAGTTTTATCTGTTATGAAATCAAAGCCGGATGAAACGCCAGTGATAGAGTACTCCTGGATCGCTGCTGCAGTCATGGGTGCAATGTATTGTTCAAACACCGCTTTACAATACGTTTCATTCCCTACCAGTGTGAGTATCCTCGCTACTCACCTTCTCACCCATTCATTCTCTCATAAATACAACCTCATCTGAAATTCATGCAGGTCTTGGCTAAATCGTGCAAACCCATCCCTGGTGAATGATAACACCTTCTCCTCTCATCCATTGAAGAATTCGACAGTGATGCTGATGGGACTGATCGTATTGGGAAAGAAACAGACGACCACCAAATACATCTGTGTCTCCCTCATCACCGGTGGTATCGCAGTGTTCATGATGGCCGGTGGTTCTGTGAGTCCGTTCTTCTCCTCCTATGTTCATGTCGAGTAGGGAAAACACAAGGCAGAGAGTTCAGACTCACTGTACGGACTGATCCTGTTGACTCTCTCTCTCACTCTCGATGGAATCATCGGTGACCTGGATCATCTCATATCCTTCTCACTGTCACAGGTCCACTCCAAGAGAGAGTTCAGAGCAAATACAAACCGATGCCAAAGCACATGATGTACTACACGAACGCTTGGTCCTCCTTCTTTCTCTTCTTCAGTGAGTCACCCTTCTCTCCTCTTATCACTTATCTTTCGATTCGTCTACACCGGATCTTTCTGACACTATTCAGTATTGATCTTGACGGGTGATGGAATCAACGGACTCAAATTCTGTTCGAGACATCCGGAGGTGATTTGATGCAGGAGAATAATACTTATCACCACAGATCATCTGGCAGATCTTAGCTTACTCCGTCACCTCGGTCGTGGGACAGAACTTCATCTACCTCAGGTGAGAGATGACATCGAGCCATGGCTGAAGGAATCAGCCTCTACTACTTTGGATCGCNGGATTGATCCTGTTGACTCTCTCTCTCACTCTCGATGGAATCATCGGTGACCTGCATCATCTCACATCCTTCTCACCCTCACAGGTCCACTCCAAGAGAGAGTTCAGAGCAAATACAAACCGATGCCAAAGCACATGATGTACTACACGAACGCTTGGTCCTCCTTCTTTCTCTTCTTCAGTGAGCCACCGTTCTCTCCTCTCATCACTTGTCTTTCGATTCGTCTACACCGGATCTTTCTGACACTATTCAGTATTGATCTTGACGGGTGATGGTATCAACGGACTCAAATTCTGTTCGAGACATCCAGAGGTGATTTGATGCAGAAGACTGACACTGATCACCGCAGATCATCTGGCAGATCTTAGCTTACTCCGTCACCTCGGTCGTGGGACAGAACTTCATCTACCTCAGGTGAGAGATGACATCGAGCCATGGCTGAAGGGATCAGCCTCTACTACTTTGGATCGCTGACGACATCGATCATCACCACCACGAGAAAGTTCTTCACGATCCTCATCTCAGTCATCTACTTTGGGAATGCACTGAGTGAGACGCAATGGCTTGGTGTGGCCATCGTGTTCCTCGGTCTCGTCATCGATGCCGTGCCCTTCAACAGACTCTCGACGAAATCCAAGACTCAATAAACGAACATAGTGCTCTTGCATCGAATCTTTTACTTGGCTGGACTCTCTTGGTATTGATCGATCATTCGCAGCTTCTGTCGAGAGTATTCCACCTTGTATTCTTCAAACTTTCCACTCGATGCGCTGGGTGAGGTCAGTTTGGTGATGTGATGTATGAGTGATTCTCACAATGAATTGATGCAGTTCAGAAGTGTTGCGTATTCATTTTTGCAAGCCCAGGGAACAGTGAATGTGCGACCAGTGCTGCAGGCGCTGAATCCTTCGATCTCTGTACCACATCTCTGAAATCACATCAGACAGCTACACATGAAATGTGATTACCTTCAGTGCCTCCTTGTTCATCGCTGAACGGAGTTGCTCCAATTCAAACTTCTTCAAGCCTGTGACGGTCTGATCCAATCTCCTTTGTTCTGCCTCGCTGGTGTGGGTTTGAGTGGACATTGTTGTGTATGTTTATGACGGGTTGGCTGTGTCTTCGATGGATGGGTTGATTCAATCAGGGCTGATCACGTCGTTCAAATCTACAACACAAGGAAAGGCCTCAGGCAATGGATCTCATTTATTGACGATTACACTTCGTAGCGGTTTCGGTTGTTAAAACTCGAGTGTCGCTTCATCGAGTCTGAATGGATCTGGTAGCCCACTGTGATGTTGTCTGGGATCTCCAAGAGTCTCTTCAGTCGGTATCTGTGTCCTTCAGTGAGGGAGTAGAGGGATCGTTCACCCTATGCGTCTCTGTACAGCTTCATTGTAAGCATTTCTCGTCCACAAGGTAATTCTGTCTTGGCTCTTCCTCAGACTGACCACACACCCGCAGATCTCGTTCTCCTCCTCGAAAGACTCCCCAATCACTCCCAGCACTGCTCGGCATCAGAAGGTGAAGAGAGGAATCTCACGGACATAACCACAACCACTGTTGGTCCAGCATGGAGCCTCTGCCCTTGATGGTGACGATCCACTTGCCTCCCTTGAAGTTGTCGGGGTGCTCCCATTTAGGCTCAACGCCCTCCTTGAATAAGTGATAATTGCTTCCCAGTGTCAGCTTGCTGGCCGGTCGAATGTTGTTGAAGATCCTGTCATTCGGTCAACCATTTGCATGACGTTATTCAGGACAACGCACCCCCAGAAGTCCTCGACCTGAAGAGAAATATGAGCACATTGAATATTTGAAGAATGAAACTTACCGTATCGAAAGTGACGATCTTCTTGAGAGAGTCCTGCCATTGCTGTGATGTGATCTTTTTACCCGGATTGTCATACCACAAGGTCCAACGGTTCTGAAGAGGGTGCTTGATGAGTAGGTCTGTTGCTTCCTCATTCCCAACAGATCCTACATCGCTCTCCTCTTTTAGTGTAAGCTCTTCTAATTTAGATTCCACTTCCGTTTGATCCTCGGCCATCAGACTTCTTCAAAGTTTCCCACAGTTTCTTTCGATGCGTTCAAGCGTGGCAGTTTGCAGATGATGCTGTATACTTGTATAGGACACAATGAACTCTAACACCAAGCCTTTCAGATGATGCCTTCCTTCTTTGCCCTCTGAGATTTGCTGATCCTGAATAATCAAAGTCGTTGTAGATTTTCTCAAATTCTTCCTTTTCCTTTCCTCGCCTGTGATCACCATGTCGGACAGGAGGCCACAGAAGAAGACAACAAAGTCCATCACTCCTCGTGCTGGTGGCACACAGAAGACCAATGCACCCGATGTGAACAAGCAGAAGCAAGAGCGAAGTCGTAGTCTAGCAGAACAACTGTTGGAACTGTCCAATCCAGCACCCAAGAACAAAGGTGAATGCAGCGTTAGGCAAACAGCTGATGATGATAGACTTTGATCCGGAAGATGTGGGAGATGTCACGGGTGGTTGGAGACCCAACCAGGACGACCAAGAAGAAGAGGATGATCCGATGGACAGAATGTGATGTAGAGTTCTGTAATGTGATCGCTGAAGGATACAAGGGTTGGAGGAACTTTTCGAGATTATTCGATCGATGATCCCAAATACGCAGGAGTGATCGTCTCCAGAAAGTGAGATCTGACACGAAGACAAAGAAGAATAATAGACTCCAGGTCGCTTGGAAGAGAAGACGATGATTCTGAGATCGATTCAGAAGAAGACGCCATGAACATGAACAGTGATGGAGAGGATCAATTAGAAGGGGATGAATCCGGAGAAGAGTCAGGGGAGGACATGATGAACATGGACAGTGACGAAGAGAATCCATTCCAAGATGACGATTCAGAAGGGGAAGGACAATTTGGAGAAGAAGGCTCTGAAGAGATGCAGGAGAAGCCAAAGGTGAGAAGGAGAGCATGTAGAGGTGATGACGGAGATCAAGAAAACGAAAGGAAAGACCACTAAGAGTCGAATGGATGATTTATTTCGAGGAGTGATGTACGACTCAGAAGAGGATGGAGGTGAGACGTGAGACCAGAAGAGACCATTGAATGACGAACAGATGACGACATCATGTTACCAGATGATGCATCTGACACCGGATCTGATCAGCCCATCTCATCAGGTTTAGGTCCTCTATCTCATTAGACTGAATCAACTTCCAGATGATGAAGAGGGAATGGAGGACGGAGAAGATGAAGAGGACGAAGAAGAGGGAGAAGAGGAAGGAGAAGACCAGCAGATCAAGGTGAATGTGGATGACATCAGGAAGCAGAATCTAATGTATCATAGATGACCAAGGCACAATTGAAAGCAGCGGAACTGCAGAGACAATTGGAGGAAGAGGAAGAAGCACCGGCGACGTTCAATCAGATCGATGAGAAGAAGGAATTAGAGAAGGCTCAGCACACTTCGAATCAAACGGTGAGAGGAGGAGAGAGAGTCACCTGACGAAGACAGAAATTGATCCGTGACATGGTGGATCTACAACTCAAGATGCACGCTCCATTGGAGAAAGCCAACAGACTACCGAGGGTGATTCATCATCGTGAAACGAAGGATATTGAATCATGCAGGGAGAGATGATGAGTTTGTTCACAAAGACCCCAGCCGCAGTGGAGAAGATGAAGAACATATCGTCCAGTGTGTCTTCCCTCTTGGACACTCTCTTGGAACTGACTGACGTGAGTGTCATTCTCCAGTGATACAGCATGAACGATGACTTCCTGAAGTATTGACGATCTTCAGGAACTTTTATCTCAAAATCCAGCGACGAAAAAGTATTCCGGAGTGAAGAGAACGGCCGAAACATCTGTTGAAGAGCTGTGGGAGAAGATGGAAGAACAGAACAAGAGGTGAAGAGGAAGAGAAGAGGAAGAGCTGACGATGGAGCAGCATCGAAGGATACCAGATGGAGAATTTGGACTCCTGGAACAGCAGGTTGATCTTATCGTCGGGACAGTATTCGGGGAAGAAGTTCAAAGCGTTGAATCAAGACATATCTCATCAAGTGAACAATGTTCTCTCGGACAGTGGAAGGTTGATCTCCAGGGCAAGAACGAAGAGATCATCCTACCGCATCTTTGGTGTGCACGTGAGATCTTCTTCTCTTCTCTATTTCTCTTCTCATCTCTCACAGGATCTTGATGCGAAGGAAGATCCTGAGATTTATGACGATAATGACTTTTATCACACTGTGGTCAGAGATGCCATCGAAGGTTTGTGATATTATTTGAGGATGCACCTTATATAATTCATCCATCCATCTGTATAGATCCCATGCATTGATGGACTAAACTACTTGATAAATACTATGCTAATGAACGAATAGGAGGAAACCAAGAGATCGACCCAGAGGTCTACGCAGAGCACCTGAAGGAGAGCGAGATGCTGCAAAAGAGACTGAAGAAGAAGGTCAACCGAAAAGGATCCAAGGGAAGAGAGATCAGGTGAGGGAAGACGAAAGACGAGAGCTAAAGAAGGTTGAGATACCACACGATCGAGAAGATGGTCGGATTCATGGCACCACAGACACTGAGTGTGGAGCAGAGAGAGAGAGTGACGAGATCCAAGGAGTTATTCAGCAACCTCTTTGGAATTCAACGAGAGGACAACGATCGATAAAATGAAATTTATCGGTAAAACTTCTTGACCTTGACTTGAGGAGGTCCATTCCTCTGTCTGCCGTGTTGCTTGTATTTGCTCTCGTTTCGGTTCGTCTGTCTCTCTCGGATCAATTGGAAGGGAAGGACTCCACCGCTCTCGACTGTGCCCTGTCAGCCACACCTTCTCTCTCTTCTCACCCTTCTTCTCGGAGGCAAACAGAGGCACCTTCAGCATCTGAGCCAGTTGTGCCTTCATTCCCTTCAATTTCATGCGATTCACTTTCCTCTCCCTGGCCAACTCTTCATCATCGCTGCTGTGGGAGAGTGAGCTGAGAAGGAGGACTCTCACTCACTCTCGTTCGTCCAATTCGATTTCACCCGCTTGGGCCAAGTTCTTCATCTCACTCTTCTCCACCTTGGCCGATGTCTCTGCTGCTTCATCCTTGACGATCTGTCTAGCCAGTTTGATCCTGTCTGTGATCTGAGGCAGGATGGATCGATTGACATCGAATCGGCTCATGTCTTCCTTGTTGAGGGCCTTGCAGATCTTTCGGTAGTATTGCACTTCACCAGGTTGAATGAAGGACACTGAGATTCCCTTCTGCTTCGCTCTTCCCGTTCTTCCACTTCGGTGGACGTAGGTCTGTCATCATCAGTGTCGAACTCTGTCTCCACTCACCTCCACGTGCTTTGGCATCTGGTAGTGGATCACGTGATCTACGTGGGGAATGTCCAATCCTCTCGCAGCGACATCGGTGGCCACTAAGACACTCTCCGCCTCTGCTGTGAACCTGTTCTTGTCATCCATTGCTCTCTCTTCACTCTCTCACCTCTCTAGATTTCTCAGTCTCTGCTTCTGCTGCATGTTAGCATGGAGGGGAAGCACTTTCGTCCCCAAGTGAGCCAATATAGATACCAATCTGAACGGGATCAGTTGTAGAATCAAATGAATCACTCACTTGTGTATGTTTACGATGGAGTTAACGAACACGAGAGTTCTCCCCTTGTGTGTGGATAAGAAGTAGTAGAGGTATACGTCCTTCTCTTCGATCATGCATTCGATCTTGTACTCTGTGATGCTGGAAGCAACGACACCTCTGCTGAGGAGATTGATGATCTTGATCGGTCTCTGGAAGGAGAGTCTGGCCAGTAGAGTGTCTGTTTCTCTTAGTCTCTGATGGATAGAACGTGTAGTACTCACCCAAGGTGGTGTGCTGTCTTCCCACATCGATCTGATTGGTCTCTGTGGTCAAGGTGGCCGAGTAGATGTACGTCTGTCTGGGGTATTCTGTTCCTCTCAGTCTTTTCCTTCTCTCATCACTCACTCTGCTGGACCTGCTGCTCTTGCTTCAGTACACTCAGCTCGTCTTCTGGCTGTTCGTATTTTCCTTCTTCTTCTCCTTCTTCTCCTTCCTCTCCTTGTTCACCTTCCTCCTCTTCTTGTTCTCCTTCCTCTTCATGTTCTTCTGCTTCTCCTACATCCTCTGTATCACTCTCCTCCTCTTCTTGTGTCTCCTCCTTCTTGATCGATTGAAGAGGTTCGACTTTGGCTTGATCTTCCGATTTGTACTGCAGGGGTAGAGAGGACAAGATGCTGTTCAACTCTGCATAGCAACCCGCCTGAATCATACGATCCGCCTCATCGATGACCAGATACTGTAGGTCTCGAATGTCTGATCTCTCATCATTACAGGATACATGAGAAGAGAATAAAGAGGAGAGAGGGAAGAAGAGAGAATGAAGAGGAGAGAGGGAAGAAGAGAGAATGAAGAGGAGAGAAGAGAAAGAGAGAGAAGTACCTGTGACATAAGGTACTAGACTCTGTGACATGAGATCCCACAAACGACCAGGTGTGGCAACGATAATATCTGGCTTATAACTCAACAGTCTCTCTTGCTTCGGTGCCGCTATTCCTCCAATGATGGGTGCGATCTGTTCCCTTCAACTTTCTTCCTTCCTCTCTCTCACCTTCACGTCCGTGTGCACACAGATCTTCTTCAGATGATTGTAGATCTGCATGGCCAGCTCACGTGTGGGTGTCATGACCAATCCCTTCAGACACTTCTCTCCCGTCTCACTCGATCTGCGGTTCAAGATGGTGTTGATCATGGGGATGCCGAAGGCCAATGTCTTACCCGAACCCTGAGCGTATCAGTGATGAACGTTTCAATTCGACTCACCGTCTGAGCAGCACCCACGACATCCTTTCTATCTCGAAGGGAGGCGAGCATGCTGGCCTTCTGGATCTCTGTCGGGCTGTCGAATCCCTCCTCACTCAGTGCCCTCAGGATTTTCGAGTCTAATCCGTATGTGTTCCACAGGATCATGTCGATCTTGTTCTCCTCTTTCTCCTCGATGGGAGCTTCTTCCTTCATCTCCTCTACACCTTCTTCCTGCTTGATCTCTGCTGTTCCCTCTTCTAATTTCACTTGGACTTGTTTTTTCCCTTTCTTCTTCTGTGGTTTGGGAGCCTTGCCTTTCTTTTTCGTCGTCTTCTCTGTGGTCTCTGCATCATCTCCAATCTCCTGCTCTTTCTTTGGTTTAGCGGATTTCTTCGTCTTCTTCTTCTCTGTGGTCTCTTTTTCATCTCCGTTCTCCTGTATCTTCTTCGCCAGATCTTTCTTCGACAGAGGCTTGTACGATGATCCGAAAAAGTCACTCGGATCAATCTCTTCTAGAGAGTACAGGCCAGAATCTCCAGCGGTGGAGTCGGCTGATACTGAGATCTTTCTCCATTTCTGAGTGGGAGTCTCCTTGGCATCTCCCTCCTCTTTGATACTTGCACTTCTCTTTGGCATTGTGCTGTGTTGATCGAAGTGTTGATCGGTGACTTCTCATCATCACAACGGGAGCAACACATTCCGAGATTTTTCCAATTTTCGGAGTGAGCCGATCATCCTCAGCTCAATTATACACTATGATGATGTGTATCACAACATCATAGCCATACACTGAGGCACTAGAAAGTATTGCCGCCTCAACAGGTTGTCGTTTGCACCAGGAGCACGGCGGTCTCTTCTGTTGAAATCCATAGCGAGGGTACGGACGACTTCAATGATCTGATCACCTCTTCTGAGTTTCAGATATTGAGCATAGCCAAAATGGTCGATGACTTTCTTTCACCATCGGCGGTTGACAGTCCCAATCGAGAACTTTTGAAATTGAATAAAAGAGAGGCATTGGATTCGTACACATCACATCTATTCTCGAGACAACAGGGCACTGATGATCCGATCGTTCCCATTTGTAAGTGCCACCTCTACCAGCTGCTCTCTGTTGATCGACAGATTGATCTTATCACAGCCACACAGGATCTCCGCCATCTCATCCTGCGAGTCAAGCAGAGCAAGCAAGAGAGCTTCGTTGCTCGGTCCTGAGCTGAACCACATCTTCTCTATCATCATGTTCAGCAGATCTGTCCTGCCCGACTTGACCACAGCAACAAGGATCTGATTGTTGAACGTTGTGTCTAGGCCCTCTTCGATGATGTCTCTCAGCATATTGATGCATCCCAATTCAGACAGTTCCATCAAGCTGATGTTGCGCATCAACAGAACGCTCGATCCATCGCCCAAGTCGATTCTCCTCTGATTCTGAGACGGAGTGAAGATGTTGGACATCAATTGCACGGTCAACTGTTGATCATCAACCTTAACAGCTATCATCTCTTCTTTCTCACCTGCAGGTGTTGACCGATGTGCGTGATCATATCTGTGAAACTAATATTGACGGCCAAGATGAAATGGTAGAAATCTAGACAGAGTGGTATCACAGAATGGGAGAGCAGCCGTTCGAGTGTATGCTTCCTCTTAGGGCGGTACGACATAATGGAGAGAGTGACGAGAGTCTTCCTCCATCCTTCGTCTTCCTCAGTGAAATCGATGGAATCCAATTGAGACTTGATTCTGTTTCAAGATCAATAACGGATCACGCGAACGGATTAGTCTCACACTTCCTCGCAACCTGGTGACGATTGAATCATCTCTCGGATCAAGTAACTCTTCATATCACCAGCAATGTAGTCGGCCAGATCGGCCCAATACTGCTTGAAATAGCAGAAGAGGGAGTCTATGATGCGCATTGCTGCGTCCCTGAAATAGTCCGTGTCCAATAGACGGCGGTAACCGATGCGAATGATGACTCTCGCTAAGAAATTACAATCTGAACGAGAGGTCAGTCACCTCACGGGCATCCATCGTGAATGATCACCGTTGTGGTTCGGGTTCTTCTTGGCCTTGAAGTTTCCCTTCAGATATTCTTCCAGGATTTTTTGGATGAATCTATCTCGCTCTACGGAGATTCGGCCGTGCTCTTTCCACATGGTTTGAAAGACGTCATCGGGCAAGAAACCGTTGCACTGATGGATCAGTCTCAATAGGAAGTCACAATGAGCGCGGGAGTCACATGATCTGTACGTTCTCCAGAATACCGTCTGGAAGAAAAGTGGGGACGTCAGCCATCTCTCGTATCTTTCGGCCCAGCGGTGTGACACTGAGCGGCAGGTACAGAGAGCTCTCCCGTCAGTGATGACCATCGATAAGATCTTGTCGACGATGTCCCAGCCTATCTTCTCATCCATTGCCGAGACTCCCGCTGGCCACTCCACTATGACTCCCGCATCCAGCACCTTCGTGTTGTAGCCCCGCGCTTCCATCGCCTCTCTCAGCGCGTCTCGATTGACGTTCAAATCGATCTGGACGGACTTGCACAGTAGGTCTACCATCTCTACTTGTCCTTCCTCGATGGCTGTCAGCAGGATGACATTGTCGTAGCGCGATGATAGGAGTCTCTTCTGCAGCCTCTTGTGGAACAGATCTAGCCTGCCCATCTTGATCACCCGGCAGAGGATTTGATCATCCCAAACTTCATCGTCAACGTTATTGACGATGGCATCCATACAGCCAATGGATTCCAAGTGTTTCCATTGTAAATCAACTTCATGAGAGCCGTGGTAGAAGAAAATGCTGAGATCTTCACTCGTCATCTGCAGATCGTTAGAGACGTTCACGATCTTCATCATGATTCACTTCGATATGAGGACTGATCAGCTTGGCCAGCTCAAGATCAGAACAGACGGCGGCTGCGAGTGCTCGAATGAGGTATGTGAAGAATAACGTCTGCTCTTTCTCTTCTGTTCTGGCTGATACCAAGCGGTCTATATCGGTTGGAAGATATATATTCGAGAGTCGTTGGAGATAAATTCGGTGTGCGGGATGATTGCATCTTTCATACGTGACCCAAAAGGGCCTGTAGTCCAAATTCTTTAAGTCAAACCATGCTTGAGACACCTTATTCCACAGATGTGAAACAAGCTGACAAGCATTGTAAGAGCGGAGTGCTGTCTGATTCTGTCCCGGATGATCGTAGAGGTGTCGAAAGAGGAAAGAGAAGATGTGCCGCAGCAAGTGTCTTCCAATGGTGTCCGCCATTCGGCTCTTTGTGTTTGAAAATATATTTGATAAATAGACGTTGTAGATATATAATTTTTTCATTCGCCGCTTCGCTGAAACATAACATATTCTTCGAAAAAGTTCATGTCGACTATAGAATGATGCTTCTTCACGGTTATTATCGAGAAATGCTCTCGATCTCTATCGTACCATACAGCTTCCATATCGAAAACGACGACATCATACGATTGCACACGATAGAAATCATAGTCGTTTTTCAATTCGAAGCGAGAGGTCTCCCACCCGCCCACCCATATATGTATCACTGTACATTGGGGAATTTTATTGAACTAATCACGGACTCAGGTTTACAATCGCCACAAGGCGGAAGGCCTTGGTGGCAAGATGACCGGAGGAGGAGCCGACTGTAGTCTTACCGGTGGAGCCGGAGAGGAGCTACGATGGGACTCGCTGGGAAGAAATAACGAGGGAGAACCAGCCGTAGACTTACCGGTGGAGCCGGAGAGGAGCTGCGACGGGACTCGTCCACAAATCGCACAGAGCGGGAGGGGAAAAACGATAGGCCCGATGGTGGAACGTGGGGTGCATAGACGAGGAAAAATTCTACGGGCCCGGTTTTCCTACGTACCGTCGCGTAGGTTTTTCACCAAGGCCGTAGACACCCCCAAAACGACAAAAACACAAACTGTTGGCAGGATGTAGATAAACGACCTCATACCTCATCATCAATAGTCGTTTTTCAATATTGTAGCCGGTTTGAGAGGATCACATCCGACAGCGTGACGCAAGCTTGTCTGAAAACGAGACACGTCCAGGAAGCGATTGACGAACGGTAAACAGAGCTTACAAGATACCGATGGTCGCAACGTGCATTTGTGGTGTCCTCCATAAAATATATAGAGATTTATTTAAACTCACTCTGACTGCAATTCAACAGGACGGCGATCTTCTGCAGCGACTCGGGGGTCACCTCTTCTGAAACATCGACTACACGCCTATATCTAATAGGTAAAGGAGTTATGTCCGTTCATGGTGTCATTTCATCAGGTCTCGGTATCCTCGAGATGATTCGACGGTACTATTCTCCTACTTCTTCGATGACTGGCAGGTGCATTCACAACGCAGATCATAACGTTTACTTAGTCACAGCATTGGACTCAAATTTGGGTATTCTCGAGATGACCGTTTCATACCGTATACAGGGAACGATGGTCGTGTGATGGTGGCGCTGGCAATAAATAGACTTGTTAACATTCTTCTAGATGACATACACTACCACACGGTATTAGTATGATCGAAATCTTCATATCTTCATCAACCACGTAGATAGATTCATCTCATATCCCGTTATCACGCATCTTGTGAATCCTGATGGAATCACGTAAAAGTTCACAACCAGACGTCTCTATTGCCCGTGGACCCATCCGTAGCCTCCTCGACAGCATCATCACCAACGGGGTTCGATCGACGCCTGTACACCTACCACCTTTTTGGCGTTTGGATCGATACTCCTATTGGATGGTGGGTGTATTCGTTTTAAATTTTGTACTACCTTCGTCCTCAGGATGTTCTGCGGAATGCATGTGCGATGGTGAAACAGTTGTCTTGACCTGAGACCCCGCAGATTGCTCACTCGGCAATACAATCCTCTCGGAATTAGGCCGAAAAGGTTTTCGTTTTTTCATTTGTTATTTTCCTGTGCAACAAAGATGTCCAAGTACAGATTCACCACTGGAGAGATCTCTCCTCAAATTCCATCTGACTTTCAACGGCTCAACTCAGTGGACCCTGAGGGTATAAACCTACTCACCGATGCCATCCTCTCGTTCATCTCGGGTCAGAACCCTGTGAGAGTCGAAATGAAACGAGATAAACTGAAAGGTCGATAGGATCTCATGGATACTCTCCCTGATTTGAGTCAGGGTACACGCATTCCCGGTGCTCCTCTGAAGAGCATCCTTCAGTCCCTTCTCTTCTTCTTTCGTGGTGAACTCAGAGCGAATGCTTCACCTACCTTCGTGAAGGAAGATCTGTTGAGTCTTGGATTGGAATCATCGAGGGCAGCACAGGTGAATCACCTCAACATCCGATCGTAGATCGTTGACGTATCATCTTTTCCTATACAGAAAGTGACAAAAGAAAGGTGTCGCACAAATGGAAGGAGATGTTCGTCACACTCTCGAGATCAGCCATCGGTCAAACATTGGTAGTTAATCAGATTGTCGATATGCAATGGAAATTTGGTGTCACGGCTTCCAGCAACGAGGTGATGTCCAAAGGCTGACACGATCGATCGACATCTGAACATCAACAGGCCCTGAAAGTGGGAAGCAGCTACCTTCAATTGAAGCTCACATTAGATAAGGGAGAGGGAAGTCTCGAGCACATATCGATGGAGTTGACTCTACCCGAGTTCTATCAACTCTACGCAGAGATGCAAAAGGCGAAAGCCAACCTCGAGTACTTCAACACGTAATAGATGTAGATCATAGTCTGTATTCTTCACAGTGGAGGTCTCTGTGGTATGTCTCGTGGTGATCGAGGTGATGAGAGAGGAGAGGAGGAGGGTGATCCTTGTGATACCAGCCTCTCGATGTGAGGTGACCGCGGGGAGATGTAACTGCCGTCGTGCTGTCCTTCTACGTGGTTCCTGGTTTCATACATATGTACATTTCGATATTCCTGTGCCACATTCCCGTTCATTCCCTCTCGCCGGTCTCTCGTGTTGTACTGCGCAGACGAGAACACGCTCGCATCTCGAGGACTGTCTGTCAACATCATCAGAGGTGAAAGAAGGATGATATCGTTCAGAGACAAAGAAGGATGATATAGTTCAGAGGTGAGAGAAGGATGGAATCATTCAGAGATGGATGAGACACCCACAGAGAGTGTGGCGAGGAGAATCTGAACCATTCGACCGAGGAGAGTGATTGTACAGATCGTTACCCGAAGAATTGAGACGGTGGTTGTACAGATCGTTACCCGATGGATTGAGACGAGGTGATCCCGCCACTGCGGACGGACTCCCATTGTCTCCCCTCTCTCTGGGTGAGAAATTCCTGGGAGACATGCCCACGCTATAGAAGGGCTGAAGATGTCAACAGAGAGACGTGTCACCGTCTCACTTGGATCTGCTGCTCCAATCGAAGGTGAGCAAAGTCAGATAGCTCTCGGGGAGTGTTGTGACCGCTCCTGGGTGAAGAGTACTGAGAGGAATTGTAATCACCGGTGGGGGAGGGGAAGACATCTCCCTGCTGGAAGGCCTCTCCCGGGGAGATCAAACCGAAACGCATGAATTTAGAGGTCAGGCTGGGTACGACGTTCGCGTCGAGGGAGCCTCTGGACCTGTACGACTCTTCCTCTTGTTTCTCCGCTTCGCTCTGTTGCTGAACCGAGTGCAAGAGCTGCTGAAAGTTGGGAAGCTGGGGGCTGGCGTCACCGGTGGGTAGGCGAACTGAACAGTTGACAGTCAGAGGGGAGTCCATCGTGCTCGACTCACGTGAAGCATTGTCATTTGAGTTGGTTCGGGTGACATCAGCTGATGGAAATCGATCTTCGTAGAATGCGGAAGGTAAGATCGGTGCTGCATTGCTTTAGAGGATGTCGCACTGTGATGCAAACCTGTCGAAGAGGGAAGACTGTTGGATCTCTTTGTTCTCTTTACGATTTCCTCCATTTCGCCTTCAGAAGAGTGTTGTGCGGCTGACATCAACATTTCGAAGTTGGTGGGGGGCGATCTTAGAGAGCTCCTACGATTCACAGTCTCTTCTGATCTTCGTGGTGAAAGAGGACTGGGGGGCTAATTCTTTTAGCTTCTATCTGTGATGATGTTATAGAATCACCTTCCCATTACCCCCCGACTTCCAATTGAATTGGCAATCTTCTAGTCTGGGTGCTGTTCGCGTTGGAGGGGCGCTATTACCTCTCTCTCTGCCTGAGCGGTTGGACGTCTTAACTTTGAATTTCTGAGTTAATTTATCCATGGGTAGCAGAGCTCGCTTCTGCGTCTTTTGCTTAGCCGGTGGAGTCGTGTTCGTAGGCTTGTCCATGCTGTGTTGTTTATTCGACAGGGTGCATCAGTAATGGTTGAGCCCACCTTTATCTTGAGAACACCTTAGTCCTGGTTGCACAATTTTACAACCAGATCACATCGCGTGTCTAACAAACCCGATCATGCAGGTAGTCAACACCATCAAACAGTTACGAACTCTTCGAGCCACTCTAGCAAAGAACAACAAGAGCGTAGGTTTAGTCCCGACGATGGTATGTCTCTTCCATTCCAATCGATTGATCATTGGAAGGGATATCTCCATCAAGGACACTTGTCTCTGGTTCGTGAGGCGAAGAGAAAGACAGATGCAGTGGGTGTGACCATCTTTGTGAACCCTCTCCAATTCGGGCCCACTGAAGACTTCACGACGTATCCAAGAGCAATGGAGAGAGATTTAGACATGCTGAGGAGTGAAAACGTAGATTTTGTTTTTTGTCCCACACCCGAAGAGATGTACCCCACCAGTGAGACCCAACAAGAGGCAAAGCGCCATCTGATGCTTCACACAGAATCGAGAACGTGGGTTCAAGTAGAAGGCATGGACGAGTTAACGAGAGAAGGTTCATCGCGAAAAGGACATTTCAGAGGTGTCGCCACAGGTAGGTGAGACGCACTACCTCTCTCTTCCTCACTCCACCGCAGTCGTCACAAAGTTATTCAACATCGTTCAACCAGATAAAGCCTTCTTCGGACAGAAAGACGGGATGCAATGCATCGTCATCAAGAAGATGGTCAACGATCTGAACGTCCCCGTGGAAATCGACATATGTGACACCATGAGAGAAGAGGATGGTCTCGCCATGAGCAGTCGCAATGTCTATCTTAATCCACAACAGAGAGCCATCGCACCCACCCTCTATCGAGCCCTCCAAGTGTGTGATGATGAGCTGACATGAGAAGGAGGGGCTGACTCAGACAGTGTGCCGCTAGATCCGTTCACGAAGGAGAGAGAAGAGTGTCCGAGATCGTGAGAGCAGCAGAAGAAGAGATCAGAAGGTGTGAGGGTCTCGTCTTAGACTACATCGTCGTCTCGGACATGAACGCCGGTGTCGATTTAGACAGAGAGAGTCGAGTGGAAGACAACACACATCTGATGATCAGTGGGGCCATGTGGAACGGAAAGACGAGATTGATCGATAATATCGTCCTCCAATTGTAGAACGAATAAAGAGAGAAGAGTAGATAGACTACACGATGTTCATCCTTTATCCCCGATAGTGAGTGTAGAGACCCGAGAGAGATTGCATGAGGAGAGATCCTGCGACAGATCCAATGTCACCGATGAATAACCAGAAGGACAGAGCGATTAGATGTTGTTTCTGCTCTCTTCATCAGAGTCTCATTCATACATCTACGTCTCACCTTCGGAACCACGAGATCGATCCTGCGACTGGCTTGTGCGTACCTGTACTCGTTCAGCGTCTCCTCCCTTGAATCGTCTCTTCACATGGATCCGTTTGCAAATGCAGCCATGAAACCAGCAAAGAAGACGATCTCTGCCACGTTCGTCACCAAGAAGATACCTATTCCATCAGCACACCATATCAGCATCTTCTCTTCACCTCCGATGACAGATAGAATGAGGAAGAAGGGAGGAAAGACAAAGGCAGCGTTGTAGAAGATCTGAGAGGGTAAGAGGAGAGGAGGAGAGAGTTCACCTTTCGACTGGACATGTCACCCAAGAAGAAGAGGATGCTGTAGCAGATCATGTACGTACGGAAGGGAAGATCAGAACCGAACGCGCTGAAGTGCATGGATGACTTTGACGGGTGGACGTTCTGGATGAGACCTGTTGTTCTTCGATTCGAGTTCTACGTCTTCTCTCCTCACCTCCCGGGGATAAAAGGGCGACGAAAAACATGTCGAACATGAGAGCGATGGAAGGCCAAACTGTGTGTGCGTGAGAAGAGATGAAGAAATGAAATAGAATGAAAGTGAAGAGATGAAATAGAATGAAAGTGAAGAAATGAAGTATAGGAATGAACTGATGAAAAATTTACCGATGGGGGGTGCCCACGATCTCAATTGAAGGGTGTCAGAGAGTTCGTGTTTCGATCTGACGGCGAATAATTTCTTCAAGTATGGAAGTAGATCCACCGCGTGGGCCTCTCCCGCTCTCCTGAAGATTCGAACGAGGAATGCAGCCAGCCCCACGAAGAGGGCGATGAAAGTGGCTGCACCTCTCATCAGAAGATGATGAGGTGTCATCACACACCGAAATAGATCCAACCGGTGGGTACACCGACACCGATCAATGCATAGCCTCCGATGGTAATGAGATTGACTCCAATGGGGATACCTAGAATGGCCCTGAAGGGTCAATCAGTCGACTTCTTCTCAACATCAACTCACCAGAATTTATTTTCTTTTCCGATGGGGACGAGAGAGGCGAGCAGATTGCTCTCGAAGGTGCCTGCGAGTGATAAGAATTGGATCGTGTGGAGGTGAAAGGTGATGTTGGGAAGATGAAGAGAGGTTCACCGATTCCAAGACCACCCAGACCGTAAGCTAAGAAGACCATCCACAATCGACTGTGAGCCGATCCTAAGATGAGAAACATGGAAGCGATGATTCCGATGGCCACGATCATGGAGACCATAGAGATCAACTGATGAGTGTCGGTCACGTAATGTGAAATGAACACTCACCACTCTGAATCTCGGTGTGGCAAAAGCAAAGACGAGATTGTGTCCCAGACGGAAGATGAGATTTCCAAGGTAGACCAGTGAAGAGGCAACACCGAACCAGTACGCTTCGGTGGAATTGTTGTCAGTGATGTTCAATAGAACCATTACGTCATGGCGAAGAGCGAACAGACAGGCATATCCACTGTTTTCTATTAGACGTTGTCATTGATTCTGTATTGAAATGTATCACCTGAAGATGGGTAATGTGACGAACATGCACTCCCAGTATACATCATGCTTCTCCTACACAACTTAATCTACCGTTGGGTAGAGTCTTACCTCATCATTCACCAAATCCTTTTCGTCGATGATGGGCGCTACCTGCTCGTGTCAGATTCATATGAAGGTCCGACAGATACCTCTGTCTCGTAACTGTTGGTGATCGGATGACTCCCATTGCCAAACAGTGGTGCACTCTCACTATCGTAGTCCTTCATCTTCCTCTTCAAAGGGATGATGTTGAGAATATCATAAAAAAATGAGAATTAGACCTCTACAATGTCCATCTGGACACTTTGAATGCGCGTGACCGCCTTTGGAGCCGCTGTTGATAGAGGCAGCTCGCACTCTAAGAGGAGGTGCTGAGTGAATGCATCGAGGATGGAGAGGAAGAAGGCGAGCTTTTTTAGATCTGTGTCATATCTATATCAAGATGGCCTTAAGGAGAGTTTTCGTCGAAAGGTAGTTGAGATTCGCTTTTTTAGTGAGGAGCAGCACAGAACATCAACAACACTCAACACGCACGAAACAACGACGAACAATTAAACGGTGAGAGAAACTCTATATGTCTACTCATTTGTATTGATGGTCATTCAGACAAACACCAACTGCATCCAGACATGTTTTCTTCCTTTCGAAGCAGTCCAGCATTGGTGTCAACCAAAGAGAAGAAGAGTAACACATCTTCGCCGAAGATCACTGGGGACTCACAAGCACCCTCGAGTTCTACAGACTACATTGCAACCTCCCTCCTCGGACAAAGCGCTTATGGAGAGGTTGTATTGGCCACTACCAAGCAAGGGAAGAAAGTCGTCCTCAAGAAGATCAACCGCCTCAAAATGAATAAGACCCTGATTGCCAATGAGGTCTTCGCAGCCACCACCCTCAAGCATGCGGGGGTCGTCAAGGTCTACGACGTTTTCAGAGAGAGCATATACACTTATCTCGTCCTGGAATACCTCAAGGGCGTGGATTTATTCAAATTTTTGTCGGCCAGAAACTTCACTCCCATGAGAGAGAAAGAAGCCCGCCCACTCTTCAGACAACTCGTTGATGCCCTTCTCTACTGCCATTCGAGAAAAATCGCCCATAGGGACATCAAATTGGAGAATGTGAGTCACTCCGAAGAAAGAAACCCCCTCTGATGGTGAACAGATCATGTACGACAAGAAGAAGAACAGAGTCAAGATCATCGATTTTGGTCTGTGCGAGAGGATAGACAGCGGTAAGCTGTGCGATCTATGGTGCGGATCTCAAGACTATGTTTGCCCGGAGATCATCAAGAAGACTCCTTACAACGGGTTTGCCGCCGACGTGTGGTCTCTCGGTACGATCCTAGTGAGTCTCCTCCACCTTGTGCATCATGCTGACAAGAACAGTACATCATGCTGTACGGAGAGCTCCCATTCGGGTTCGACATGAGGGTCAAGTGCGTGTCGGACGGAGAGGAACATCCAGACATCCACTTTGCTGACGAGAGAAACCCCAACACCGTCAGCGAGTCGGCCAAACATCTGATCTCCTCCATGTTAACGGTGGACCCCATGAAGCGCATATCCATGGAAGAGGTCGCCAAGCACCGATGGACACGAACCAAGTCTCCCCTCGATCTCTTTGGTTGGAGCTAGCTTGATATAAATCCTATTTTATTTGTTTTTTTCTTGCCTCCTCCGGAACAAAGAATAAATTGGAACGGGCATCAGCCACGTGAGAGGAGAGATAGAGACATGAGTCAAGTACCCTGTCCGATATGTGATCAATTATTTCCAGTGGATCAAATAGAGACTCACTGTGAATCTTGTCTCGACAACCAACAGATCAAGAAGGATGAAGAGTTGGCAGCTACTCTGAGCAGGCAAATAATGGAGACAGCTCCGTCGAGACCTCCTCAACCTTCTCAACCTGTGGTACATTGGACACACGTTACGTAAAACTCATTTTGCACAGCAGGCCCCGCGTAGAGTCTCTATTCCAGGGGGAACGACCAGATTATACACAGATGTTGCACCCATTGCACCTTATGAACAGGTGACAGTCGATTCCTATATGCCATCTGAATGGGAACAGAAGGAATACCCATACGTCCCTGCGAATGGTGCGAGCACAGCACCCGTGTATACAATGTATCAACCACCCGTCAATTCACCTCCAAACGGTGACCCAGATCGATCCTACCGGAGAGGCAGCACTCACCACCAACTGATACCCGCCTTCGACTCTTCGAGGTGGACCCATCGAATGGATGACCCATTCACTCAACCCGATACAGAAATCAACGAAACACGATCGCATCATACACAGGGATGAACCGAAATGAAGACGATGGGAGAGCGTACAGCGGTTCCGTAGGGTACGGATATTTCATGGAGTCTTCCTATCCACAGCCCACATCCAACATCGGATCATACCCCGATCGTGCTCAGCAGTTCAACTATTTCGGATGTGAATACCTTCTGGAGACGAACGTGACGTTGAATCATGCAGCCTCTAACGGAGGAATGGACGACATCGAAGAGCAGAAGAGGGCCCAGCACACCCACCAGCTGGCGACACCACCGAGACAAGAGGGCAGGATGAACGGATCGAACTACCGACAGATCGAATCTCACCAACAGAGGTTCAACAACAACTTTATCAACTATCAGAGACTCTCGACGCAACTGCAGTCGATTCAAGGTCCATCACCCACCGTCTTCCAGCAATTTGTACATAATCGAGTGAGTCGATCGATTCTGTCTATCGATTGTGACAATGGATAGAACGACGTATCGAAGGAAGGATGGATGTGGTGTGCCTTCCAGAAGGCCGAGGCCTCTAATTATGTCAGGAGGTGGATCGCTATGAACAAGGACAGGTTGTATGTATATACGGAGGGACTGAAGGTGAGGGTGAAGGAGAGAGAAGGAGTGACATACATACAGAGACCGGAAATAGAGGAGATCCAAGACATCATCTTCACGGATTTAAAGGACGGAATCTTATTCCTCAAATTCAACGGGGGTAGGCTGATGTTCTTATCGGGTGATACTCCCTCCTCCACCGCTGAATGGATGCAATCTATCAAGGTGATCTCTTCCTTCTTCCTCTCATTTGATCTCTCCCTCATTTTCCTTCTCTCACCATTTGTTCTTCTGACGTCCAGTACAGTTGGTGATGGCCAGTCGATCTTCCAATCAGAACCCCTCCAGAAAGCAATCGACACCCAACAACGAAGGAAGGATCTTATCATCGTCCAATCCTCCCAGCACTTCGACCAGCACCTCCGTGTGGACAAATATCGTGAGTATCTCTCCTGCAGACGAACGTGATGATCATCCATCCACAGGTCAATCGTGTGACGAATACATTGTCACCAGAGGTGAGGAGAATGAACGATGGAGAATGACACTAGACAGGAGCTGAAGAGACAGGACGACAATTGGATCAGGGAGCTGAAGGAACACCCCGAAGAAGAGAAGGGTCTCATCACAGGACATCTCAATCTCATTCTCATGTGAGACATCCACTCATCTTCTCTTTCATTTCATCTTCTCCTTCTCATTTTGCCAAGTTCGCACTCGAACCACAAATTTGGAAAAGTTCTCCCCAATTTCGTCGATCTGTGGCAGCGCAGTGCAAAGAAATTACTGCGTCGAAAGGACAGCTTGAAAGACGAAGACTACGACAAGTGTAACGATGAGATCCGTGACTTCTTGGGTGAGAGACGAGAGAGGGAGGGAGACTGAAGAGGATGATAGAGAATCTGGTGGATGCACTGGCTAATCACTATCAAGAGCTGTTGGAGATATCCGAACAGACTTTGGATTACTGCAGGGAAGCTGTGGCCGATCTACTCTTTCCAAAGATCTACAAGGAGCTATTCGAATTGTTTAAGATCAGGGTGAGAGGATGATCTATATAGAAAGATAGATGTGTAGAGAGATAAGCATATAGAGAGAGATAAACACATAGAGAGAGATAAGCATATAGAGAGAGAAACACATAGAGAGAGATAAGCATATAGAGAGGGATAGATGTGTAGATAGACGGATGAGAGATGTGAGTTGATGAGTGCAGTATGAAGAAGAGGATATCACACACACCAAGAAGATGAGAGAATTCTTGGTGGTCAATTTTGCACACTTGGGTATTCCTCAAGTCTTCTGGTTGACACCTGATGGTGATGGAGAGGTACGATTCACATCATCGATGCACATCCATCATTCCACATCAATGTCCACATCCATCATCCCACATCAATGTCCACATCCATCATTCCACATCCATCATTCCACATCCATCATTCCACATCCATCATTCCACATCCATCATCTCATTCGATGCACATCCACATCACATCGATGTCCCTCTCATCGTATCCAGATGTCGATGCAGATCGCCTACGGTAAGGCTATATCCACCCTACAACAGTTATCCCACTGCAATTCACCCAACAAGAAGGTGAGAGAGAGAGAAGGAAGAGAAGCTGACAAGGACAGACCGACTGCCTGACCGAGACAGCCAAGGGCATCGTCACGTGTGTGTCTGAATACTGGAAGGAGAGGAAACATCAGACGTCCTCCAAGATCATCGTGGGTGGTGACGAATTCCTTCCCCTCTTCACGTGAGTCATCGAAGAAGGAAGACATTGACACAGACAGGTACGTCTTGATTCGAGCGAGCATTCCCTACCTCTACTCGGAGGCCATGTTCATGGACACGTTCATCTCTCCAAAGAAGGCGATGGAGCAGGGGGGCTATCTGGTGGCCACTCTACACACTTCACTGTCCTTCTGCATGTGTCTGTCTCAGGATCAGATGGAGAAGTCAGCCAGGGAGATCTTGGATGTTCCAAAGAAGACGGAGCCGGACAGATTGGTCAGGCCAACATCAGTCATCGGATCACAGCACAAGAAGAAGGTGAGAGGGAGGGTGGGAGGTGACTGAAGAGAGAAGGAGAGGAACACGGCGGTGACTCTGGAAGAGTTGGAGAAGAAGTTGCCGGGGTGTGTCGGTGAATCGGATGGATCGATGAGAGAGGAAGAGAAGGAAGAGGAGGGAGATAGACAAGGGAAGAAGGAAGAAAAGGAGGAGGAGACACAAGAGAAGACAGAAAAGAAGGAGGAGAAGACAGAAAAGAAGGAGGAGAAGACAGAAAAGAAGGAGGAGAAGACAGAAGAGAAAGAGGAGAAGGAAGAGAAAGAGGGAGGGACGAGGGAGGAGAAGAAGAACGGTTCGACCAGAGGAGGAGAGGATCTGATTGTATTTGATTAGATCTCTTTCATTTCCGTCTATTCTTCTTGCATCATGAGCTACGATCTTTCTCATGTGAAGAACGCCCGATTTATCAGGCGAGATTTTGCCACACTACAACACAAGATTGATGCGTCATGCGATCAAAAAAGCAAAAGAAGACATGCTGCACTGGGCTGGTGTACTCGTTCTTGCGATCCTTCAAGCAGTAGGAATCTCTCTCTTCGTCATCCCTGGTGTGCCCTCTGGTCTGCAGAAGGCTTTGGCCGATCTGTTGGAGAACACCAACTACCGCAGAGCTTCGAATGTCCTCACAGTGATTACCGCCGTTTTATTCGCTGGTGAGAAGTGAATGCATCTCCTTCGATTGAACATTTCCCAGAGACGTTATTCGAATTGCTGGTCGTGAACCGACACGATGAGACCGATCACGAACACCACCACTTTGGCACAGGCCGCATGGAGAGCTTCAAGAATGCAGTTCTGACCGGTGCCTCTCTCATCTTTCACCTGTGAGTCAGATCTTTTTGTTTACCGGTCGTCAACCATCGTGGTCATCATCTATACACGTTGCGCATATGCCATTTTAAAGGATCTCGTTCTCACGTCCACAGTGCCCTCAGCCGACTTGGAGGACTTACGAAAGAGACCATGAAGCAGGCAGTCAACAATCAGATGTTGGTCAAGCAGGCAGACAGCACGAGAACCGAATACCTCAGACTGTTGGGCGAGAAGGACCCCAAAGGTGAAGAGCCCATCTGTGTGATGCAACATTCATATCTATATAAACATACATATCTATATAAACATACATATCTATATAAACATACACATCTATATAAACATAAACATCTATCTGTATACCAACTCGGTACAGCTGGAAGCAAGGAGGAGACACCAGAGGACAAGTTGAGATCTCAATTGAACGACGCTCTGAAGGCACAGAGAAAGGCAGAGACAGAGGTGAGAGAGGAGAGAAGAGAGAGACTGAGAGACAAAGGTGACTGCCATCAAGAAACAAGCGGACAATCAGACGGAGACGTTACAGAAGCTGATGCAAGAGAACGATCAATTGAAGAACAAGTTGAAGGACTTTGATATCGTCTTTGGAGACAAGGTCAAAAAGAACATCTAATACAAATCATTCGTCGTCTATACAAAATGATCCTTCATGTACACGTGAATAGTCTCGATTCAAACAAACTTTTGTTGCGGCTGTAATGCATCAGAAGAGAAGAAAGTGAGACGCTCTCACCCCCGTCGGCTCGTCTTCCCTCTCCCTGATTCTCCTCTGCAGGATGTTGGCCAGGTGCTTATAGAACCTCCCTGCCATCTCCGGTCTGATTCCAAAGAGGATGTTGATGAAGTAACCCTCCAAGATGGACAACTCGACTTGGTCCGAGTGGGCCACGATGGTCGCCGTCGCTCCACCCGATAATAAGAAGGAGATCTCTCCAAAGAACTGTCCCTCTTGGAGGAATCCAAGTATCTATCTCTGTCAGGCTCTCTCTCTTATCATCAGCTCACCTGGTTGCCCCTCTCGATGCGGCAGACACCCTTGTCGATCTGATAGACTCTCTGGTGATCCGCTCCGATGCTGACGATCTCTTGGTTCTCTTCGTATTTTTGGGTCTTCGCTCCCTCCAAGAGGGCGGCCCTGTCTTCCGTGGTCAGGCCTTCGGTGTCTTCTTCTTCTCCTGCGTTGGCGTTCACTTCATTCATTGGCTGTCGAATGACCGATCCACCGCTCCTCACATACTGTACACATCAGTGTTATGTCGTGCGATGATCTATGTACAACTATATGATTCGATGTGTATGCAAGGAATATCACTTACAGCGGATGAAGTCCAGAGAGACTCCATCATGTCGAAGGCTTCGCTTCTATCCGTTAACGAGGCGAAGGAGAACTTTCCCTTGTCTCCAGATAAGGTGATGACCACCACACCCATCTTCTTATCTCTCCACATGGCCTTCAGACTCGCAAAGGGATATGTTTTCTATTCAAGGTCAGATCCACTCGATGTGAGATGGAGACAATCACCTTTCTCTTCATGCCAAAGACGTTGGCGTAGAAACAGATGTGCTGCTTCGACAGGTAGAGCCTTCCCGCGCATCTCTTCTGAATGCAATTGTACTCTTTGATGATGATCTCTTCGGTGTCCAGTTTGAATCTCCTGCGGAACTTGTCGTCTTCTTCTCTTCCCTCCGCATCTTCAGATCCCACAGTCTGTTCATCCATTCAGTCGACATTCTTTACACTTATCTTCATAAAGAATGATAAGTCATTTGAAGATCTTCACCTTTTCAGAGTGTCCTCGAGTCGGGCGTAGATCGGGAGAGTTCAACAGTGGAGACACGGTGGGTGCTTGCTCCGATACCTTTCCCAGTCATTCTCCATCATCTCCTCCCTCTCACCTTCTTCAGTCTCTTGGCCAACAGCGTCGCCAGATATTGATAGAAGGACCGAAACAAATCGGGATCCATCGCGAAGAGCCTCTTGACCAATTTGATCTCTAAGACGTGAAGTTGTCCCTCCTCTTCGGACAGAATCGAAGCGGAAGTGCGTAGGCCAAGGAAGGACATCTCACCAAAGATGGCACCGGGGCCGAGACGAGATAGGCTGTGCTCTTTTCCATCCTTTCTCACGACAAATCTTCCAGAGATGATGCGGTACAAGTGTGTGTTGATGATGTTCTGCTCGAGAACCTCTTGGCCGGTTCTACACCGCGTGAGTACATTTCGAATCGAAATTTCCGTACGAATCGAAATTTCACTCACTTTACGGGCATGATGCGTGCGTTGGTGAGTAAGAGATCCCAATCTCTCGAAGGAAGAGAAGTGATGTCCGTCACGATCTTATTTCTTCCTCCCTCCCTCAACTTTCTGAACTGCCTGATGGTCGTGTTGCTTCCACCTTGCTGGAGGTTCTCGTTGATGCCTTCCCTGACGTGGGCGACCGTCACGATATCTTCTTCCTCCCACACCTGATATCAATCAACATCACATCGATGTAACGCAGACATCCATCGACGATGCTCATCGATGTCGTGTGATGAACACTCACCGCTGCACACAGGATGGACCTCTGTACTCTCTCGATGGGAGAGATCGATGAGATGAATCGTGTCGCGTTCTCCGCGTACTTTTGAAACTTTCTGATCATCTTGCCCAACGCCAATATCTTCTCGATGTTGACTAATGAACCGTTGATCTTCCACTGCATGGTCGTGTCCATGAAGACGAATTCGTTCAGGAAGGACGCGATGTAAGGAATGACGGGCTCGTCGGCGATGTCCTGCAGTGCTGCGTGGTACGATTTGTAATTATACTGAGGTGACATCAACTTGGACAAGGTTTCGAACGTCTCCAGTGTCTTCTTCGGTACCTACGACAGTCAATCACGTCTCTCTCTGCAGTCGACTCACTTCTCTCCACGAAGAAGACAACCAAGTGACGGCATCTGAATACAGACTGGTCAACACCATCATGAGGCCGTTGTAATTTTGAAGTTCCTGCAGACGTACGGCCACTTGGATGTAGTAATCGATGATCTCCGCTCTCTCCTGTGGTGTCTCTCCCTTGATGATTTCAGTGGAAATCCAATTCCTCCTCTCGTTGAAATAGTCTTGGTAGCGAGTGATGGTCTTCTTCTTCTCTCCCTGAACGATTCCGCTGACGTCCAACAATTCGTCCGTGTCTACTGATCGAAGGTAATGCGTGTCTAACAGTGTCATCTGCTGGGCCAAGACTCTCGGCTCTGTTCTGGCCAACGTCTCCTTCTTCACTTCTTTCGATGCTGCGCTGCTGGCTCGCCTCCTGTGATTCAATTCTCTCACTTCTTCCTTCTTCTCGTCTCCGTACAGTTTGAGCCATTCGTCCAGGAGAAGAGAAGAATCAGAGTGGTGGTGTGACTTTGAAGAGACGTTCTTCTTCAAACTCTCGAGCGTGTGGAGGTGTTTGTGCTCGTCCATCAACTTGTCTCCTTCTAATTCAACGGACCTCCGTTGAGCGTGTGCCTTCACACCTTCCATGACTTCGAGTGAATCTCTCACTCTCTCTTTGATGGTGACGAAGCTCTTCATTCCACTCCAGACGTACAAACCCTCGATCACCCTGATGTCGTCAGTCGATGCGTACGTCTCATCGACGATGTGACTCACATGATCATGATGAAGGCTTTGTCTCGATGAAATTTGAGCTTCTGGTCTGGAGAGGCAGCTGGTGGTGGTCCGTGGTATCTCAATATCAACAAATCCAATAGTTCTTCACTCGTCGTGAACATTCTGTGGGTCAAAAAGACATCACTCATGTGTGTGTTTTCTGCAGCGATTCAGTGTTTGTTGCGTGATGTGATGTCACCTTTGCAATCGGGTGATGTGATCCTCTCGACTAATTTCGTGATGGATGCGGCCTTGGCGAGTGAGCCATCAAATCGATCTTCATCGAGAATGATGTTATCCTCGTTGTCCGCAACATCAAATTGATACGTCGCATCGGACAACTGTACATCGTCATCTTCTATATCAAATCGACAATTCACCTCCACGGTGGAGGTTGCCGTGTTCGATTTAGTGATGTGCGTCAAGTGAGTCTTGATCTCAGTGAAAGAGGGACGATGAGCTGGATTGCCCGACCAACAATCGATGATGAGTCGTTTGTATCCTGGATGTGTCTTTCCTGGAACTGTGGGTCTCGTTCCAGCCACGATCGAGTCCTCCAATTGTGAATACCTGATCTTCCGTCACTCTTCTGTTCCAAAATAAAGAAATAACGCACCAGTTTGCAAACGGAAATTCATCGAATGGCATCTTTCTCGACAACATCTCCCACCTGTCATCTTCAGTTCATGTGTGACAGACATGTGTGACGTGTGACAGACATGTGTGACGTGTGACAGACATATGACAGACATGTGACACTCACAGGATGATGGCGAAGCTGTAGACGTCTGATTTCTCATCGTAGGGCCTCCCCACCATGATCTCCGGGGCGAGCCAGAGAGGTTGGTCTACCAGACGAGATCGAAAGTGATTGATGTAACTCGGTGTGGCCGTTCCAAAATCAGCCACCTTGGCCATAGTCTCAGAGTGTACGTCCATGCTGTACAGCAAGATGTTCGGTGTCTTCAGATCTCGATGGAGTATGGCGGGAGATTGCGTGTGAAGGTAAGCCATACCACTCGCGATGTCGGACGCTAACTTGAGCACCATGTTCCACGGCAGACTCTGCTCTTGGTCGTGAATCAGGTTGTGTAGAGTTCCGTGAGGAGAATAATCCATGAGAATGCAAGGAGGTGAGATGCAGAAGCCTCGATAGTTGGTCACGTTCGGATGCCTCATCTTCCTGCTCTGTGTTACGTCGGCTGAGGTGACGTCACACTCACTGTTGCATCTCTAATTCGTGCTTCCATTCTCGAATGGCGTGCAATCTCTCTTCTGGGAGAGATGTGGTGAGTTGTTTCACGGCGATATCTTTCTTCTCTCCGTCGTATTCCACAGAAGCTAACGATATGTCTCCGAATGCTCCTGCATTTCATTTCACGATTTGTCCTCTCATCGATGAAATGGATAATATCGATGATTTGATAGATGATGATGGGATGAGATGGACGATGATGTGATAGATGATGATGATGATGTGATGAGATGGATGATGTGATAGATGATGATGTGATGAGATGGATGATGATGGGATGAGATGGATGATGTGACTCACCCCTTCCGATTTGCTGAGTGATGGTTAGATCAGAGAAATTCTTTCTTCCAGTAAAATCATCAAAGAAGAACTCGGGTACGATACTAGTGAGAGTGTGCGATATTCCGTTCCATTCGATCTTCTCCTTCTCCGCTGCAACGGCCACCTCACAATCCGAGAACGGAATCATCTCTTCCTCCACCTTCACAAATTTGGTCATCTCACAGGGATACCTATTCGCACGTCACACAGAGTCATCACAAGACGATGAGATGTGATGAGATGTGATGAGATGTGATGAGATGTGATGAGATGTGATGAGATGTGATGATGATCACCAATTCGAGATGAGGAGATGGATGAGGTCTTCGATGGGTCGAAGGAGAGACACGGGATGAGAGGGTCCACCCACGAGGAGAGAGATCGTCTGATCAGTTGAGAGAGTGAAGAGAGAGTGAGAAATCACCTTGTTCGAACGATCCAATTCAACGATGGCCGTGTTGGGAATGGTCTCTCTCGCGTAGTCTCTCAGTACGATACCAGTCCTCCAGAAGGGAACCGTTGATCTCTTCTTCGTGAGATAATAATTCATCTCTAACAATCTGTATCGTGATCAGACGAGTGAAATGATTCGAGAGAATAAAGAGAGATACGTCGAAGAATAAGAGATGGATGATTCCATTGAGATGAAATGGTGCAAGAGAAAAACACTTACCTGGCTAAGAAAGAAGAGGAGAAAGCACGAGACATGAAAGAGAGCTTGTACACCCTAGACAGTGAAACGTGATCGGATAACAGATGGAGGGGTGGAGCTTGATCGGGCAGAAGAGAAGGTAATACCATGTCGATGTGTCTCCCTCCTTCTCGATCAAATTGCAGGCAGATCTGACACTGTGACATCAACGTCATGATGAACGTCTGCACTTCCGTGTTGTATCTCGGCCAGATCTTGGGAATATTGTGACTCGATAACAATCCTTCAAATATGATCTATCCACGTTAGCCAATGGATTTCATTCGTTCTCTTCTCGATGTGATGATCACCTCGGGTGGTTGATTGACCAGATGATTCACACAAGTGTAGAACCAAGTCGGGTCCAGTAGAACGACGTGAGGTAGATCAGGAAAGTGATGGATGGCACCGATCGAATTGAAGTAGTGGGACACTCTGCTCAATATGCCCTCTGGAATTCCACACATCTGAGCCCACTGTGCGTATTTCTTCTGTGTGATAACCGGTGGAGTTCTCTTCTTCCTCTCTTCGATGAGAATCCGCTGGAAGGCCTTGTAATTACTCGGTATCTCCTCGTGAAACGGCCCGTACTGTGATGCGATCTTCTCGATGCTCAATCTACACGACACATCAATGCATCACATCGACGATTTGACCCTCACTTGACGTACTGCATTCCATCGGATGTGAGATTGTTGATGGGAAGGATTCCCTTCACGTTCTCGAATCTACCGGAGAATCGTTCGATGAGTGTCTCTTCTAACGTCGTCACGTCTTCAGCGCTCATCTCATCTGCATGGGTGCCGATGATTAACTGATGAACGTCATTCACATCGTCGATTTGTGTCACCCACCACCGGTGAGTCTCTCGCTCTCGATTCGATCATGTGCAGCCAGTACTCGATGGTGTCCATACCCTTCTCTCTCTTTGTCATGTTCCACAAGATGCAATAGACTGCCCTCTCCGAGAAGAAGAGGTGATGGATGCCTCCGTACAATTCTGCGAGCGTCATTCAATATTACACTTACACTTCACCTCTTCCATCGAATTCCCAGATCCTGAATTTGATGTTGACCGTCGTGGTCTCCATGGTGACTGGCAGCATCCAATTGTGAATGGACACACCGGCGGCATTCTTTGACCTCTCCTTCTGTCCCTTCTTTCCTCGCAAGTGCTTCGTGAATGTCGTCTTACCACTGTCGTCTGCATGACGATCAGTGATCGTCCACCTCATCTCACTCACCGTCTCCCAAAACGCAAAGTTTGCCCTTGTGGCAGGGTTTATTCTTTGTCGAAGTGTTCTTTAAATAAGCCACTGTACGATATGAGATGATGATGATGATGATGATGTGGATGATGTGGATGATGTGAATGATGTTGATGATGTGGATGATGTGTAGAGTGTTACATACCTACGGTCTGAGCACCGTCTTCGACGATAGCTCTCGGTGGGAAGATGAGAGGATTGCCAGACAGGTCCAATTGCTGCAGCTCCGTGAGTGCCTGACATTCGAGTGGAATGGAAGACAGCTCGTTGTTGTTGAGAAGGAGGGTCTCTAAATTGTGAAGATTTCCCAGTGTCTTTGGCAGTGCCATCAATAGATTCGAATCCAAATTCAATTCGGTCAGACTCTTCAGTTCTCCGATTTCGTTCGGGAGAGAGCTCAATCTGTATATTCTCTCAATAGGTCTCGCTTGTGAAGATGGAGAATGAATGGAGAATGAATGGAGAGAATGAAATGGATGATGTAGATTGAATCGAGACAATAAAAGACGTTACATTGTGTCAAAAGACAGATGAAATATGAAATAAGAGGAAAGACATAAAGAGACGAGATAGCTCACCTGTTGTGTGACAGAGAGAGTGTTCGCAGTAGTGTGAGTGACTTGATCTCCGGAGGTATAGAAGGGATCTGATTGTCCTCCAAATAAAGAGCTTTCAGCCAGTGGACTAGACCGATCTGAGATGGTAGGGCACCCAACAAGGTAGAATTGAAGTTGATGACATCCCTTCCATTCTTCGTGTCGTTCTCTTCGAAGATTGTCTCTCTCGAGTTCTTGTATATCATTCTCTTTCTCAGGCTCAAGTGAGTCAGATTCTCTCTCAAATTTCCATTGTCTCTCGTGGCCTCTGCCTCTGCGATCGTGTGGGCTTGGATCGATCTACAACGCGTCAGCGTGGAATTTTGGATGAGGTGCGGTGTGATGGAACATGATGGATGATGACGTTTCGCGTGAGATGATGTGGAGATGAAAGTGGAGGAGTGGATGGATGGATCACCTTGGGATGGCTTGAGATGATTTCGATCTCTTGATGGGATCTCTGGGCGATAGAGTGACGGAAGGAACAGATGAGGTCACGTCGTTGGGCATAGAAGCTGAATTTCCTGAGCCGGGGACAAACACAGACATGTGTCTCCTATGCGTTGGACCGCTATCTCTAGACGATGGGGGAGAGACAGAAAAGCTCAGAGGGCGCTCTTCAGAGGGAGAACCGAAAGAAGCGAAATCGGGCGAGGCATCGTCTAAAGATGCCGAGGACAGTGAAAACTTGCCCGAAGATGAGAACGAGTCGATGCTGACCTCGGCCGCCTTGACGGACTGTGAATTCGTAAGATTCTATATCGACTGAGGGGGTGACCCACCTTGATGAGATTGTTGGCTCTTCTGATTCGCGCGGGTGATCCGATGGCGGTTGTGCCTTCACCGTGGAGGCTCATAGATTGAACTACATTTGAAGAGGCATTGCTTGTGGAAGTTGTTGAGTTAGTCCGAGAGGGTCTCAGATCTAGAAAATGAAAAGAGGTGGGACTGGAAGCGTTGATGGTTCCGGGAGGAGAGAAGGATCTCTCTGGAGAGAAAGTTGATAGATCGCCTCCCTCGACCAGTTTGTTGATCCGCTCGAGGAGTCTATATTGTGCGCCATCGTCTAAAGTATATTGAAAGGATCGAGAGTGAATGATTGCTACTTTTGTCTGCTTGCGGTTCCACTTGGTGGACTTGTCCATTCTTTCGTGGGGTGATGATGTATCAGAGACTCTCTTTCAGTGCCTCTTTACCCTTTTTGTGTTTGTGCGTTATTCTCTCGTATCTTCTGTTGTGTCTTCTCTCATGGAACCTCCAGGATTGTTGCAAAGATGTGGGACGTCGCTTCATTTCAGGGAATCTTCTACGTGTAAAATGCGTATGTGTCTTTTATTATTGGGCACCGCACAGGGACACCGACACGGGTGACCCACAGACGTCTTCTATACAACAAATTGTTTTTATTCCAGCTGGTTCATGGTAGTCTGTTGAGGCTGGTAAGGGAGGACGTTCTCCCTTCTATTTTGCCTCTTCCAATACCGAAAGAGAAATGAGTTCCCGCCGCAGATGGTGAGTATGCACAGGCACATGAGGAACTTAAGATTGCACGGCCACCCGTATAGGAACAGTTGTGGCGCGTTGGATACGATGAATACGATCATCTTTCGGACCAGATTCATCTGGGTGAAGATCTGTGTAGAGTGTCACATGGTGCAGCGTCGTCGTTGCTCTCACCTTCAAGATTCCTCCATCCTGTCGCCTCATTGGAGGACCGAAAAATTGGAGTTGTCTGACTTCTCTGCACAGTCTATCCTTCTCGTTCTGCCAAAAGGCAAGAAGTGAAAATCCCACTGAGAATACACACGATACGACTGAGGTCGTATACATAACCTATCGTAGAAATGAGGGTGATTCAGATGGACATCTCACCTTCTCAAAGAACGTCCAATGTTTCGAGACGTAGTCTAAGAAGTTTGGCTCTACGAATTGAACCGAGAAGCGACTGCCACAGATCTCGCAGCGGTGGAGGGAGGCCACACCTCTATGTCTAGACTTCCATCTGTCCCTCCAATCGTTCAGGCACTTTGCATGTGCATATTTAGAAGTCCCATCACAGCGGCAGGGGACAATCATCTCTCCTGCTGTATCGTGGCAGATGCGGCACATAATGAGCTCTTCTGACCCTTCCTTGTGGGGAACCTCCAATAACGGAGGTGTCCCTGGTGTTGAGAGATCCTCACTCATAATCGCTCGCTCCTGTTTGCAACTTGCAAAAAGAAGACCTCAAACTCAGTTTGTAGAACATGAAAAAAAATCGCCAAATTTCTTCAACCATGAACGGCCCCTCTCATCTATCAAAGGTTCGGTCGCACAACGCGCGACACGATCGGATGTCTTTCTCTACTGATTCTACACAAAAAGAGAATATCTACGTTTATTTGAACAAGTAGTCCATGATATCGTGTGTTTGATCTGCAGACAGGAGCATCAGAGTGGCCAAGACAGAGGGCGGTGTTCCACCGTTTCTTTCTTCCAAGGCCGAGATGTAATGATTCCTGGCATCGTCATCAACCGATCCCACACAGAGAAAACGGAACGACGGTCACATCTCTCAGGAAGAAGCTGAGGAGTAATCTCGCCGTGCGTCCATTTCCATTCGAGAACGGGTGGATGAGGAGAAACTCGGACAGAAAGACTGTGGCCACGAGGAACATCTCTTTCGTTCTCTGAATTGGGTCCAAGTTGGCACACTCGGCTGCTTTCTGGTTGGCAAATTGAAAGAGGACGTTCATGCGGGCCTCTATGGTCTCTGGTGGCGCATATACCACCTTGGATTGTGAGGCTTGGACCTGCTTTTCACGGTAGAGACCTCCATCCTCGATGATGCCGTTGGCGAGTGTGATGTGTATGCGTTTGGCCAGGTCGGGTGAGAATTGTTCATCGCAATAGGTGTGAAAGTCTGATCCAAAGACTTGTTGGGCAGCTGTGAAGAGGTTCTTGATCTTACTGGCGACACGGCTTGCTAGCTTTACATGTTGGTCTTCGAGGAACTCTGTGGGGTCTCTGTCATTATCTGTTAGTTGTATGATGATCTCTTCCGTGTCGAGTTGCTTGTCTGGAGGAAATTCAGCTCTCCAGACATGATCAAGATAGTTGCAGAAGAGAAGCTGAAGAGATCCCACGAGGTCGGTGTCATCGAGAGCTTGCGTCTTTAAGGTCTGGTAGCCTCTCGAAATCTTCTCTAAAAGAAGATCGTATTCTATTGTTTCACTTCTGAAGAATACTTTCTTCAAGAATGTTGTATGGGCTAGAACCGTGTGAAGGTGTTGTTCATATCTTTTTGTCATCTTGGGCTATAAATGCTGGTCAGCGATCTCTGACCGGTCTAAATATCAATTTACAACACGCACCTCAAAATGTGCCGAAATCTCGCCACCACATCAGATGATGAAACCAACCCTCTTGCTTATTTTCCTATTGTTCCTGTCTATCGAAGGCAGAAGAGGATTCGGCCGTTGGAAAGGGTTATGGACAGAAGAATTTCACACGTCCTCTTTGGGTGAACAGTGGAAGTTGGATACTGATTGTTCAGGTAATTGAATCGTGATTTGAGGTGAAGATGTATATTCCTATACTGATTGACCGTTCAGATTGCGTATCAGTCACATCAAGAGGTCAGCTTCGCCTTTCATCACCCATCGAGACAGTTTCTGACGCGTTAAACCGAACAGTTCGGTTGACACTAAAATACCCTCAAGATCCCTCTCAATACAACCAAGTGAGTACACGAGAAGGAGGTCCACTGATGAGATAAAATCAGCAAGGAACAGCAGCTCCATGGAAGCCACCTCTGAGAATTGAGTTTAGAGCGAAGGTTCCAGCTAGGAGTAATATGTGGGTTGCTGTTCGATTGAGACCTGTGGAAAGCCCTGCCGCCCCTTCATTGGACATCATGGTGACGCGATTCACCCTTTACGATGATTGATCGCGAATCAGACAGCCGATGGAGCGACTCCCTGGCTCATCACAGGTGCCATCAAACACTCAGATGAAGTGAGATCATCAAGCCGAACGATCAGTTGAACTGACAACAGAACAGGTGCAATCTGAGACGGTAGACTTGAAGACCAGAAATCTTCCCAACGATGTCACGATGGGATTCTACAATCACGTTCTGATGTGGACCGGTGAGAGCATCACGTGGTCCGTCAGCGAGATCGAATATTTGAGGGTGAGGATGATGATGTCAGATGCCATGTTGATCCGGGACATCAGGTGGAAGCATCTGAGATGATGAAGAGGATCAGTGAGAAGAGTTACACCATCGAGATCGAGTTCACATCACGCATCAATGCATCACATGGTGACTCGATCTCGTTCGATGGGGCATTGAAAGTTCGATAGATACGTCAGAGACGACAGAGGGATATCCATTGAATTGGCACGACGACGCTTTCTATCTGGATTTCATCCGCTTGTATCAGGAGCGGGATTAGACATGTAGAGATCTTCAGTAAAATCGATTGCGATCGACTGAGAAATTTTGATAACGAGATTGACCCCATTCAGTGCTGCTCATCTTAATGATTGGTAGGAGACGAGAACAGAGCCTTTCGGATGTTCAAGAGAAGAGCGGTCATTAGGACCACTCGAGGAAGTACAGAATACACTAGTTTATATAGTACAGTAAACATCACGGAACATATGGAAGGAAATCGGTTTTACATCTTCGTCATTAACCTGCTCGAGCTGAGACGTCTCTGCAGCTGTCCGCTCTCCTTGCACTGCCGGAGGTACGCTTCGAGTTGAACGTAGAATTCACTCGAGTTGAAGGAGAGCAGATGCATATCATTCAATTCAGTATAAGCTTCCTTCAGTTCTGTCTGTTGTACGTGGGATCTAACGATACATCAACTACCACCGCCCGATATATCTCCTACCTCGACTCCACAGAGGCACGTCCTGGTGTCAATTCTTTCGGACCACTCAACTTACTCAGGATCTCCGTCTCTGTTTGCATCCTCCTCTCCCGTATCTCTTTTTCGTTCTCTTGCATCGCCTTCCATTCTTTCCTCAGATCTTCCACCTGATATCAGATGAGAACGTCACTTGGATGTGCGCTGAATACTTCTTGCACGAGGGTGGCCTTTCGATTGGGTAGGTCAGTCACGAGAGCCTTCAGGTCTTCCATCTCCTTCATCATGTTGATGCGAGACACGGTTGCCTCTCTGATCTGATTCCACAGAGCAAATCCCTTGAGAAATTTGATGAACGTGATCTTCTTCGTACCATCCGTGTCCATCATCTGCATCAGTTGATCGGCCTTCATGGCGGATTGGCTTGGTGGAAAGAAGATCTGTCCCTCCATTAGGTGCGCTCTCCCACCAAACATCACCTCCAACATCTCATTACACGCGTTTCGTAAGATTCGAACGTCCACCGTTCCGTTTTTGAGGGTGTCATATTCGGCAAATATTGCTCTCGCCGTTTCCATCTGTTCTTCGGTGGTTTTAGGCTTCGAAACTTTGATGTCTTCCTCTTCGTAGGGTACGTCAAGCCACAACTCAAAACATCGGAGGAAATCAGCTCTCCCGACTCGATCAGTGGATGTTGGATCCAATTTCGCCTTCATCGTTGGCGTCACCACGATGTCCAGCTCTGGTGTCGATTTATCAACTTGATCGATCACATCGGATGAGTGTTGCTCACCAGTGAAAATCTGTACGGCTTGTGAGAGTGAGATGATGCTCTTCTCCTCTGGATCATATTGACTGAACAGTTTCCTGGCTGTCTGCATTCGATTCTTTCCATCAACGAGACTCTTCGACTATGTAGCGTCTTAACATCCGACACCCATCAATCTCATCACCTGATGCGATCCGCTCAACCGTGCTCTCTTTGTATTTAAGCTGTTCACGGTGGACAAGAAATCAGACAACATGATCCTTCCTCCCTTCTGCGGAAATTGATTCAACACCTGTGTGGCTTCGACATTCAATTCTCTTAATGCACTCGATAATGCCGGAAGGCCTGTGGGGAATCAGAAGATCATTACACAACGATCTCACGGAACTGAGAGAGCCTTGATTTCGGGTGTCATACTTGTTGAATATCCGCCTAGCTTCCGCAGCTTTAGAGGTGATCGGTGGGCTGGACAGTGGAGGCATCGAGAAAAATGGTGATCAGCCGATTTAATGTCCATTTTACAACACCCACGCGTGCACCGTCGAGCGGTTCACACGAGCTTCTGTGCCGACTGCCCCTCTTGCCTTCTTTTGCAACAAAGCCGTTCATGACGATCCAATACATGTATTTGTCGCTCTACAAATATTTGCGGCAGTCGTAGGTCGATTGTGAGGATGTTAATGGTTTTAGGGATGTTGAGATTGTGACGATTTCGAAAGTGTTGCAATCGTGGCTCGTGTGGGGAAGATTGAATGTCAACCGACAAAATACAAGCTTGTCGCTCTACGACGCAAACGCAATTTCATCGGCACCATTCACAAGCATCTCATCAGATACCCAATGCGCCTAGTGTTTTGGCTATATCTGTTGTCATATATCCAGACATTGGTGCAGGCTGACGACATCATCTCTGTCTGTGAGACTTGACACTGACTATTCTTATTCACTCGATCACAGTCACACCTCAGAGCTCAGTGTGGATTGGTGGAGATTTTGTAGAAGATGCATACAGCGGACTCTTGAAGGTGATTCCCTTCACATAAGGAATCACACATCCGTAATGATTATTATGAACAGTCAAGTGAACAGAATCCTTTCGAGAAGATACCCAACGCCTCTATTCCAAAGGCGGCTGGCTGGGTCAACAGCATCAGATCATTCCAAGATCGGGTGATGTTTGCGGGTAATCGGGTCATGTGAGACCATCAGACGCTGAAACCACGTAGGGGATTTCATCGGAGTCAATCACTCGTTGTCACCCATGATTGCCTTCTTCAACACCACTTCTCACTCATACATTCCATCACGTCCTCCATTCGTAAGCGTTCAATCTGTTCTCATCATCATCTTCTATCCACTTTGTATTTCTAAACGTTGTGACAATGATTGATGGAAAGCAGAGTTCATCTGGGGTGGTGAACGCCACGAGCACAGTGGGCAACGTCACCATTGTCGCAGGCTCTTTCGCTGGAGATTTCGAATTCACGAATGCCTACCAATTAGACTTGGATGGTAATCTAGTCAGACCTCTCGAGCCCATAACGTTCGATTGTGCTTCTCTCGTCTGGTCGGACATTCAATTAGCCCCGGGAGCGACACCAGATAATTACACCATGTACGGCGTGGGCAGCTGCTACAAGTGAGAAACCATAGCATTTTATTTCGATTGAAACGATGCAGTGAAATCGTGGGGAAGGGAAACAAGAGATCAGCCATACTAGCGTCTTACGAATTCAATCTCTTGCAACCGAAATGGCACGACATCTACAAGTCTTCGAACGAAAGTCATTATTTCTACACGATCGAGTTGGATTCTCGATATCTGTACATAGGAGGGTGGGTGCATCATTGATCATGATATTCTATGGATGGTATCGTCGATTGATCGATTCAGACATTTCGATTCGATCGATATCGAGGAGAATGCATTATACAATGGCTTCTTTCAGTACGATAGACTGAAAAAACAACCTTTGAATATGGACTTTATACCAAACAATCCGGTATCCATCTTCAGCATACTTCTCCTGGGTGAAAATACTTATTTAGGAGGTGAGTCTTCGTGGTACACTCTCGTGTTGCCAACTGCATTAATATAAAATCATCGTCAACGCATCAGTATCACATCACATCGAGCTCTTTTTCTTCCATTCACTCGAATCATCAGGCATTTTCTCGTACGTCAGCGACGGTAACTTGATGATGAATAATCTGGCCCATCACAACCGCACCGCTGGATGGCACTACATCGGATCACCCATGATCAGAGAATCATCGAGAGGTGAGACATCGCATCGATGATGGCTGAGCAGAGCAGGGGTGACAGCGAGAGTGTTGGGCATCATGTCTGGCAAGAGCGAGAGCGAGATCATCGTGTACGGCGAGTTCACGATGATCTCTGTGCAAGGCAGAGAGAACATGACGTGCAATGGAATAGCCACGTACGATCGTGCGGCTGATCGATGGTCTCTGCTCGGTGATGATGTGACGATCAATCCATATCCTTCTTTCATCTATCAGGTGAGACAATCATTTCATCAACCCTTCATCCTGGACCACATTTCACATTGAATTCCTATCAATCGATAGATCATTCTTATTCGTACATCACAATATCACCTGTGATATCTGCGAATGAAATGTACTGACAGACGTACAGGCCGTGATGGGACCTGATGGTAGAGTGTACAGTGTCGGACAGCGATGGGAGATCAGTCAAGATTCTGTCTTCTTTCCTGTGGGCTTCCTCAGACCCGTCAGCTACGATTTCTCTGAGAATGCTTGGCAATACCTGTCCGACACAGACGACAGAGGGTTCTATACCACTGGCAAAGTGTACGCCTTTGCACGGAACGGAGACCATCTGTACATCGGCGGTGACTTTGCAGACATGGGAAGTGAAGAGACGAAGACGAGCTTTAACATCATCGAATACGATGCATTGAGTACAAACTTCACATCGATGGGGAAGCATGGACTGGCAAACGGTGCGTGGATGGTGATATGGCTGATATGAGCTGAGAGGAGGGTAGGTACAGTGAATGCGATCTATGCGATGAGCGACGAAGAAGTGTTGGTCGTTGGAACTTTCAACACACGATACGAGGGTAGAAAGTTGAATTCAGTCGGAAGGTGAGGAGAAGGAGTCATGCGAAATGTGAAGAGAGAACAGATGGAATCGAATCGAAAAGACATGGGATGATATGGGGGGAGGGATAAAGGTGAGCCTAGACCATGAGAATTTGGCTTTCAGAAGTGAAGACGCTTCGGATGAATCGATCGATATGAGAGAATCAACACGAGATTGATGTGAGAACAGGTGACCGAGCCTACCACGTGCATGGACTCTGGCAACTCTACCTCGGCTGTTGTCACTGCGAGTGATGTGGACTCTACACATCTGTATGTGGCTGGCAACTTTGACGGCGCTGGTGACCAGACAGTGAGTATCAGACAGGTGGATGAAAGAATGACGAGAGGAAACAGAATCCATACAGTATGGGAGCGTCTGTGGCCAGATATGACAGAGTGCAGAGGAGATGGCAGTTTCTACCGTTGAACTTGTCACGATGCAATATCATCCGCAGCATCAAGCTGAACGGCACGATCATGTATGTGGCTGGCGCCTTTCGTCCTCAAGGTGAGACGTACTCTACGTACGTACATACGCTGAACCTGTCAGGCGTTCCCATTCATGTCCCACCGGAAGCCAAGGGCAATCCGATCGATCTCGTGATGGCTTACGATCTGGAACACTTCAAGTGGTTACCTCACATCAACGTGACCGTCTACTGCAGAGATGGACCCTCTCGCATCAACACGATGGAAATCGTCAATTTGGATCCAAAAGATCCATCGAAATCGATTCTGCTGGTGGCTGGGAGGGTGAGGTGATACGAGGGAATCGACACTGACGCGGACAGTTTCTCATGATCGAAAAGCACAGTCACGACATCATGACTTACACCTTTAACGGAAACACCGAAAGTCTGGGCAGATGGGGTGCAAGTGAACCCACAAACAGTGGTTGTAACTCTGCAGATGCCACAGAGATCTACTCTCTATCCACAGACCCTCTCACCAGTGAGTTATTTAGATGAATTCTCCTCCCTCTATCTCCTTATCCACTTCCACTTCACATCGATCTATTTATATCAATTGATGTGATCTAGATGAATTGTACGTCGGAGGAAAATATGGATCATCTTTAGATGGTGCAGTGAAACTACCTTATCGCGTGTGGTCTTGGTCTTCTCAATCGTGGAATTCACCCAAAGAACTTAACCTGAAAGGATGGTGAGATGAAATCCATCGATCACTCTCTCATGATTCATCAGGAGGGGAACTATCAGGGCCATCTTGCCCACTGCCATGGTACACGACTCTCTCTCGCTCAGTTGGGACGACAGCATAAGAGGTGATTTCATTCGTTCGAAATGATGTGAACGTGAATTAGAGCAATTGCAAGCCTTGTTGGCCGTGTCTTTCATCCTGTTGATCATCTCTATTCTCGTCGCAGGCTTCGTCACACACAAAGCCATATCTATCCGCAGACGATTCAACCGCAGAATCATCAACAATGATGAAGGTGAGAGAGTGAAAGAGAGAAAGAGAGCTGACAGAGCGAGATGCACTGGAAGGCGAGGGACTGCGAATCATCGAAGACTCTGCAGAGATCAGCTTAGAGTGGAAGGAAGAGGACAGAGAGTACTGTCAGGGAGTGTGGAACAACCTGAATGTGACAGCATGCGTGAAGACGATGGCTCTCGTCAACGGATTCGAGAATCAGCAGTTCTTCAATCGATTCATCGATCACATGCAAGACATGATGTGAGGCATCGTCACGGTGACTTGACTCATTCGTACAGACATCTGAGGCACGTGAACGTCTTACAGTACGTTGCCATATCTTTCACGGAAGAGGGTGAAGTCATCATACTGAGTGAAGGAGCGAAGGGGGGGGATCTGGCAACATACGTGGCGAACGCAGTGGAAGACAAGCACAGTGTAAGGTACAAGCTAGAAGTGATGAGCGACATAGCAGAGGGCATCAAGTACATCCATTCGAAAGATGTGGCGCATGGTAACATCAGGCCCACAGTGCGTGAGAGATATTGAGGTGTAGACTGAATTTGATAGAACATCTTTCTTGTGAACAGACGAGCCAAGCTGGCTTTTCCGGGCCTGTTTATGAGTGTGCCTCTGCTGCAGGAAGACACAGAGTATCAACCAGAAGATGCAGGTGAGATACTGACAGTTGTGATGATGAGCATGAGGTGAAAGAGATACAGTGTATCTGGCGCCAGAGGTGATGGAAGGAGAAGTGACGATGAGAAGCGATCTGTACAGCTTTGGCGTGCTCCTGGCCTTAGTCTATCTCAACATGACACAGACCGAGTTTGAGCAGTGTCTGTGCAAGGTGAGATGACAGCAGAAGAGAAAGAGGCTGAAAGGGAGGCAGACAAGCACAGAAGTGTGGAAAGAGATGGAAAGCAAGTACCCACAGCAGATACTGCTTTTTGTCAAGTCGTGTCTGAACACAAACCCACTGAGCAGGCCACACCTGAGAGACATCATCTGGATGCTAGACGAAGAAAAAAGGAGAATGATATAAAGTCATTGTTGGGAAGGGTTACGAATAGGGATGCATGCAGAAGAGTTGGAATATGAAAAAATATTCTCCAATGCTAAAAGGTGATGCTCAAACCGACAAATAATAAAAGGAGTTGCTCGATGCAGGGATCGAACCTGCGACCCCCGCGTGTCGTGGGACGTGTATTAGCACGGTGCTCTAACCAACTGAGCTAATCGAGCTTGTGATGACGGCAGTGAAACATTTCATGTATTTTTATGTTCAAATGGCTGATCGTATGTCTATTCTTTCATATTCTTCCAATACATCTCTCCATAGCTCAGGAACAATTCTTCTCCAGCTTTGACTTTCCTCGTGGTCCAGATTCCTGTCTTCTGCTCTCCCCTCACACTTCGATTCTCCGCCTTACTGTGTGCCTCAATCAGAGGTGACGAGGGTGATGACAACACACCAATTGATCATGCTCGACTGATTGGGATCATTGATGAACCTCATATTGTTTCCAACCATGAACGAGTCGATCTGATAAGACTTTGTGGAGAAGACATAATTGAGTTTGATCTTCTTGTAATATTGGCTGCGTTCATCTTCCTCTAAACCAAAGGACACCTGCCGGCGTCAATCAACTCGATGGCCGGACGATGATGACAGTCCACCTCTCCCGTGTATTCCCCCACATATCCTCCTCCCTCTATCTCCTCCCCGACCATCAATCCATACCCTGCATTTGGTATACTCGATATCACGACGTATGTCAACTGCATCTTCGTCATCCGTCTGAACATGATGGACATGTCCCTCACAGGTCGATGTGCGAGAGACAAATCGTTATAGCCGCACGGTTTCAACGCCCTCGCCTTACACTTGCAATAATTGTGGTCACATTCTTCTCCTCGCCGCAGACACAAACACTTCTTTCCGCAGGCGTCGTCACAGGAGCAGCCTCTCTTCAACTTCTTCTCATCATCGGGCATGAGTGACTTCAGTTGGTCTCTCCTGTCTCTCAAAAGCATCTCCACTTGGTTGCATGTGGCGAGAGAGAGAGACCGTGCAACTCTGCAGGTGTTGCCTCGATAGAGGGCGGCGAGTTCTACAGCACATAGAATTTGTTCTTCCTTCCAATCGTAGGGTGTGCGGGACCTCTCCTGTTTGAGAGATCAGAAGATGGTGACCGTGATGTGAGAATGAGAGTCACCTTTCTCTTGTGGCAATGATCTCCACAGAATTGGGGCTCGGTGAAGAGACTCTCGTGGAGGGGTAAGTAGCCCGGGTGTTCTGGACGCTTCAGAATGATGGCAGCATGAACACCAACCTTGACTGGCTGAATCGTGTTTCCCGCAGTCGAAGACGTGACAATGAATGCAGAAACTGTCTTGCAGATCTTTCGACGTTAACACTCTATTTGAAGGGTGAAGGAGCTGATATCTACCTCTGCATCAATGATTCACTCTGATGACGGACATACTTGTATTTTAGACGTTCTTTGTTCAGTGGATCTTGAAAGATGTCGAAAGCTCGTCCAGCCTCTTTGAGTTGTGTTGATGTCCAATTCATCATATCACTTCCCATCCAACTGACCATCTCATCTTCGAGGCCATTGATCACGTCATCGTTGTCATTGCTGATCTAATCGGCTTGAGTTACGGTCAGCTGAAGTATGATGCACCTGAATGTTCTCTTCTGTTGGGACGTATTGGTAGAAAGGTATCAACATCGGTTCGTCAGGAAGATAACAATCTAGACGAGAACTGGGCGGAGGAGTCAGTGGTGGTTGATCTATGCCCTTCCATTTCGCTTCTTCGAGTGACTTTCTAAAATCTTCCTCATCCTCTTTCTTCAACTCTTGACATCTCTTGACGAACTTCTTCTCCTGTACTTTGAAGGCTGCCCTTTCATCGGTTGACATGGATGCGATTTAAATTCGATCAATCCAGATCACATCACATCGCACAATTTCTCCCATGGCCAACCTGCAAGTCCCTGTAACGAAAAAGAATTTGGAGTATCTAGTAGGACAGCTGTATGCTGATGATGGCCTCCAAAATCTTCAAGACTTTGCATTTTCAGGATCGAGATCGAACTCTCCCATGGTGGAGGTCAATACACAACCCATCTTAACTTCTGACATGATGGAGACGCCCTCACAAACACAAGTGAGATTCATCTGATCCTGACATTATCATTGACGAAACTTTAGAAACTGAAGCGACTTCAACGAGGAAATGATTCGATGGCCAAGAAATTAAAGGTAACTCTCCTGCACGTGTCATGTTCTGACCTCACATCAGCCTGATCCCGAGCCCCTCGCATTAGGTAGAAAATCAAGCGTTCCAAAGAGGGGCAGGTGATCATCTCACGACACTATCCACATGTAAATACAAGAGTGACCACTTCGATCACTACACACGATGATCTCGGATAAATAAAGAACCGCCTGCCGCTATTTTCGGTGAAACTACCCAGATCTTGGATATAGTTCCGTGAAGTAAAGGCCGCCTCACAAAAGTCACTTCCACCACAAGAAGAGCTGTAGTTTCTTTATATTACAGACCGCTCATCATGATCAAACCACTTTTCTTATGCATGGCGCTCTTAACACTCGCTCGGTGCGATCAACCATCCATCATCGTTCCAATGCAAGGTCATCACCCAGTAAGCTCTTGGGAAGATTTATCTCGCGCCGTTAGAACCTACCAATCTGTGAAGGTGATTGCGTCTGTTGGATGTGAATTGAGCGGTTGATGCAGTACGTCGTCGTGATCGATCCCTTCACCACGGTCAAATCAACCGCCACCATCAATGAACTGAGAAAACAGAAGAACGTGCGCCTTATTGGTGGTCTGTCTCTGCAGTGGGGACAGAGACCGAGAGATCAAGTGATGGCCGACCTGCAATCAGCGTCCAACATGGGTCTGCACGGCATCTTCTTCGATGAATCACCAGCGGAAGAGAAAGACTTCGTAGCCTTGGCAGAAATCATCAACTCCACGAAAACTCTCATTCCTGGTGGATTGGTGAGAACCACATTCTTCATCTGGTTGATGTTCAACAGGTCATCACAAATCCACAGAAGATACCTCACGAGAGCCAATACAACATCGCCGACATCGTGATCGTCTTCCAAGATGATTATCAACAGCTCGGCCAGCGCTGGACACAAGTCCCCGCAGGAGAGCGGAAGAAGGCAGGGTTGATGGTTTATAACATGCCCGATCAGAGGAAGTCCTTCAAGTGGACCGTCGACGAGGTGAGATATGTCCTATGGATTGCATTGGAAACTGACGTAGATTCTAGCTATTAGACGCTGGCTTCTCACAGCTGTATTTATCGGAGAGGAGCAGAGAGGATGAAGTTCTATTGGGTAGATCGTGGAGCATCTACACGTCTACTTTTTATCAATGGGTACGCAGGCACATGTAGATCGTAAAGACGTGAACGAATAGAGGCATCAGAATTTTAGTGAGCTCGAGAGCATAAAGAGCCGACCATATTCGAGTTCATTATCCAATTGTTGCGGCCTGTGCATCATCGTTGCTATCTCATACGTTGACGTCACTCTGAGTTGAAGACAACTGCTGGATTCAGCTAATCCTTTTTTCTCGTTTCTCTTATGCTGTCTGTTGGTCCCATCAACATTACAAGAGAAGGTCCGAGAAGGGAAGGCTCGAGTGAAATAGATAGCTCATAGCACGTGATGATTTTCCCTTTGAGGTTTTATTATAAGTAAATGACTCAATCTGTCTTTGTCATCACGGCCCCTTGCCCTGCTTGATCCTGCACACCATCAATCGAATGTCGCAGATGTCCCTCACCTTTCTGTTTTGAGTGTACTCCTTGAACTTCTTCACGCTGAAGGACTGCAGTCTCTTCAGGTCCTTGTTTCTGTTCGTCAGATCCTACGTCCTCTTAGTACACTGGTCGATTGTAGATGATGGAATGGCTCGTTGTAGATGATGGAGTGGCTCGTTGTAGTCTCACCTTGATCCAGGGGTCGGAGAGGCAAGCGTCGGCGGTGTAACGCTCTTCGGGGTTGACGACCAAAATCTTCTTGATGAACCCCTTGGCTGCACAAGATCAATCGAAATCGAATAAAATAGAATAAAATACCTTCAGCTGAAACCTCCTTCCACTCTGGATCGGGGAAATCGTAATTTCCGTTCATGATGTTTTCGAACAATTCCTTCTGTGTCTCTCCGTAAAAAGGCGGGAAACCGCAGAGACTGGTTGTAGACGATCAGATTCGCTAGAATAAAATAGACGAAATACTCACAGTACGTAAGTGATGACACCAATGCTCCACACGTCGACGGACATGTCGTACGGGTCTCCCATCAGTACCTCGGGGGCTGTGGTGGATCAATCTTTTGCGACGGCACGAAACTTTGGTCCTCACCGACGTAATCGGGGGTACCACAAGAGGTCTGGAGCTGCTCAGCACCAAAGTCCTTAGACAAACCGAAATCAGCAATCTTGACAAATTCTTCTTTTCCTTCCTCCCCAGACAGCAACAAGTTTTCGGGCTGAGGTATCAATCAGCCTCGTTGTAGATGAACCTCCAGCCCACCTTGAGGTCTCTGTGGGCGATACCGTGGGCGTGAATGTATTGTACGGCCTCTAAGATTTGCTTGACGAGCTTTGCCGTCTGCTCTTCCGAGTAGGGGCCCTTGTTGACGATGGCATCGAACAGCTCACCACCGCTGACGCTGTGTACAGTCACGCACGGTTTCCCGCCAAAACGATCGACTCACAATTCAAGGATGAGGTAGAGGGTGTCGGGTGAATCGATGACTTCCATCAGCTGGATGATGTTGGGGTGTTGGAGTTTCTTCATGATGTCAATCTCTCTCTCCAACAGGGCCAATTCTTTCTTGTCGATCAATTTTTTGCTGATGCACTTGACGGCGTATCTCTTTCCGGAGGCTTTACGAATACCCTCCTTCACCACGGAGAAGGCTCCACTAGAGACACGTAAGCTCCACGGATTCTCCACGATGGTACGTACCGTCCCACGACCTTTCCCAGAGTGTACTTTTCGTCGATGGTCTTTCCGGCATCAGATCCCATCGGTTTGTCGGTGGCAGGAGCTACGACTGCTTTCTCTGCGACGGGTGCGGCCACTTGAACTTCAGGTGCCTTCTCTTCCTTTGTGGCCTTGGGAGAAGAGGGTATCGTGTTACCAAAAAAGTGGATCTTGAGCTGGATCTCTCCAGGTTTGTCTCCCGCCTTCTTCCTTCGGTTGCTTTCGTTCTGGAGGGGGAACCATTTCGTCTGTTCCTGGCCGTCGGTGAAATCTTCGAGGCGAAGATTGAGTTCGGCGAGCAGCTCGTCTTTGCCAATGAAGACCTTGTCCAAGATGCGAAGTTGGATTTCGCCCTCGGCCTTTGAGGTGAAACTGGAGGGAGTTAGATGAGATAATGGACCCGACGATCTGTCTCTGCATCGAGAAGAAATGGAAGATGGATGGGGTGGGTTAGATGGTGTCACTCACAAAGAAAAAGACTGCGACCACTTCGGTGCATTTGTCTTTTTCACTACTTTGGTCTTGAAAGACTGCTTGTTGAATGTGCTCTTGAGTTGGACGTAAGCATCGCTGTGTCCGCTCTTGTCTGTGCCAGCAATGTTCTTGGCCTCGATGACTAAATGAAATCAACTCTCTGAAACCTCTGCATTATCGAGCAAAGATCTCGTCTCTCTCATCCTCACCCGTGACATTGAATGTATCAAAGGTCATTCTCTCGTATCAAATCTCCAAACAGTATTATATCTTTTCTACTCTCGTATACTCGTAGACGTTGTCTCCCTTTGAATGGAATTTAGAAGATGAACGAGCGGTGTTCCTCCGATGCGGTTTCTTTTTTATGACAATTTCCAAGATATCACATCGGCCGGTTTCCCGCCTCCACAACTTGTCTCTCTCGATCATGTTACGAATGACAAACAACCATCTTCTATATCACTCATCGTCACTCATGATACGCCATCCACTGTTCCTTTATGTATACGGAGCACTTCCGTTTGTGAAAGGTCGTGATTCGTGCTGGATGATCTTTCGTGTCTTGAGCCAAGACAGGGACACCGACACCGGCCTCGAAGTCGATCCGAACTTGGCCGGCAACGTCCTCGACCTCTTCTTCTCTACGTTCTCCATCTTCTCTTTTCCATCACCCTCCATCTTTCCATCACGGCTTGGCTGCCTTCCTTCCTGCGAGTGTGGCCGCTTGCTTGAGAAGGCTGACTGATATCCGCCGATGCTGAGTGGTACTTTAACCACCGAACCTCCCTCCGTTGAACTCACGAATTTGTCCTTCTTGTCCTTCTCTACGGTTGGGCCGTCCATCGAGAGAGGTGAGAGGTTCAGGGAGGGCACGATGACTTTGTTGCCCGATGATGAGCGGCTGACGGGGGTGCCAGGGGACCTTTTGGTGGAGCTGCCGTGGGAAGGCTGCACAGGAGATGGAGAAGTGGTGGAGACCTTGACGGGGATGGGGCGAACTGGTCCAGAGATACTCCTCCGTGGGGTGGTCGTTGTAGATCTAGGTGTGGTCGTTGTAGATCGGGGGGTGGCCAGGCTGGATCTCGGGGTCGTCACGGTGGATCTGGGCGTCAGCGTTGTAGATCGAGGTGAGTTCAGGGTAGATCGAGGCGTGGTCGTTGTAGATCGTGGAGCTGCCGTGGAGCTACGTGGGGTGATGTTCCCAACTCTTACGTCCGTCGAAGAATTCTGCGGGGTGATCGGAGTCCGTCTCGTTGTAGATGAGATGGACCTCGGCGTCTCTTTCCTGGGCGTGCCTTGCGGTGACAGCGCGGCACGGGGAGACGAGAGGGCCTCGGGAGATCGTGGAGCTGCGGTGGAGACTTTGTTCCCAGGGCTGATGGAATTCCTGGGAGTCGATGGAGAAGCTCTCCCACTGGTCTGTCCCACTGGAGACGATCTACCGGAAGTCACCGGCGACACCATCTTCCCCACGGAGGACGTCCTGGGCTTCCCATCGAGTGGTCCCGATGGAGCAGCAGCTCCAGCGGTAGCCAGGGGTGAATATCGTCCCGATGCCGTTGGAGATTTCGTGGGAGTAGTCTTGCTCTGTGGGCTGACGGAAGATCTGGGAGTGATGGGGCTCGATCTACCGCTCGGCTTTTGAATCGGAGACGAACGACCGGAAGCGGTGGGAGTCTTGATGGAAGGTATCGAAGAGGTCTTCTGCAGGGTGGGACGCGTGGAGCTGTAGCTCCGTGGAGAGACGGAATTTCGTGGAGTGATGGGAATGATCGGGGACGTGGGAGCCCTGGGAGAGATCATGGAGCCTCGCGGTGACATAGAAGCGCGTGGGGAGGAGGCAGCGCTGGGGGGCTTCTGCGTGGGCACTTTGCCCCGGGGTGATTTCAAGGTCGTCGGAGGCTTTCCCGCCGGATTCGTCTTGTTCGGAGAACCGTTCCCATGGGTGACGGATGGGTCCACCCTTCTGGGAGAATGGGTCACGCGGGCGGCGTAAGGCTGCCACCTCTCTCTCGTCACTGGAGCCGCAGCTCCATTCTTCTCTCCCTTCACGGGTCGAGCGTCTGATTGTGCCCTCCTTATTCTCTTGATCGATTCGTTCTGTTTCCACAGATCCGGTACAACCGTGGGAAGATGCTGTACGCCTATCAGAATATGTCCCACGGATTCTCCACGAGATTTCACCTCGAACGACCGACTCCGCTTGAGCGGTACCTTCAATTCGGGGAGAGCGTTGGCCGACTTCGATTTGAATAAGTTATTCCTCAAGTCCACCTACCCCCTTCAGTTTCATCCGCGTTGTAGATCGACTCATTCACCTTGGGCGGCACGATGTCCCTGTTCTCCGTTCTGTTCCTGGGCGACAGCATGTTCTCCTCTATCGTGGGAAGATCCATCTCGATGTGTCCCAACGTCATGTGTCGCCTCATGTTCCTCTTGATCTCCTCCATTTTCTTCGTTCTCCTCCTCACCAAGAAACGTCTTATGACCGATTGGGCTAAGACAATCCTCCATCGGTCCGCGTCTCTCTGCCTCTCGATCTGTATGGGATCGTGGATTCTGGCAACGATCTTCCACTTCTCGTAGAAAGTCTCCATCTTGGTGTGGAGAGCTGACATCTGTGGGGGCATGATGGTCTTGTGTAGGGAGAGGCCTTCGGTTAAGAGGCGAGATTGGTGAAGGAGGGCGCTCTGTAATTTTCCGACGTTCTGAGCCTCCTGCGGGTTCTCTTGCACGAACGCTTCGCTGAGAAATTTCGCTGAAAGATGTCAGGTTCATCTACATCGTTGTAGATGCTCACCGAACATGCTGACGCCACCGGAGACGGCGGCATCGACGACACCGTTGAGAGACATGGAGAAGCCAGACACCCAACCCTTCTCTCTCGCTCGGTTGATGATACCTTCTAATTGCCTGTTCTTGTCTTTCATCATGTGTCCAGCGTTGGCCACCGGGCCGATCTCGAGCTGAGAGGGTTAAAGGGTTTCATCGCAATGAAATCACCTGGATGATCTTGACGACTTCTGAACGTCTCTGCATGTGGGGGAACCTCTCTCTCGTGATGAGGAAGGTCTTTTGTATCCACAAGTCCTGTCCCAATTGAATCTCCCGCCGGAAATTTGGGACTCACCTCGAACTCGTTGGCGCCTGACTTTCCCTTCTTGAAAGGGCGGGAAAACATGAACATGTTGACGTCGTTGTAGACGTCGAAACTGGGCTTGTCTCCTTGTCTCTTCTTCTTGACGAATCCTTGTGCGATGTTGTGCTCTTGGGCCAATAATTTGGGCAGGCGATCGATGGGCTTGCAAGGCCGCACGTGTGCGTCTGACGGGATCTCAGTCCCAATTACCTTTTCCCGCGCAAACGACTCACATTGTCCGGATTCCGTTGGAACGTCTTGGGAATGGATGATCTTCGTTCCTGGAAAACGCGATCGAACTTTCGCGGCGAAATCTCCGATGCGTTCTACCTCAGCTCCCTTGTACACAAACTGTCTGTTCTACAACTCTCCTCAGAAGATAAAACGAGGTAAATGAGTCACCAGGAGATCCTTCAGCCACCCCTTACCGTGAAACTCTACGAAGAAAAATTCTTCGAAAAATCTCTCCTTGGTCTCCAGATCTCTCTGCATCGTCTTCTCCTTCTCCTTCTCACCCTTCAGTGAAGTACGACGTCTCGATGACTCACCGCGATATCTTGGTACAATTTGAAGCTTTTGTTCTCTTCGTGTATGATTCTCAGTTCCCTCACGACTTCGATTCCTCTCTCGTAGTATTTCCCGTCCGAAAAACATTTGGCTGCTTGTAGTAGCAGCCTCGTCTTACGTTCGTGGAGGCTCTCGGCGGGGTAAACGTCCTTGATGGCGGGAAGATTCCACGAAGCCGTCGGATATCTCGGATGTTTGTACGGTTTACTCCAGTTGTAGACGGAGGCTTCGTGCAGGAGAACGATGGCAGCTTCGTTGAAATTTCCGAGAGAGATGTGTAGCTCCAGGAGATCTTGTGCAGCTTTGTGGGCGTCGTCGATCTGTTCAGATCTCTTGTGATATTCCTGAGAGTGTGAACGGAGGGAAGAGGATGATCGTGCTCACCAGCATTCGAACGTATAAGCCAGACTTGTCGTGCTCGTAATCGGGGGTGGAGGGGAAGAGTTGAAGGTATTTTTCGGCTTCTCTGACTGTGATACCACCCAGAATGACTGCGTGCGGTTAGGATGAAGGTTTCCCGCCAAAATATTCACCGTGTTGCATGTAGAGCTGACGCCAGGATGTTCCCTCGTTCTCTACGGTGGACGTGATGAGATTCTCTGGACGGTTGAAAGTCTCGGTTAAGAGGTTCTTCCAAATGGTTGCATTATCGATGAAGTCAAACCAGGTGTGATTCAATTGCAGAAGACTGCAGAGATCCTTCGTTGTGAGGAAACTGGCGATGTGGAGTAAGACCTGAGGAGATGTGAGTGCAACGTCATACGCAATCTTTACCTGTTGTGGAACCGTGTCGTATTGCCAGGGGTCTTCTTTCTTCATTCTTCGTTTCAAAGGGGAATATTCATAAGATACTCTCAACTGATCTTGGTCAGAGGTGATATGTCGAATCATCTCACCCTCTGAAGTGCACCTCCAGACATCTGTGAGAAACATTCGCTCGCTAACTCCGGAAATCTGTTCAATATGGATGGTATCTTGCCATTCTTCTTTTTCCTCAGACTAGCAGAGACATCTAAACCCGACCGACCGATGGATCGGAAATCGTCGTCGGTTCCCTTTTTACTATCGCTCCTCTTCTTGTTTTTTATCGACTTATCAAAGTCGATGCTGCTCGAGAGGCTAACGAGGCTTGAAAGGTTAAGACTGTGTCGGTGCCCAACACTGCCTTTCTTCTTTTTGAACATTGGAAAGCTGATTCAGCTTCTAATGTAACACTTGTGTTCGCATCACCTGATGACTGCCTTCTTTTTGGAAAATCGCATTCTCGATCGCATAGACTGAAGATTGCGATCTACAACTACTACTTCCAATAATTCTTTTGATTGGTTGTCTATAAGGACGATACATGTTATGCAGTGCCTCAGATCAATAGATCTTGTGTCAACTATGTGGTACTGCGACCTACGCAGGGATAGGCTGCGTATGATGTGATATCCCAGCTATCTCTCTCCTCTTTGTCCCCTGATAGAAGTGACGCATGGATTGCCCAACCCACAACAGCCAGTTTGAGAACCTGCTAGCGTCACGTCTGTTCTAGCATTTCATCCGAAAAGAGTCGTGCCGCAATCATCCACTTACGTAATAAAGTGGGATGATCAATGAACGTGGAGCTCCAAACACTCTCACTCTGCCGATGCAATATCCCTCCTCTGTCATCATTCTCCTCCAATTCGATCCTTTTGCTCCTTTACTTCGCTCAGGAGCTCCAAATCTAGGCGTAAGATTTAAAAAACGCCGTTGGCAGCTGTTTTTCGAGGAGGAATCGACAAGGAATCATTTCCCTGCAACCGAAGCTCACCACATGGATATCTCAAAGATACTCACGAACCACCATGAGCTACCGTTCCAGCACCTCTGTCAAGACAAACAGAGAGTCTTCTTCTTCTGCAACTCGCAGAGAGAGCAGACGAAAGATGGTGACCCAACATCTCGATCTTTTCTAATCATGTGCAGGCGATCTAGGGAGTCGAAGATCATTCTCGATGGCACAGAAAGAAGAGATGCTGCGGATCTATTCCGTGAAACCCTATCCCACACAGAAGGAGAGAGAAGAGATCGCCCGCATCATGGACACGACACAGAGGAGAGTGCAAGTGTGGTTTCAAAATCACAGGGCGAGGTGCGAACGTCTTCCACATCACGGCTGATGGACGAACAGAGCACACTTGAGACGAAGCGATATTTAGAGGAGAAGGCGAAAAGAGGTAGAGCTGAGGAGATGATTCCAGTGGGACAGAATTCCATATTTTGTTGTAAGGAGATTGTACTAAAATCGTGTTGTTCAAGAACACCTTACGATTTTATTGCATCAAACCCGGCTGAAATAAGTCACCCTCTTCCCTTCTCTTCGTGAATGGGTAAAGAAGGTCTATTGTATCTCACAATTGTTGTTGTTGTTCGGGGCCAGGTGGGTGTCGATCTCTCCGTTCAGCTCCCTCTCGTACCTCTCCAGCTGAAGGACGAAACCACTGGGAAGATCAGTACGTCCATCTACAAACGTGTAGATCACCCGTTGGGCCAGATTTGAGCCCTGCTGGAACGAGTCAAGTGAGCGGCCTCGATGAGAGACAGTCCCAATTCTTTCATGAGGTAGGCGATGACGACTGCAACAGTTATGGCGGGTTGTAGATGGATGAGACGAGAAGGGTAAGAGGTCGTGGATGGGACTCACTCGTGGCACTTCGGCTGACTCCGGCCATGCTGAAGATGATGAGAGGAATTATGACGTCTGTGACTCACCAGTGTACGAGGACGCCACTCTGAGGTCCTTTGTTGTCTGGGCCGTACCTGATTCGTGTGATTTTGTATTTGAAATTTGAGATGATGTGATCACCTTGCGGTATTGATGAACTCGTGAGTCTGAGCGAAATGAGAGAAGAGATCGGATGAAGGATAATCAGGGACGCCGATCAGATGATGGACGAATTCCTGATGAGAGTTCAGGAGAATCAACGTACATCATGAATGCACCTCTCCCTTGTCCTTTCTAAAGTCGTTGGATACGGTCAATATGTGACCGACAGAATATTCGTTCATCTGGACGTGCATGCTGTTGGATAGAAAATCACCCAGCCAAAGACCATCGATGATGTGGTTTGTTCTCTCTTCCCACCTTCCTGATGATTTGTATGAGTTGTTGATGTCCACCACGATGGATCACGGATGTACCTTTCTGTTTACGTTCTTTCTCGAGAGAACTGTTGGCGTCTTTTCCACTTCCAGCCAGAGCGCTCAAAACGGTTCCAACAGATAGGACGGGTGGCTGAGTGTCGGCCGGTTTCTCGATGATGGACAGATCTGCATTAGCGGGTGTGTTGATACCCACGGTCACCTCTTTGATGTCGCTATCGTCGGCCGAGGGATTCTACGATGCAACCGTATGAGTCATACATGTTCAAGGTGGAGACGTACCTGATGAACGGCAACAGGGGCGTCTAGATCCACTGTATATGTGGTTCCTTTCGTGAGTTCGGCCGGCTTCTCCTTGAGATCGATGACGTGGTCTCCCTCACGGAGAATGGGCTTTGCATTACGAAAAATCTAGGAGACACTTGAAAGACCGTTTGAAGAATGTTTGATGTCACACCTTCTGTAATACGTCGTGTGAAATGGTTGATTTCGGCCAGGTAATCTTCAGATGGTTCGTGTTACTGACGATGGTGCATTGAAACTCTGGAGGTGGTTTGGATCCGAATCCTGCGAAGAAGTTCATGGCGATGTATGTGTTGGTGTTGAAGGGTCGATTATTTTGTGACGGAAACAGAAGTCAAATGTCGCTTTCAATGAAATCTCACGGGAGCTGACACCTCATCGTATACTATATGTGCCATTCACTGTGATATAGATAGTGAATCATAGACCTCTGACTGGTCTTATATATCATTCACTCGTCTTCCTTCATGTTTCACTTTTATTTGTCTTATGTACAGGCATAAATATCGACCTCCTGTTCATCGTCTTCCCCTCACCATGACGTAAGTCAACGAGAGGAGAACGAGGAACCATTTCTTCTCCAAACTCGCCGCAGCAGAAACGTTCGAGCACACGTTAGGCTTGAGGCACTGACTCCGTCAGCGAACAATGTCTAAAGACATTCTGAATCACCTCGCCTCCTGCCGGGCAGGGAGGATCACAGATGGGTGTACAGCCTATTCTGGGGTCTCCCGTATAGTTACCGGGGCAGCTACCGTGGCAGATGAAAGACCCCAATATGTTGATGCATTGTAATTTCGGATCACAATAGCCACCGACTTTACATTCGTCCAAGTCTGTCGCGAACGTCAGAACGTGTGACGAGACGGTGGAGCGTATCACCTTGGAAACAGTTTGGGCCAGTGAAACCTGTGCCCGTGCAATTGCACGTGTTCGGAGCATCACATATACCTCCGTTTAAACAGCCACCCTCGCAGTTGGGAACGCAGCCACCCTCTGATATCTTACCACTACCGATGTAACCTGCTCTCGTCTCAGCCGAATCCACTATACAAATGGATCTCACCACTGGGGCAGGAAGAGCAGGAGAAAGAGCCGAGTGTGTTGATGCACCTCGTGCGTCTATCGCAGTATTTGGTCTTGTTCTTATCGAGGCACTCGTGGATGTCGTTTTCGCACAAGTTTCCGGTCCAGCCCGTGCCTACCACTCCATCAGACATGGTGCATGCGACATCGCGACCATCACCTCTGCAATCACAGCTCATTGGTCCGACACAAGTCGTATTGTGTTGACACTTTCCGTTGCAGATGGGTTCCTTACAGCTGGGACCAGTCCATGCGGTGACGTTGCAAGCGCAGACGCCTGGACCGATGCATGTGCCACCGTTGGCGCAGCCTGGGATGCAGATGGCCGTATCACAAGCTGGGCCCACCCAACCGGGAGCGCAGTCGCATTGATCTGGGTTGCTGCAATTCTGATGACACAATCAGCGGATGATACGGTTCGAATGTGATGGACTCACGCCGTGCACGCAGCCGTGTAGATCGCAGGAGACTGGCGAGAATTAGAAAGGGAAGAGAATGGGAGGGATTACCTGAAGCACAGTTTGAACCCTTCCAGCCCGTTGAACAGGCGCATGTGTCTGATTGGAACGTGAGATGAGAGGATGAAATGTGAGTGAAGACTCACTTGGTGAAGTACAGGCCCCGTTTATGCAGGGAGGATCACAGACCGCTGACGATCGATCAGCGTGATGACAATGGGAAAGATGATTCACCTAGCTGACATTGTGGGCCACCCCAACCTTTCTCACAACCACAGGCGTTGCCTCCTCCAGGAAGGCAACTGTGGTATGTTACATCTCGATTATAATGCCAAGTTGAGGTTCGATGGTTCACCTTCCGTGAATACATGGAGGATCGCAGACACCTTCTTCATTTGCACCGACTGCGAAAAAGATGCAACATGCGATGAATATTACCGAAAGGTTACGTGTGTGATACAGAGGAGGCATGGATTATAGGTAATGTCCTCTTCTGATGCACGAGAAGAGGCATCTTGCCTTCCTTGGAAATGGATTTGGGTGATGGAAAATGGAAATAGACCGATTACAACGATTCCTCTTTGTAGCAGTCGATGACTATGGCGATCTAGATCTCTAGAGATACCTTAAGAGTTGCTGTCCTATATACGCTGCAATTGAAAGACGTGGTTATAACAGGCGATGACAAAGGATATAACAAAATACACATCAGACTTCCTATTTTTGATATACACATATCAATGATCCAACGAGTTCGCGCAAGTGCTGGTGATATTGGACTGATAAGACTAATCCTTCACGAAAGAATTTGGATGCATCTACAACGAAGTGTCAGGGTCACCCGATTTGGAACACATCATCATCATCGGTCATGTCTATGCTAGCTGACGTCGATGCATCCGAAGTAGAGGGAGCCTCGAGGATCAGAAATAAGGCCGCACCCGTAAAGAAGGCTGTGGAAGAGAATGAGCCCAGTCCATCGGACAAGGTGATGCGACGATAATCACATGGATATTAAGCGTTAGAGAGGCACCCGAGAAGAAGTCTGGGTGGGGGACAGACGCAAATGGTAAGGCTGGTAATGCAGAGTGAGATATCACCACGTCTCCTTGCATGTTATTAATAGGAAACAGAGAGACATCACGATCGGACGAGGCTTACACTTTTGACGAACCAGGAGAAGATGATGAAGGTGAATATCTCCGTTCTACCGTGCGTGCGCTCGATTGACCCCATCAGTCGCACCAAAGAAAGACGACGTGGACATAGAATTATCCACTCAGATCGCAGCTCCTCCGAAGAACATCGGCCTCAAGGTCCAAACGATCAGAGAGCTCCAGACCGCTGCCAAGTCGACTCTACCTTCCACGAAGGTGCACCATCTTCGATCTCAATGTGATGACATTCTCAACAGGAGAACGGGGTAGACGTGACGCTGTTGAGTAAAGTCTTGAGTAGCCAAGAGGAAGTGATGGAACCCGACGAACCGTGGGAATTTAATACTCTCTTTGTCAAGGTGAGTTCCATCATCGAGCTGATGGAGATCATTTACATCGTGATGTCGCTGATGAGTTGAAAAGGTGACCAGTGAACTTCAACTCGAATTTGAGCACGAGGAGGAGCTGAAGAAGAGGAGAGCTGGTGGAGAATCCGAAGAAGATGCAGAGGAAGGTACGGCGCCCGCCAAGCCAGCACCGGGATCATTCAAGAGCTGATGTATAGAAGAACCAACAAAATCGATAAGAATCGATTCTTCGCCTCTCATCATCATCATCGTCTACAATTGGTCGTTTATTCGTCAGCTCGAGCTACGGAGGCTGAGAATGCATGGTTAGGAGAGGGTCTTGCTGATCCAATCGAGGGCTTCGTAGAGGCCTTCACCGGTGTTGGCGCAGGTGCTCTGGATGTACCACTTGCGATTTTTGAGGTTCATCAGACCCAACCCGTCGGCAACCTCTTTAGAAGTCATGGCGCCCGGAAGATCCGACTTGTTGGCTAAGACGGCCATACAGACGTCTTTCATCTGAACACCGATCAACTCATAGTTATGACCGAAAACGGCATCACATCGACATCTTCGAGGATCTTCTGCATCTCCTCTCTCGCCTTTGGAAGTCTCTCTCTGTCCATCGAGTCGACGACGTAGATGAGACTGGATGTGTTCTGGAAGTAGTGTCTCCATAGAGGAATAATCTTATCTTGACCTCCCACGTCCCACAGAGTCAGATTCAGATTGCGGTACTGGTGATCTTCAGAACATGATGACGCATTGTCCCCAATGAGATCACCTGAACGGTCTCCACGTTGAATCCTATGGTAGGAATAGTCCTTACTACTTCGCCAAGTTTGAGTTTGTACAGGATGGTCGTTTTACCAGCGTTGTCTAAACCCAATACGAGCATTCTGTATTCTCTAGAAGACCAGAGGAGAGATAAGAGAGCGCCCATGTTGAGGATCTGTGTCTGTGCAGTGTATATTCAATTTTATATTGGAAGTTGAGTTCAAAGCTTAGACCCCTTCGCCGAATGAAAACGTCGAACTCGATTCAGCAGATTCGCTCTTCGTCTGATGTTTCTTTTCAAACTGGAAGAAAATTCGGGGCGTTATGGGCACTGAACGATGTTGGTGATGAGGCAAGATGATGTCCCTGCTGCTCACAGATGAGATCACCTGAAGAGATGTCATCATTCTAGAATCGGTTGATGGTCGTTCCCCTATACTATAGATCGCGCCTTGTTTTGTTCAAAATTTGAATCTCATCTGGTGGGGCACTTATGCTCTCACCTACCTTTTTCTGTTCCATCTACATCAAGACGATCGGCTGGCGTGCAAACGGGTGATGCGATCAGAGAGGAACGTCTGCTTGTCTGGACGATCTTCTTCACAGCGCACGAAAGAACACCTCGTATGACTCTACATTTATCAAAACTTCATGTTCAGCCAGTTGCCTCCTGTGACCTGAATCGAATCTCCAGAGTAAGCTGCGGCCGTGCACTCTGCGGCAGCTCCCGCGGGCACGTTCGCCTCGACGTGAACAAAGTCACAACCCTCGTTGGGGCAAAAGTTGTTGTAATCTGATCTCTGTCTCCTCTGCTTGACTGAGATGAAGAGAAGGCCGCGGCTGTTATCAAAGAAGTAGCCCTCTCCTCCCTCCACGGCCTGTCTGTTGCCGAGAGCGGGGAGGTTGCTGTTGCTTCCGTCGTTGATGGGAGGGAGTAGACCACCTCCGAGGCGGTTAGACAGACCACGCGAGACTCTTCGGAAGGTCGTGCCGCGAGGATAGCAGATGGCCACGCTGATGCTCTCTCCTTGCTCGGCGTTGTTGAGTTGAAGGGCCAAGCTGCCGCTGACTCTGCCGCTGAACTCGACGAGGTAGTGAGCGCCGACGGATAGGAGGGGTTGGTACCTCCAGATACCGGCGGAGTGGAAGCCTTGGTACTGAAGCTCGTAGTTCCTGTGGTCGGTGCCGGCGTGCTCGTTTCGGGTGATGTGCATCTTGTTACCGCCTCGGTTTTCGAAATCGATGAGCCACATCTGAGCGTAGCGCTGGGGGCATAGAAGGCCCAGGGAAGCGTCGGAATTGCAGCCGGGAGCTTGGTAGAATGGCCACTGGGGTAGGACGGTTCCGTCGCCGAGTCTGAAGTTGAAAGACTTGCCTCCATCTCCGTTACGGTCCGAGACGTACACACGGCGTGTGGTACGCTTGAATTGGCAGTCTACAACGGCTCCGCTGGATGCGATCTGGAATTCTCCGTGGAAGCGAGTACCGATGGCGGAGTGTGGTGTCTCGTTGGGTGAAATTTCCCAGGAATCGAAAGTGGTCCTGCGAACGACCTGAGGTCCGTCGTACAGAGCGACTCCAACCATGGGAATTCCATTTCTGGGCCAAGACCTGAGAGATGACGTCAGCATCTACCTCTAGACATCTGTTTCTCACCTCTTTCTCTCGGTGTTCCACATCTGCCACTGGTTGAAGACGTTGTTGCCCACGTTGTCGGTCCACCCGACAATGAGTGAGTCGTCTACGTATCCTACGCTTCCGGGCGAGGGATGGTCACCGGATGTGGCCAATTGAATGCCCTCCATGTTGTTCGAAAACTTTCCTCTCCTGACGTAGACTACGGGAGCTCTCGCCCACAGACCTCTGAATCGATTGTGGTGAGCAGTGAAGTCATCGAGGTAAATCGCCATATCCTTCCCTCCACTCTGCGGTGCGTACGCTGCCATGGGTGACTCGGGTACGTCGTTGAGTGGCACGTTGTAGTTGTCGTAATACGTAGCCTCGATTTGGAAGCCGTGATCACAACCGATACCAAAATTTCCCTTGAACGATTTGAGATTGGTACCGCTGGGACGGTAGTTGCGGTACTGAGCGTCACGTGACGATAGACCGCGGGGTCCCTGTCTGGCGTGGACCCAGTAGCCCGCGCCGGGTGAGCCGGACACGACATTGTCCTCGAAGACATTGTCCGGAGCAGTGATCCAGAAGCCTGACACGGCCATGCCGTAATCACTTCCCATGCGTTCTCCATCTTTCTTCTCCTTGATGCTGGTGATGAGATTGTGACGGAAGACATTGTTACGTTCGACACCGTCCTCGAGGTACATGCAGTGACCGGCGTTGTCGTGCGTAACTACGTCGGACACGGTGATACCGTGGGAGCCGTGGATGGTGACGCAGCGGAAGATAGAGGATCGGACGGAAGAGTGGCGGATGTAGTGTCCCTGAGTTTCTCCAGCCATGTGCCAATGGAAGGGATAGCGAGCGATCTGGTCTTGTCCGAGATTGACTCCCTCCACACCTTCGATGTGAACGAGAGAGCCAGCCAAAAACAGAGTGTGAGCTCCTGAGAGAAAGATTGAGTACGATTCATCTACAACGAGACGATAGTTTACCTCTTCTGCCGGCGTTACCGGAGGATATGGTGATGGTCCTGCTGAGGATTCCTACTTGGGCCCTCTCGTCGATTCCCATGGTAACTGTACCGTGGTGGTAGAACTTGAGAGAGGGTGAAATCTCCACGGTATTTCCGGATAGGACTCTCGTGATGGTGACTACCTCGGCTTGGTCCGGGGCGTAATCTGTTCCCGCCACGACGAGTTCGTCTCCCACGGTCCACGAGCTGGGAGAGGAGGTCTCGGCGAAATTTTCGGCCAGTTGTAGTCTGTTGGCTCCAGCTTGGGCCGTCTGGGACAATTGGGTCCAAGAGCGTCCCAAACCTTTGATCCCGTGCCATTCTACAACTCCACCGTTGCCCACCACGATGACCTGACCCCATCAGAATCTTCCTCGAAATTTCTTCTCACCTTAGATCCCACAGGTACTCCATCAACTGTGATCTCGCGAGTTCCACTGAGAACGATGCCGACGGGTCTATTGAATGGATTCGATTCACTACCGATGTGAAATTCTCCCTGCACCACGATGGCCGCGGCCGTCACAGTGATCGATGGCTGGTTGTAGTCCAAGACTAAGGCACCACCCTTCTGGATGGTGATGACACCCGAGATTTCCACGGAATTCACGTCGAGGAGAACTCTCTGGCCGGATGGAATCGTGACGTCAGTCAATCGACCGTTGTAGAGGGTGGACCAGCGAGCGTTCGTGTTCGGCGTGGGGGTGGGAGTCTGTGTGGGGGGTGGTCGAGGTATCGGCACCGGGTTAGGGTTGGGCGCGGGAACCGTGTCGGGAGCGGGGACAGGGTTGGGGTTGGGCGCGGGGACGGTCGTCTGAATGACTTGAGACGTTGGGGTGGGGGTAGCGCTGGTGGGGGTGGGAGCATTTGTGATGGATACGACCGTACCCACTCCTCCAAAATCACAAGCTGCGGCACCTGGAATAAGTCAGTCGCGGTTTTTATATCGAGAGGAGATGAATCTGTCTCACCTTGTCTGGCGCCGTATGTCTCGTAGTATCGGTTCATGGCCTGAGACAATTGCTGTACAGAATTGCAGTTGGAGAACTTTCCTCCGTTGATGATGTCCGAGCAGAAGGTGGCGTGGTTGCCACACAGCCACGTTCTCGCTCCGCTGACTCTTCCGGCATCGATGGAAGATGGGTTGTCGCTGGTCGCTCTGCATCGTAAGCTCTCGAACATGGTCTTGCAGATGTCGGATGACGGTGAAGAAGATGGTGTCGGCGTCGCCGATGTGGACGATGCGGCGGTGGTTGGTTGGGGGGAAGGTGATGGTGTCGGTGAGGCGTTCGAGCATGAAGCACTGGAGACACCGGTGAAGGGTAAGACGATGTTGGACATGTTGGGGCCGATGCGAAGTCTGCCCGTTCCACGAGATGCAAAGGTGGACCAGAACTCGACGAGAATGTTACCGTTGTTGATGTCTCTCGTGGCTCCTCCAATGGTAGATGTGAATGTCTCATACTGTCCAAAGAGAGCGTCGGGGGTGATTAATGGAGATGTCCACCTCTGATCGTATTGAGAGTCTCCGTCGTAGTCGTACGAGACTCTGAACTGGAAGCCCATGCCGACAGCAGAGGCGTCGAAAAAGATGCGAGACATAGCTGGGGTAGACAAACGGCCTGTGATCCCCTTGAGTTGAAAGCTATACACGAGGTTCTGGTCTTTCGGTGGGGCATCGATCGATCTCTGTTGGGTGGCTGGGATGATGATGTCCGAGACAGAAGAGGCAGATTTGCAGTCGAGGCCACATGATGTGTAAAAGAGTGTGTTCGTGTTACATTGGGCCAGGGCACCGACGATCATGACGAGTAGAAGGTGCGACCGGGTCATTGTGAGTATGATACAAGTGGCTCTATCTATACAAGACTCCTGCTCTCTTCTCTGTTGAGATAAGAATGATCACCACCGAACGTGAATCACGATAGAAGTTATCTCCAGTCTTCAAGTCTGCAACTGACATAGATACTCATAACACAGCAAAACGACACACATCCAAATCGTACCTTCTAGCAGATTTAACGCCCAGCCAGCTTTCTTCGTTTCCCGAGGCCGGAAGTAGGAGTCGCTGCGCAGGGGCCAGAAGCAGGAGGAGCAGCGGGGAGCTTCTCTTCTGTGATGAATAAATGTGAGTAAAACCTGGATATACGAAGGTGACAAGTCGTTGAGAATGCATGCATATCAGGTTGGAGAAGAGATGGAGGTGGAAGGGTGAAGATGGTGAGATAGCCACTCTACTATGAATTGTGATTTGTAGCGAAGGAGGATATCGATATAAAGAGCCCTGGCGATCGTAGGATGGCCTCGGACGAAATCAGCCGATAGAGGTCAGCATGTCACACTCTTCTATCTGCCTTACCCTATCAGAGCGCAGATAACCTTCGAGATGGAGAGGTTGGTGAAGATTTAGATATTTTGTGACCGTCCGTTGATTCAACATCGTGTACACTCTCAAAGATTGCTCACCTGTTCACTCTATGATGTTGTATTGATTGAACTTGTCCTCTGCGATTCTCTGAAGGACGACCACAAGAATGTTGACGACCCAATCTCTATTTGATCGCGTAGTCCTCCATATGAACTGTTGGTCGCCAGCACCGAGAATTCTCCTCTCTAATCGTCTGGTCCTTGCCGTGAAGAGCGTGGCGCTCTTCCTTGGGATGATGGTGATTCTGTGCGTCTCATTTAATTGGTCACATCACCAGTCAGGAGATCTGACCAACCTCCCATTCGTTCACCACATATCCCACAGATATGGTAGCTCTCGACGATCGTCAGAAGGTCATCGTCAGCTTCGTCATTTCTATTGCGTTGGGGATTCCAGTATGGTGGTATTCGATGCAGGTCTATCGCGCACCTCTACCTCACGATATTATGACGAACACACATGTTCCAGTGAGAAATCGTGTGAGGGGCCATGATTGAACATGAAAAGGACGATTGGAGACTCAAATTGAGTGTGCACGTAGTTGGAAATCAGGCAAACGTAGATAATGCTTTGGAGGTATTCAAACAACATGTGGATGCATTCGAGGTGCAGGATCTCATACATCGTAAACGTTTGTCTAAATAATATAGACACCTGAGCGATACACACAACCGAGGACAAAGACACAAGTGGAATTTAACGGTATATACGATTCTAATCTGATTGTACCTGAAAAAGGTGGCCCATTACATCGATCCACATCCTCATCCTTTCAGAAATCGACGACTGGTTATTGTCAAGATACAATGCAACCAACCAGAGCGTCAATGGAGTCTACGCGCTCTACATTCTGTTGACTGACAGATCTTCTGATAAGACTCTTTCCCTGGGTAAATACAGACACGGTTGGGTGTGCACATCACCACAGAACATCGGAGCCGATTTCGTTCGATCGATGGCACAATCATCCCAGAACTACATGGTAACGCATTACATCACATCACATCATCTCGATCTAGAAACCATTCGCCTTTTCTCCTCTCTTTCCCCATTTCTCAAGAGAAGAGCAATCGTTTGAATGTGCAAATGACTCAACCACCAATAGTTGAATCGGCCATCAGACAATCAGATCGCGATGAGACCTGCCGTAGAATACAAGATCTCTTTCAGCATGCTCAACATGAACCCGCAACTGTTGAGACCCGATTGGGACATAGAAGGAGCCGTCCGCTGTGAGTTGTCACCGTGATCATCTTGTGAACATGATGTTCTAATGAGGGATAGCCTACCTGCGCCCCTTCTTGAATGAGATCCACGACGTCGCCGATTTCAAAATCGATTCACAGGTGAGAATCTCCTCGTTGTAGAACGATTTTTCCACGAAAATGTCTCCTCACCACCCCAGATCATCCACTACACTTCTCTCCTGAAACAGCCTTCGTTCGATCGAGAGACCAAGAGGCTATTTATAGATCACGACAAATTGTCGATGTACCTCAACCCTTCTACGTGGAACTTGGATCTGATGGAGATGTCGATCGACCCTGTCATCCATCTCATCTTATTTGTCACTGAGCCAGGGCAGCCCATCTACATTCGAGAGGAAGGAGGTGATGACATCATTCGATTCTGAGAATGAGGAAATTCCAGGAAAATGGAGCGAGACCAACGCCTTCATCTCACCCCAGTGGGGTGGTGTCTTCATCTACAACCCGCCAACTTCCGGTGACGTTCTCTTGAGGTGAAATTTCATCGCCGTGAAATCCTCATGGTAGCAGCGTCGTCGATCTACAACCTGCCATGGAGATATTCGTCAGTCAATTGAGACAACTGTTGGGAGTGGGAGAGATATCTTCTGATGAGGTCGTCTATCATCATCAGATGACCAAAGGAATCTCTCAATACGAGAGAGATCTATTGTACAGGAGGTACACGTGGTTGCACTACAACCAGACCGTCAGCACCATCAAGAGTTTGTCTGTCTTGGTACAGAGCTTGCAGAACATGGTGGTTCACGATAACATTGCGAGTCTCGTCGATCATTCGCTACAAGAATTGGAACTCGTGAGACTCTACATCCTCTTCTATATTCTCATCGTCTCATCTGTATCATCATCGTCATCACCATCATCACATCCGAACATCATCAGACATCTTCTTTCCTCTCTCCATCATCTCGATCACCGTCACATTGTCATCATCACACCACATGATCTCCTTCACACATCTGAAGACAACAGTGCCGAGAGAAATGCAGAGACCTCGACTATGACTCCGCCGTCCTTCACGCTCGAACGGCCACCCGCGATGCAGAGATCGCCTTCTTCGATCCAGACATGCTGGCCCTCCTATACTTCCCTCAAGAACACAAGGCAGCCATCTACGCCCTCCCTTTCTTTCCCGTCTTCTTTCAACTCATCTCTGGCATCATCAGCGAGATCCGACACAGGAGGAAGCAGAAGGAAGAATAAAAGGGTGGACATCGATTTATTTTACCCCTAAATGAAAGGAAGATGAATATAGAGGGTGGCCGAGCTGTCTGTTGTTCCTCGGCTTGGGTGTGGGCAACTTCCTCAATGTGAAATGTTCTTGATAGCTCGCTGTCGTTTTCTCTGTCATTCATCGTAAGAGGCGGAGGAGCAGTGAACTCTCTTGAGTCCATAAAGGAGGAAGAGTAGGAAGATTATGATAGGAACTGTTGTGATGACGCTGCCTCGATAGAGGATAAGATTTGGACTGCGGAGAAGCGTTGGCATCGCTGATGTCATCGGGTGTGCCTGTCTCTTGTCATTCACCAGAGATGATACAATATTCCACGGAGGACAGGACAGGACACAGCCGCAGGCAGGGTCCTCTCATCTTTCATCCGACCCACTGATCCCTCTCACCATGATGAGGACAGTGGTGTTTGTATTCTTCTATATGGTGCTCCTGCATCTAACAGCGGCAGACGAGTATGAGTTGGTTTGGGCCGATGAATTCGAAGGAACCTCTCTGAATCTCACAAATTGGCAATATGTGAGTTCAAATGATCGTTGTGATGCATCGATTGCGATTTTGCGATTGATCCCATGTATCAGGAGGTCAATTGTGACGGAGGAGGAAACAATGAGTATCAGTGTTACACCGCTAGAGAGGAGAATGTTGCAGTTAGAAATGGAAGCCTCTTCTTAACGGCTGTCCCCGGAGCCTATCAGAGCAAGCAGTACACGAGTGGTAGGATCAACACCGCCAATTCTTCATCTTGGAAGTACGGACGATTCGAAATGAGAGCCCTGTTACCTGATGCACGACTACTCTGGCCGGCCTTCTGGATGATGCCAGCTGATTCCGTCTACGGAGGATGGGCTGCATCTGGCGAGGTACGTATCAGAGTCAACACTGTCTGCTCATCTGATGCATCCATAGATCGACATCCTAGAGTTCAGAGGTGGAAGGGACAATCAGCATGAGTCGAACTTGCATTACGGTGGAACTTATCCGAAGAATACCTACACCGGCACAGGCGCTCTCGTCTATCCCACCAATCTTACATTGGACTTTCATGTCTTCTCCGTCACATGGACTCCAACTTCCATGCAATTTTACATCGACGACGTCTGTCATTGGAATGCATCTCTTCTCAACAGTTACAACAACCCCGCGTCTCAGAGTTTCCCCTACACAGACGTCGGCCAACCCTTCGATCAGCCATTCTTCATCATCTTGAACCTCGCCATCGGGGGCAACTTTTTCGGAGCTGATGGACAGAGCCTCACGCTCGCGGAAGCGAAGAACTGGTCTAGACCTTCTTTAGAAGTAGATTACATCCGAGTCTATCAGAGGAACGAAACCGATCACATGCTGTCCCATCCAATCACATCCAACTCATCATCGTGTCTCTCCGTGTATTCCGGTCTCACCTGTCGCACGACATCAGCCAATGAGAGCCACTTGAACTCTTACAACTTGGACGACACTCTGGGATATCTCTGCGAGAACTACCCTCAGTACTGCAAGAACATTCTCAACGGACAATATTACAGCAGCTGCAACAAGGCCGTGCGTACCTCCATGGCCATGGATCAGTACTACAGAGATTTCGGACCGGATAATAACACCTGCTATTTCTCCGGATTGGGACAGCTGAATGGGACGACGGTGATTTACGTACCGTCTACAACGATCGCGGACGTACAACAATGCTCCGACATGTGGAATTCGCTGAAATGTCGAACATCATCAGAAGACGTTGAGACGGTCGGTCTCGATCTCATCAATGGTGCCAGGTGATTTCTCCGCGATTTTCCGGTCACGTGACTGATTTGGGTAGGGGGTGGCTGTGTAGCAATCGACCTCAGTTCTGCACCAACATCACGAATGGAGGATATTACAGTCATTGTAATCCGGCCCAGATGATATCACAGGCCATCGATCTGTATTACCTACAATACGCCAGCACACAAGGAGCAGATGCATGCAGCTTCGGAGGGTTGGGATACGTACAAGCCATCACTACGTCTACAACGAGCCAGAAATCTACCACTACCTCGTCGACAGTCTCGTCGACGAGCAGTTCGAGCTCTTCCGTGGCGAGTACCAGTACCAGTGATGTCATCCAATCTACAACGAGGAGTGGACAGATCGAGAGCATATCCGTGAGGGTGCAAGGAAGAGTTTCGGACTTCAACGTTACCAAGTGAGATCGCATCGCAGGTTTCAGACTCATCGTGGCAGATTCGTGCAGACGCTATCGAATGCAGTGAAGATACCTATACAGAGGTTGAGAGTAAATGACGTCAGATCGGGATCGGTCATTCTCGATATGAGCATCCTCCCTGCCACAGATCAGAGGTGAACATTTTCTCTTCGTCTCATCTGATCGCAGACTCTTACATCTCATCATCATCATCTCATCATCTCATCATTTCATCATCACGTCGTCATCAACGCGCTCAACGTCTCATCATCAACAGCGACACTCGCACTACTTCCTCCATCTCCACTGCCATCAAGAGCACCGACACCCAAGCCATCTTGGCCTCTAACGGCTACATCGTCATGGACGTTTCAGATTCTCCCATCACAACGACCGCCCCGAACGACACGTCGAGTCAGAACGATTCAAACTCTTCGCCCCCGTACAACCGATTGGGACTCATTTTGGGACTCTCCGTGGGCTTGGTCGTCCTTGCAGCAGTGCTGGTAGTGGCGGCCATTATCTATTACGAGGGAAGAAGGAGAAGAATGGCTGAGGCTAATATTGCCATGGTGCTCAGCAACGGATGAGATTCTTATTTTTCCTTACATAGAGATCATGTTATATAAAAGGAATGATGAAGATTGAGAGCTTTATTCGTGGTGGTACGTATTGATATGTTTGGAGTGAAAGACTCCTCTTGGTTTACATTCGAATGGCGTCGTAGATGAAATCGAGTATGCGGCCATTCGAATAGGCAGCATTCTTGTGGAGGGCTATACCGTGACCGGTGATCTCTAATGTCTCGGATCGGAAGTTTCGGCTTCGGGGAAAGATGGCGAGTTGTACGGCGGCTGAGGCATCCGATCCATCCTTTCCAGCCTTCTTGCAGTCACCACCGCAGAAGAAGTAGTCGTTTCTACCATTCAAAACCTGTTCACGCATCAATCGATCGTCTCTTCATGTGGATGTGTCACCAGCACGGGAGAAGTGTAAGAAGTGGCTCCCAACAAACTGCCCATGGTAAAGAAGGTACCCAGAGAAACTGGTTGGGCATTCTGTGTCGAAGCGTTCAAGATGCTGGTCTCGAAATTTGGCCAAGTGTAGAAGGATTGTTGTACTCCAATAGTATTCTCAGGAACGAAATATCCGTTGGTCAGTCCAGCAAATCTGAGAGGATGTTGGTGATGAGTCTATCGATTAGCTTCACCTGGATGTGGAATTAGCGAGGACCAAATCGAGCGATGCCAATCCCATGTTGCTGTACATCGTCTCCGCTGTGTACCCGGTCATCACGACCGCATCGAGTGCAGAAGCTTCTTGCTTCAGGAGCCCGTTGATGAGAAGAGAACCGTAACTGTGTCCCACGCCCACCACGTGATTGAATCTGACCCCAAAGTATCCCGTTCTAAGGTGATTGATGAGTACGGAGAGGATGCTGACCTATACGAATCAATGAAAATCATCGATGGGTTCGCTCACTTCGGTGGGTGATTGTACGTCAGATACTGCGTCGGGGTAAGAAGAATTGCCGGTGGCGAGACGGTCGAAAGAGAAGGTCCATTCTCCTCTGGCTCCGGCTTGGTCGATGTAACTGTATTGATCTTCGAAATCCCAGTAGGACTTATCAAAACCGATACCGTGAACGAGGATGTGAACCACTGATGAGATTCAGCCTTGACAAAATCCATCTTCTCTCACTTCTCCTCTCGACGGCGTTCAGATCGTATGATGGAGCACACAGTTTGACGGCGATGGAATAATTTCTGACGGTATTGAACTTGCTGCTGACATAAGCTCGTATGTACTCCTTTGATCGAATGGATTCCAAAGTATTGATCATCTCGGTTGCCTCGTATTGATCGGCAGGTGGGCTGACTCCAATGTCTAAATTGGGTGCCGTGACCTACACAAGTCAGACATCACTATAGATGTTCCATAGAGGTACCTGAACGATAACGTTTCCGATGGTACAGAAGGCGTTGCCGCCCTTCGAGGACTCCGTGTACACGTCGGTAACGTTAAGCATGTAGATACCATCAGCGAGCGCCGCGGAGAGAAGTGTGAGAGTGAAGAGTACAGATCGCATGTCGATCAGAAGAAGTATGATGTAACCTCACGGTTGATTGTGCTCCGGCCACAGCTTCCATCTGACGGAATAAGGAAATCCCGCAAAAAAAGATGAAGTGGACGGGGTAGAATTTGTGGTGGTTACATGCGTATGCTGTGGCGCTCAGGTGACCCGTTTGAGACAGTTCTAGGATGGAAGTCGGAAACTTGCGTACTACGTTCTACGGCGGTGTCTACAGAAAATTATGCAATACGTCGTCTCCGTCATATTTTACGGAAACCTCCAACAAGGGGGATGACACAAGAAGAGACTGAAAGTAGATGCGTATTTCTCGACATATACATTGGAGCATCTCTGACACGTCATCACAAGCTCGATTAGCTCAGTTGGTTAGAGCACCGTGCTAATACACGTCCCACGACACGCGGGGGTCGCAGGTTCGATCCCTGCATTGAGCATCACCTTTTATCAATTCTTGGGTTTAATCTTCTTTCATCCGCTGGAAGCTGTAGTAGTTTTCTTCGAACGGTAGATGTCAAGCCGGCCTGCTGAGAAGAATTACTGTAGGAACACTTTCTCCGCCTCAAGGGCATGACGAGGGGCCGATAAGATGTCGGTCACCGCCATCATCTTGTCTTTATGTGAATATCTTGCTCTACGTGTAGATGTCTCGAGCTGGCTCTGGATTTCATTCTCACGCGTCGTTCTTCTCCTTCATCCTTCTGTTCTGAAACCAAATCTGTATCTTTCTGCTGGTCGTGTGATGGATGGCGGCCAGCCGTCTTCTCATCTCGGCGCTGGGGTACCTTGTCTCTCTATAAATGTCCTCCAGCATTTGCCTCTGTGTAGGAGGTGTTGGTCTCCTCCTCTTCCTGCATAATGGAATATCATCCCCGGCCTTGTGTCTCCTACGCTGAACCCAAGAGAACCCTTCGAACGGCTCTGCGGGTGCGATGATGTGCTCGTCTTGATGGATGAGACGCGTGATGTCCATGTTTCTGTCCCCCTGATTTGATCAGGGCATTCAACAAGAGGATTTCATTATCGTTGTCACCACATAATCTGAGACGGTTTATTATGTACCCGCGCGCCTGCCAAAGCGGAAGGATGACTAAACGAGATTTCTCACGTGTGACCCTTTTGTGATCGTTGCGCTGTCATGGATGAAAATGAAATCATCCAATTGATCAGAGGCAGCTTTTCTTACACCGGCAGGATTTCTGAATGGTTGTAAAGACCATAGAATGGATGCCGGGGTTGGTGAGAAAGAACAAGAAGCCACTAGAGTCACAAGATTTGAATGACTTCCGTTTTCGTGTCGGGAGTAAATGTTCGACGATCTCATGATAGGCAACAAACATCAGCTTGACGATGGCAGTTGAAGATTGTAAAATAACGCAATGTTCAATGTAGATCGCCACGTGGCATTAGAGTCTGTTCATATCATCTCGCAACAACAGCTGCACAGAGGACGGGAAAAGTACAATGTCAGTGGAGTAAAAGATACGACAGCGGAGAGATTCGAACTCTCGCACCCGAAGGTAACAGATTAGCAGTCTGCCGCCTTAACCACTCGGCCACGCTATCCTCGAGGCGTAAGTCTCAATCTCGCAGTGCGGGTTGTCTGTAATTGTGCTGTACTAACACAACGCAGACGGATGTATGAGCTCATCGCACGGCGTCACGTGATGAAAGCGTGTAGTGTAAGGTGATCATCGCCTCCTTGCGCAGAGAGCAATTGCTCTTTTCTCGGTGGTGGACGGGGTAACATTTGTGGTGGTTACATGCGTATGCTGGCGGCGCTCGAGTGACCCGTTTGAGCTAGTTCTAGGACGGAATTTAACAGGAGACTTTGCTGTACATCCTCTTCGACATTTACGTCTGATCAAGCTATTTTGGTTCTCTCTCAGTTGCCACGTCATTACAAGCTCGATTAGCTCAGTTGGTTAGAGCACCGGCCTAATACACGTCCCACGACACGCGGGGGTCGCAGGTTCGATCCCTGCATTGAGCATTACCTTTTATTAATTCTTGGGTTTAATCTTCTTTCATCCGCTGGTTGCTTGTGTAAGCTGTTCTACTTGTATCTCCCCTTCTACATCAAAAGTGAGAGTTACAATCAATCGCCTCTCTTCTGCAGATATGAGAGTGAAAGCTCAATGTAGATCGCCACGTGGCATTGTAGTCTGTGCACATCATATCTTAGCATAGCTCCAGAGAGGGAGGGAAGAGTACGATGTCTGAGGAGCAAAAGATACGACAGCGGAGAGATTCGAACTCTCGCACCCGAAGGTAACAGATTAGCAGTCTGCCGCCTTAACCACTCGGCCACGCTATCTTCGTGTCGGCGCTTTCACCGCATACTATGTTTACCACTGCCATGTGACATATCAATATGCTGGACATATGAACGAAACGCGGTTGTATGGTGCTTATCGCACGGCAATATCATTCCTCTCGTGACCTATGTGTAGCCGATGACGATATGAGCTAGCCACAACGATGCATTTCTAATGATAGTCTTTCTCATCATAAGAACATTGCATTGATATCTTTATCACAGCTTCGGTCGGACTTCTCTCGTGGTGTAAGCTTGAATGATATCTCCCTCCTGTAGCTCTCCAAAGTCGTGGATAGACATACCACACTCCATGCCTGGCTTCACCTCGGCGATGCTGTCCTTGTGGTGCCGCAGTGAATCGATTCTCCCGTGGTAGACGATGTCTTCTCCTCTCATCACACGGATGGGAAGCTTTCTGCTCACGGTTCCGTTCATGATGAGACATCCAGCGATGGAGCTCTTCGACTGTGATCGTGTCATTTAGAGGAGGTGGGGGTGATGATGATGATGGTAGGTGATGATGATGGTAGGTGATGATGATGGTAGGTGATGATGATGATGAAGACTCACGGTACGCTTTCCAACTTGGAAGACTTGTTGGACCTTGGCCTCACCCAAAACAGTGTACGTGATCGTTGGTTCCAAACAGTCGACCATCTTCTCACGCACCTACCCCGCTCAATTCGAATTTCAAACCTCCCGCCCTCACCTTCTCGAACACGGAATAGATCAGCTTGGATGTCACTACGGAGAGCTCCTTCTCCCTCACGTTCTGCTGCATAGATGTAGAAATGGTTGAATTGAATGCAACGAGTGTGGCGTTGGATAATTCGGCTAACCTGAGGTCTCCCTCGTTGACGTTGCCCACTGCCTTCTTGATGATGCGAATCTGAACCTGAGTAGAGTGTGAGAACGCCTGCGAAACATTAAAATAGAATAAAAGTCACCTTGTCTTGTGGAATGTGAGCGAGACCGTCCTCTAAAGCTTCGAGCGAACCACCGCTGCCCGCTTTGAGAATGAGATTCAACTTTGGCAGCTCCACGGGTAGTTCCTGTGGGGTCAGATCCGTCTACAACGCGCCACTCCACCTCTCCAGCATCCTCTGCCTGCTTTCTCGCTTCCTCTTCGAGGTCCTTCTGCCTCTGAAGTCGTGTGGCCTGTTGTACCTTTCTCAAATTCCTGTGTCCGACGACCTCTTTTGCTCTCCTCTCGTCGCCTACAACGAGGAAATCGTCTCCTTGTGTCATGACGGCTGGTGATGGTGAGGGGTTTCAATAGAATGAAACTCACTCTTGGCTCCCATGATGGAGACTGGGGTGGAGGGGCCGACCTGGTCGTCGTTCAGATGATGTCATGACGATCGATGTGATATCATAGGATGGGGTGGTGTGTTATTGTTGGATGGTGATGTGATGACGTCTTGATGATGATGGTGTCGTGATGATGACTTGTGTTGATGTTCACCTGATCTACGGTACTGTTCTTATCGTTGTGCATGGCTTTGATTTTACCATACGTGATACCAGACACGAAACTCTGTCCCACTTTGATCTGTCCGTGCTGCAGTAATACCGTTCCCATGGGCCCTGTTCCTGTCATTCCCACATCTCCTCACTAGATAAATATCTCCTTCACCTCTACCACGGTCCAATCTGGCCTCGATGACTGTACCCTCAGCGGTGGCTGATGGACTTGCCTTCAAATCTAAATCGGCAGCCACCAGCAGGATGGCATCCTCTAACTCTTCCAATCCCTCCCTGAAACTGTCACGACCCGTTGTAGATCGACCACGGGTTCTCACTTCTTCTTGGCCGAGATCTCTACACAATGTACGTCGCCTCCGTAATCGACAGGGATGATGGAATGCTGCAGGAGTTGGTTCTTTACACGAGTCGAATCGTAATTGTTCTTGTCCTTCTTGTTGATGGCAACGATGACGGGGCACTTGCTGTCTACAACGTGCGAGATGGCCTCGATGGTCTGTTCTTTGACACCTGAGGGGGGGTGAGGCCGGGGGCACGAATGTTTGGGACTCACCTTCGTCTCCGGCCACAACGATGACCGTGATATCGACGATCTTCGCACCGCGGGATCTCATCTTCGAGAAGGCTGTGGTAGATCAATTTGGGACGTCCCAATCCGTTCGTTCACCTTCGTGACCCGGAGTATCTACAAACGTAATGACCGCACCGGACTCCAGCGTGACGTTGAAACCAGCAATACCCTGCGTGATACCACCCGCCTGCACGTGTGAATATTCCTGGAACGTTCCATCTACAACGCGCCACTCACCTCTTCCTCTGTGAGCCTGGATCTCCTGAGAGAATCCAAGAGAGAAGTCTTTCCGTGATTGATGTGACCCATGATGGCAACCACGGGCGGTCGATTGACGAAATCTTTCGCATCGGTGGACTGGACCCTATGACGTGTGATGACGTCATCCATCTACAACGCGTCATTCACCTGGGTACCTCCACGGCGGCGTTATCTCGGATGACTGGTCTCATGTTGTATTCTGATAGAACGATGCTGATTAGATCTAAATCGAGCGGCTGTACCGTGTCATCATGGAAATTTCTGGGAAATTCTCACGTCGACAGTGTTTTCCATGGGCTCGTCCAACTTGATGATCGTCTTAGCGAGATCGGAGGATTGTAAACCGGCCGCCTGTACGTGACGTGAGTTTTCCACCAAATCCACACCGTCACCTCAGCCAACTGCCTCAAGTTACAAATGGACTCGATGTAAACGTCTTTGGGATGATTGGCCTCTAACACTTTCATCTTCCTCTCCTTTTGTCACTTGAGTCAAGATCACGATCGAGTACGGTCACTTCGTATCTCTGGTCACCATAGGTTAGAATTCTGGGAAATAGGACGGTTCCGTTCTTCAATTGAATGGGTACGGTGGGTGTCATGTTTGCACGCAGACCTGTTGTGTCTCAGAACAATAAAAGAGGAGAGGGACGAGAGAGGAGAAGAAGAGGAGAGGGACGAGAGAGGAGAGCGTGAAGAGGAGAAGGACGAGACGGATGAGCGGTTTCACCTTTTCCGGTCTCAAAGGTGAGTGCAGTAGACACGGACTTGTTATCAGTCACCGCGGCCAATCCAGTGGCAGCCGGTCCCTTCTTTTGCATCAGATCCAACACCATAACAACCATCTCACCTTCTCTTCCTTCTTCTTCTTCTGCTTCGGGTTGAAAGGTTGAGACGTATTGTCCATGAATTTTGGTGCCTCTTGGTCTTGAGCCTGGCCCCTTCTAAGAGGCTCAGAACCGTCTTGCAGAGATGCCTCCTTCGGTGGATCGAACCGTGTCGCCTGGAATAAATCGGTCTTTATCGTGGAGTATCCGATATTGGTTCGAACGTTGTCGATCTTGATGGGTGGAACGTAGCTGAGACGTTCAGTGAAGTCAAAAGAATAAAATAGAATAAAACGTCTCACTCTCGTTTGGTGTGAGCTCTAAATTCGTCTTCGGGGTTGATGGGAGTGTACTTGATCTCCGCCTTCTGAGGCAATTCACTGGGGTCGATTGGCTTCAGCACGGGAGTCGCTTCAGTGGGTGCTTCTTTGGCCTCCTCGATCTTACCACCTTCTTTCACTTTTCCTGTTTCGAACAAGCCCAAAAAAATCTCGTTCATCTGTCTTTTCTACGCGATGTTAACAAGTGATTAAGTGTGAGACGAGATCATGATGGCTGAGGATGCGGTATCGATGAGGGGTTGAATGGCACCTGTTGATTATTTGTCGCTGTGGTCTCCCCTGTTTCGAATTAGTGTGCAATAAGGGCAAGAAGGGACTCACGTTTCTCTCTTGAGAAAGGCTTCTCGACAATATTAGGTGCGCTGGCTGTATTGAATCAACATATGTTGACGATCAAAATTGACCGTGTGATAATCGGTGATGATTAACTCACAAAAATCGATCTCCATCCCTTGTTTAGGCTTAAAATCATTGCTCTGATACAAGTGGTTAATTGGCGTGCATGATCTTCGTTGCCAACCCCACCTTGGTTTTAGTCGAAGCACATCGAATTTGTTTGCAGTCACGTATCCATCTGATTCTGGAATCTAAGCGAGCATTCAGACAAGCTCTGTTTGTTTGAGAGACCAGCCGATTCATCGTCAATCACGAATGCTGTTCGTGATCATTCCGTTCAATCTACAACGGATAAAATTCATCCAGCATTCCAGCACAAAGATCGGAAAGGGGCAGGAACAGAGTTGCTTTTGAAATAGAAAGTAAAGGTAAATCAGAGGCCAACGATTAGGTCCATATCACTCACCTTACTGCAGATGTCGAAAATGATGATGACAATCGATTCTGATGAGGAGGTGAGGGTCATCTGGCATAGCCCACAGATCGATCAGCTTTTCCTCAGACTCAATCGATACTATGACACGGTAATACATTATCCTGATCACATCTCAGATTCAACACTCCGAATCAGATGTCGAGTCTGAGCCCGAGAAAGAATTCAATTTCGAAGGTGAAGAGCCCACAGAAGAAGAAGCGGACGTCTTCGGAGATGGTATGCCCACCTTTGTCGGCACTCACATCAAGCAGAAGAGACAGAGTGAGTCCATCATCTCACCCTACACCATCTTTCACTCACTTCCTACAGGAGTCGAAGATGTGAAAAAAGAAAAGAAAAAAGAAAAGAAGTCCCAACACAAGAAGAAGCCCAAACAGGTGATCCATCCTCTCATGTCACCTGTCCACCATGATCTCCTGAAACCGGCATCAGAAGACAACAGAAGAAGAGATGAATACTTCGTTCTCCTTCGAAGGTGTCGGTGATGGACCCGTGCAGCAGCCATGGGATTTCTCTTCGGTCAGAAGAGATCTGATTCCTCAAGACAGATCGGTGAGATTCTATTCAACTGTCGTGACTGAGAGGGGAAGGCGTCGGTAGATGCCAAGATCGATCGTATTCTCCAAACGAGATTGCCCATTGGAAGACCCGAGGAAGAAGAGGAGGAGGAAGAGGAAGAGGAGCAAGAAGATGATGGTGATGATGGTGATGACGATCAGGAGAATGGTGAAGGAAAAATGTCGATGGATCGACTCACGCCACACAGAAGACGATGAAGATGGTGATGATGAAGAAAATGATGAGGAAGATGATGAGGAAGAGAATGAAGAAGGTGAGAATGAACTAATCTCCACCACTCACATGTGTACAGAAGGAGAAGAAGAAGAAGGACAAGAGGGAGAGGAGAAACAGACAGGGTGAGTCACATCGACCACCAGCACCACTGACGTCACGCAGATACGACTACGAAGCCTATTATGCTCCCAAAGAAGAAGTCGCCGACATCAACCGAGAATTCTTCTCCCGCGTCGATGATGCAGATGACGATGACGAAGTCACCATGCGATGGGACCAGATGGATCTCAACCACCACCTCTTGAAGGTCACCCTCCCTCCTTATCATCATCATCTTCTTCCATCATCATCATCTTATTCCATCATCATCTTTCACACATGCGAATTATTCCATCTGAAAGACCATAGGCCATCAAGACGCTCGGGTACGTCAAACCAACACCGATCCAAGCGAAAGGAATTCCAGTCGCCATGTTGGGTCAAGACCTCGTCGGATCTGCCGTGACTGGTTCAGGTAAAACGGCCGCCTTCGTTCTCCCCATGCTCGACAAGGTGAAACGTAAAATTTGAAAGAGTGTTGACGAGGGCAGATCATCAAGATGAAGAAGGGAAAGGCTGCGTCAATCAAGGGACTCATCTTGCTTCCCACTCGTGAGCTGGCCGTGCAGTGTCACGCAGTGATAGAGAAGTTGGCTCAGTTCTGTGAGGTCACCGCTGCCATCATCGTCGGTGCGTTCGACCATCTACATCGTTGTAGATGAAGAACGATAACATGGAATATCATCACATATCGCACGAACGATAGAGTACCCCATCGAGCGGATCACAGTTGGTCTGAAACTGAACACTTTATAGGAGGTCTCTCTATGACAGCACAGGAGACCGTCTTGAAGACCAGACCTGACATCATCGTTGCCACTCCTGGTCGATTGATCGATCACATCAGAAACACTCGATCTGTCTCCCTGGACAGTCTCTCTTTCCTCGTATTGGATGAGGCCGATCGGTAAGCCTCTCCCTCCATCTACAACTCTGAACCTCGTAGATTGTTGCAGATGGGATTCCAAGCCGAAATTGACGAGATCATTTCTCTCTGCCCCATCAAGAGACACACTCAGGTGACATCTCGTATTCACTCTTCGATTCATTCCTTCTACTCTATTCCACGTCTCCTCTTCCTTCTCTTCTGTTTCCTTTCATTCACCGTGCAACAGTTGTACTCTGCCACCATGACGGAGGAAGTGGATCAACTCATTCGTCTCTCCCTCAACGAGCCAGTCCGTGTCGCCGTCAGCGTCAAATTGACCGTGGCCGATCGCCTCTCTCAAGAATTCATCAAAGTGAAGGGAAAGATGGAGAAGGACAGAGATGCCATTCTATTGGGTGAAATCGATACAGAAGATGTTGGACTGAAGACACTCTCAGCTCTCTGCACGAAGACGATCAAGAGCCACACGGTTATATTCGTCACACAGAAAGTCATCGCACATCGATTGAAGATCATCTTCGGTCTATCAGGTCTCAAAGCTTCGGAACTTCACGGAAATTTGACTCAGAATCAACGTCTGGAGGCCCTCGAAGACTTCAGGGACGGAAGTGAGTTGTAGATCGCCGGTGTTCCCGGGATTCCGGTCTCTTCCGCGGAACTGACCCGAAGCGTTGTAGAGACGGATTTCTTGTTGGCCACCGATCTCGCTGCGAGAGGATTGGACATTTTGGGTATTAAGACGGTCATCAACTATGAGATGCCCTCGTCTCTGGTCAACTATGTCCATCGCGTGGGAAGAACGGCCAGAGCTGGAGCCGACGGAAGAAGTATTTCTCTGGCCGGAGAGAAAGATAAGGCACTCCTCAAGAGAATCGTGAAGAGAGCAAAGGATAAGGTGGTGATCTCATCATCATCACCGACACCATCATCGACATCGAAATGAGCGACTCGTACTGAAAACGGAATTCAGGTCAAGCAGCGAATCCTTCCGCCCCAAGACGTCCAATTCTGGAGAGACAGAATCGCAGACATGGAGGTGGAGATCAAGACCGTATTATCCGAGGAGAGAGAAGAGAAGGAAATGAGACACGCCGAGAGGGACGCCAGCCGAGCCGTAAACATGCTCAAGCACGAAGAAGAGATCATGGCTAGACCGAAGAAGACGTGGTTCTTGAGTGAGAGGGAGAAGAAACAGCAGCAGGGTGAGTCGCTGAGATGATGGTGATGATGATGATCTGATGGGATGGATTAGAGGCGGACAGTACGGCGAAGGGATTTGGAAAGAAGAGGAGACAGGAATCGGGGGAGGAGCCTCCTCAGAAGAGAAAGAAGATCGCCGGTCTGGTGAGATGTCGAGATGAGATCATCAGACGGTTCTGATGTACGGCAGTTGGCACCCAAGGAAGGCCAGAAGTTGACGCGCCAGCAGAGGAGAAGAAAACAATTCGCAGCAGACGATGCTTTCGTTCCAAAGAAGAAGTTGCTGGCGAAGGCCAAGAACTACAAAGGTGATGATGGACATCGGTGTCCATGATGTGAAGCTCACATCGGGTCAGATAACATCAAGAGGAGTAAAGAGGATAAGGCGAAGGCACAGAGAGAGAGATCATCCAACTTTGAGAAGGAGATCTCTACGTCGAAGTTTTCTAGAGGAGGAGGCGGAGAGAAGAAGAAGAGCAACGGACACCGCCAGAAGGGAGGAAAGAGGAGGAAGTAAAGATCTCACTTTACAACTTGGTTCTACTCTATCGTGACGAGCTCACTTCCTGGTTCGATGAAAAAAACACATTGCTTTCATTTGAAAAAAGAGCCCTTTAATATTTGATCTTTTAGTTGAAATCTCAGATTTGACGATTTGTCTTTGAAAAATAGCCCATATTTGATATTTGTTCCACCCTCCTCCAGACCTGGCCACCTTAAGAGACGACCTCGCTGACACACACCGTTACTCGTCGCACGATTCCACCCTCCTGAGACGCAGAGAAGAAGCGCGTGGCTTCTATCTCCTCTCGAACGACGAGTGGACTAGGATGAAGAGATGATTACGCGAGATAGAGTGTGTGGTGAGATAAGATGTTATTGAAGAGAGTGGAAAGTAGAGGTGGAACTTTTGACAGATGATCTCAGCCAAAAGACTCAAAAAAGATCTTTGCGAAAATTAAAATCTGCGGAGACCGTTGCATGGACACCGATTATTAGCTGCTCTTCGTTATCGCAGGGCATCACGGCTTGTTAACGTGGATAGTTCACCTAAACGATGGAGAAGGTAAGTGAACTCGGTACTACTTGAAAGTTCCCTGCTCGTCCCTGGGGTGACCTCTTAAGGAGTGTGCGTGTATTTACCTCCCTTGGACACCATTCGAGACGCACACCAACACGAAGCAACACGAATGCAAAGGAAGTAGCCGCACGAACGCAAACGCTTCATGAAGAGCTTGGACGGAGATGAACCGACGAGGAAACCGAGGTACGCGAGGAGAGACATCCGCAAGAGCAGTACCAGGGGGACACGTATGGTCTTCAAGAGGACAGGACACAGCATGCCGGTCACTTCACATCGAGAGGGACGCGGGCATCATGCAAATATGGAATGTAGATATTTATACAGGATGGAATTATCCTTCAATAGATCAATGATCGCATCGACAGTGTCTGTTATATAGACTCAAATCGATCATGTTGACAACAACGTCGTTGTCAATGTACCGTTGGTGATGTCCACCCTAGAGTTGTAATCGAAGCTTACTCATTTCTACACGCCATTATCCATTTGACGTCACAATGTCCAACCAAATCACACTCTACGATCTACCCAACAAGAACCCTGACGTGGGTTGTTGGTGAGGCCACTACCAATTCGATCGTCACAACCTCATCATCTTCAGGTCACCCAACACGTGGAAGGCAAGAGCTGCTCTCAACTTCAAAGGATTAGACTATAAGACAGAATGGATATCTTATCCAGACATTACACCCAAGTTGACCTCTTTCGGGTGATCTTCATTGGCAATGTGCCGTTCTGATCGTCGCAGTGTCCCAGGAGATGACAATTGGCCCCATCACACTCTTCCCGCCATCTCCTACAGTGACGATGGAAAGACATCATTCAAAATGGACTCTGCGAGGATTGCGGCCTATCTGGAGGAGTTGAAACCACAACCCTCTCTGCAATTGTCTGACCCCACAGTCGAGCAGGTGTAACTCCATCAACGTGCACCATGTCTCTTACATCGGCGAACAGGTGCAACACATTGTTCAACGTGACATCATGGGAATCATCCGTCCCATCATGCTTCCACGTGTGAGTCCAACCTCCATCAGACTCGAGCTGAGAACATCAGGTACCCAATGCACTCCTCCCTCCACGCGATGCGCAGTACTTTCACGAAACGAGAACGAAGGCGTTCGGCTGCACTCTCGAAGAGCTCTTAGCCAAGACCGATGAAGAAGCTCTTTGGAAGACAACGTCTCAGACTGTGCGAGATAAACTCGTGCCTCTCTTAAAGAAGAGCGGAGGACCTTTCTTCTTGGGAGAGAAAGGTAAGAGAGGGAGATGATCGTCTCTGATGATGGACAGCCTCTTACGCCGATCTCTTTCTGGGGTCCTTCCTGGCTTGGTTCCGAGTGGTCGACCCTGCCATCTTAGAGAGGTGCGTGATGACGATGGACAATTTGCATGAGCCTAAGACACACGCAGGTTCTTGTCTTTCGATTCAGAAGGCCACCTAAGAACCTTATGGCAAGCGGTTCAACCCTTTTTCGAAAGAGCCAGTTTTTAAAATAAAAGAATATCTCTCAATAGACGCGATCATCATCTTCATTGGACGAGAGACGTGCTTGTCTCTCCCGATTGTGTGGTGACCTTGACGAAAGAGCCATTTGCGGGTCTCTCTTGTCCCTTGGTCCACTTTGAGATGAGACTGGCGATGTGATTCAGAGGTGTCCAATCATCAAACTTGTCATTGGGTCCAGCAGAGCTCCTGTTCATGGGGGTGTCCAACATGACTGGAAGCATACAGACGACACTCACTGTCTTTGTCAGAGGATCATGATGTTGCAATGAACACACCTCCTTGTTTGAAATCGCTGGTGGAAGCGGCTAAAGAGGTCGTCAGATGGTGAGTCGCTGCCTTTGCGGCTCCGTATGCGGATAAGAAGGGTGTGGGCTTGTTGAATGCACCCCATGCACCAGTGAGAACGAGCAGACCATTCGCGTTGAGGGTGTGAGAAGCCACCCAAGACGAAGCGAAGGAACTTCTGACATTAAAAGCGTACATCTTTTCTAACTGCGTCCACGTCAGTTGCATTCACAGCTTTTAGACATCACCTGGGCGAAGATGTCTGGGCTATTGAAAGACCCCATTTCGAATCCTCCAGCGACACAAATCAGAGCATCGACACCTGATCCAATTAGAACATGATGATGAAACCGAATTACCATTGATGACGACTTTCTGGACAGCGTCGAGAACTGACTGAGCATCCTCTTTGGTGCCATCCGATTTGATGACAACTGACTGGTCGGCTGCGCTGTTGGCCCTGAGATCGACACTGATAACAGTAGCGTTCTCCTTCTTCAATTCTGAAACAATCTCTTGCCCCAGAGCTCCGGCACCTCCCCACACTACGACTGTCGGCTTGCTCATTTTTCGATGGTCAGATGTCTCTGATTATATTTACACACCAACAAAATAAAAGTTAGGAAATTGCGTTTCGTCTTGCAAGAATTCGACATCATCTCGCCTATCTATGATTATGCAAGCCTTACATGAGCCGTCAAACACGAAGATAGCGTGGCCGAGTGGTTAAGGCGGCAGACTGCTAATCTGTTACCTTCGGGTGCGAGAGTTCGAATCTCTCCGCTGTCGTACCTTTTACTACTCAGACATCTCACTCTTCCCTCCCTCTGTGGAGCTATTGTCAAGAAATGATATGCATAGACTACAATGCCACGTGGCAATCTACATTGAGCTTTTTCTCTTATATCCGCGGAAGATGAATTAGAGAGAGGTGATTGATTGTAACTCTCTCTTTTGATGTAGAAGGGGAGATACAAAGTAGAACAGCTTGCACAAGCTAACCAGCGAATGCTTCGAAGGAGATTGAGAACAGACAGTAAAAGGATATGCTCAATGCAGGGATCGAACCTGCGACCCCCGCGTGTCGTGGGACGTGTATTAGCACGGTGCTCTAACCAACTGAGCTAATCGAGCTTGTGATGACGTGTCGTGCAACGCGAGGTGTTATCTACGCAATCTGCATAATGACGTCATTGTGATGCGTGATACTCAAGTTACGAGGATAGCGTGGACGAGTGGTTATGGCTACAGACTGTTAAGACTGTAATCTTCGGATGCGTGAGTTCGAATCTCTCCGCTGTCTTATCTTTTACTCCACTGACATCGCACTCTTCCCCCCCTCAGTGGATCGTTGTGCTGAGATATGATGTGAGCAGACTTCACTGCCACGTGGCCATCTACATCGAGCTTTTACTTTCATATCTGCCGAAGATGACTCGCAAACATTGAGCATCACCGTGCGTGATCATCTTTGACACACCGTATGAACTTGGGTACGGAAGTCTCCAACATCTGTGTTTACAAACCGTGTAAGATTGTTCACACAAGTGAAATTGATGAGTGGTACAGACCTTTTTAGTGATGCATAGTCAAAAGCTTGTCACTCATCTCCCACCAACTGTACAGCAGGTGACAATTTACACTTCTACCCTTAATTTTATATGATGTTACACATCCTAGCAAACCACCACTTCTTCTCCCTTCCTCTCAACTGCGCAGCTGCTACGTTGCTCTGTCGATTGAGGTTCACATGCTGTCCAAACAAATCTCTGAAACTCTTCCACGTAGCTCCCGTTGGATCATCATTGCCCTCAGCAATGTACGCCGTCATATCATTCACGACACTTCTCCAATTCCTCAGTCTGGCCTCCAAATCTCCCGGTGTACGGCAGTTCTTGGCGTTCAGAACCGGAAGCACCTTCAACTCCATTCTGACCAGAATCTTGTACACATCGGTGATGCAGTCCAAGGGTAGTTCGGAGGCAATGTACACGGCACAGACGATCTTGTCGTACAACATCTCCATTGTCTTACGGAGGCCACGAATGAAAGCCTCGTTCCTCACCAATCGTTCGGCGCCAAATCCGGGCCAATCCAACAGAAAAACTCTCCCCTGTGACACTTGAGTACGCCGTCGGAATTTTTCAGTCGTCTCACCTCACAGTCATCAAAGAAGGGAATGAGTACGGGGGAGGTGGAATTATTCACTCCACCACCGGTGGGTATGTTACCCACTCCACCGGCCTCCAGACAGAGTCGATTCAGTGTCGTAGATTTTCCGGAACCACTCGCACCAAAGAAAGGAATGATGACATCCGTGGACCTCCACCATTCCTGCAGTCTCTGCCAGTCTCTCTCGGTCACGTGATACTGCTGGAAGAGCTGAATGTTCTCGAACCCTTCAGGGAGATCGGACGTGGTCCGTGGCGCATTATCGAGAGAAGGTGAAGGAGGAACCACTGCGGTCCTGATAGCGACTGAAGCCGCCTCTGGAATAGTGGGAGCTAAAGGGAGAGTGGTTCCTTTCCACACGCGATTGTACAAGTGACGAAACGGCGGAGACACCAGTGAGGCGGCCCTTGAGATCCCTCCGAGGCATTGTGAAGACAGTAAGATCCAACTGGCCTGGTCGTGAAGAGCAATCTCTCCCCTCTCGACGTGTTCTCGGATGTTGACCATGCCGTGAGCGGCAACGTTGTGGCCCATGAAGGTACGAGCCAAACTCAAAACAGGCTGGCCCACGCATGCGACCACAGTGGCTACCACCTGCTGGATGGCGAAATCTTGACCGGATCCACAGACGTAAAAGTATCGAGCGCGGCTCTTGAACATCATGTTGACGAGGTTGGGTGTAGAGTTGAGAGTGTATGAGCCTTCGACGCATTCTGCCGTCTGATACGTGCTGTGAAAGTGGTCCGGTTGTCCTGGGGAGTCGAAACTGATGGCCGTGCAACCCTTGATGCCCTTGAAATGACGACAGATCAAAAGGCTCTCCGCGATGCTGCCACCCAGCGAGTGACCCACGAATGTGATCTTTTCCTTCGAGAGATCGGCTACGTAATCTTGATTGGAAAGCTGCCGATCGATCTGCTCTACCGTGCGTATGAGATCATTTGTGTGGAATCCGGTCGCTCCAACCACGAGGTGTAGGTCCTGGAACAAGTCTTGGATGGTGGAGGTACCTCGTATGACGACAACGTATTTGGGCGAGCCCGGTGATTTTGAAAATAAGACTTTCCTCCAGATCTGAACGCGACGATTGAGTAGATCACCTACGTGTTCAAATTCGTAGCCTTTTCCCGTGATTGGTGTTCTAAGATCCTTGTAACTGATCTCTGCCAGGCGAGCGTAGGGCAGGAAGAGGGCTGCATCTGGTTGGTGTTTCCTTGCAGGGCGATACAATAGGAAGATGACGAGAGGGAATGCGCCGAGAAAGAATATACAGAGAAGGAGCTCCTGCGTTACCGTCATTGGTGAAGTCGCTGAGTTGCATCAGAGCCACTTTTTTCACACCATCGGACTCTCACCGCTCCTTTTGCGTTGTATCTCTTGCTGTACTCTGTTCACTCAGCGGAATAAGTGGTCAGAGCGTTTCAGAAGAATGCGCTGTCTTTTACTTACGAATCGCAAGGTGTTTTGGGTCACATTTTGTCCAACATGTTCGCATTTCTGCAGAATCGCCAAGGACAAAGGAGGTGCATCTTGATGACACGAAACTTGTGCCACGATTGACAAAAACAGACCACATCGTTCGTCCATGGGCACTTGCCAGTCCTTCTTTGTTAACCAATCTGAAACACGTGTGCTGGTCCACGTAACTTACTCCGGAGGGGGCAACAGCTGCTTTGATCGTCGAATCATAGTGCCCGGCGGTTTCGACTGCGACGAGTACCTTTTGGCGGCGTGGATGGTGAGAACTCACATCATGTTGCATTGTCTCACCCAACTTTCAGTTGAACGTCACGATTTGGGCCATAGGTACGGACTCGGTTAAGAGTTATCCGCACAAGCCTAGGATAGACTTTCAACTTGCGCCAAAGTGGAGTTGCATCATCAGAGAGGGAATCGCAGGAAAGCTTGAGATCTGGAAGGTTCCCTCTCCGAAGGAGTACATGAGTAATTGCAAAGGAGTTCGATGGGCCGAAGGTGTTAAAATTGGAGAGGTATAAGTGGGAGCTAATTAAAATTCTATACCAGTGGTGTCATATCGTGAGCTTGCTCTTGCACAGTTTGAAGATAAGCTTCCATCCGACAATATAATGGTGTTTTCCTTTATAAAGAAGGACTTCCTCATCCAATCTTCAACTGGATCTGAGAATCGCTTCCACATCAACGACGACCAGAAGCGGAGGAGGCAGGGTCCTTCTTGTCCCACACGAGGGAGAAGGCCTTGCTGACATCAGTCTTCTCAACCCCCACGTGACCATTCCATTCAGCCTTGTTCTTCTCCGCATTCGTGTTGAGGAGCAGCTTGAGATCGTGACCGACGGGCTCACGAGATGACAAGGTCCGATCGGGCTCGAGGACGTGGCAGAAGTGTTTCTTCTGAGAAACCCATGCTCCCACACCACTCGATCCATATTGATAGCTTCATCATGGTCAGATCACGGCGTCTCCGCGAGTCGATCATCACCTGCTGGTCAATTCTTCGAGAGGAGGTTCCAATTTTCTGATCTTGAAACCACAGATGGATTCGTTTTTATCTTCGGTCCAGGTCACACGGAGATACCTAATCTACGTCATCCTCCATCTGCGAGACGTCTATCATAAAGATAATATCAATCTCACTTCTCGTTTTTGATAGAGATATTGACGGGAAGGTTGTCATCACCACACAAGAGGAATCCGTCGGTCTGCTCGTTGATGAACTGTTCCTTGTGAGTCAGATGCGGTGATTCACGTCGTCACCTCGATCTGTTTGAGATAGCGACCGGTCAGGCTGACCCTCCTCGATCTCTCTACCCCTCCCGTCTCTTCAGAGGTTCCGATGTGATCAGTCAGCCTGTCGTGGTAAACGGTCGCGATCAACGATTTATCGTGTTCAGAGTGGGGCAACGCCTTTCTCCAATACTTCTCCAGCTGCAATCGGCACTCGTCAAGCAGTGCAGATGGCTCCGACTTGATCTTCCAGATGGGTACCATGTTGTAGATGTCGCTGTCGACGATCTTCCACAGGGTTGGGTCGAATTTTCTCTGCTAGAGTAAGGAGACTTAAAATCGTGCAAACAGTCTTCACACCCTCTCGAATGCTTCTCTGGATCCGTTGCCCTGAGTGCGAGAGGTTTTGTGTAAGGTCTCTCTCGTGTCGGTGCGACCGAAACTACCACCGAACAATACGGACACGAATTTCAGGCACAGTTCTGGTGAGGGTGAGAAGAAGTTAGAGTCATGTCATACCTAGTCCGAATTGATAGGCAGTGGAGTTTGAAGTGGAGTGAATCTCTTCGGAGGAGCTACCCACGTGATATACTGATTAGCGATCAGTCAGCGCGTGTGATGACGATGGAGGATGGAGTGATCATCTTCGAGGGTGCTCACGTCCGACTCTTTGACGGCCCACGATGATGTGTGATCCGTATCGGTTCAAGAACTCCCGAGCTGTCGCACCGTCCCTGACTAATAGCATGCTGTTGACGACGTCATCCTCCAATTTCAGCTTGTTCGTGTTGGTGGAAAAGTACCACTGACTGAATTCGACGACTTTGTGCTCCTCCACACTGACTTGGGAGCTCGATGACGAGAGAACTTTATCGTACTGAAGCGATATACCTGCGGGAGTCATTACACCGCAGCTGCGCTAATCTCACCTGACCCGTGATAATCCCCACAAACCACCATCCTATTGGCATCTCTACTCGACCAGAAGGTTGCCTCTTCCTTCGATATAGATAGTTCTGCAAGGGTCTCGTCGTTGATGACGTTAAAGCAGGAGCTGTCGTTCAAGACGATCGGAAAAGCGCGACGCTCCAGCTGGACGGCCTTTGTTACGTTGTTGACAGTGAAAGATACCCCGAATCTACCATGTTCCTTGCAGAATTTCTTCTGTGAATCTTCATATCTGTGCATGCGACGGTAGAGAAACCAGATGAATGGAATGACGATGAGGGCGACTGCCGATATAGAACTCGGGAGTGCAGAGGAGGGTGGAAGTGATCTCGATCCCAGATAATCACCCTCATTGTCAGCTGGACCGTATGAGCTCATGACCACCACTAAACAGGCCGATCGATATGATAGACAGAGTACTGTACGACTCAACGGATGGAGTCGCAGGAGAAGTAGGACCCTGTTCGGTGGTTTGTGACCCAAAAGCAAATTTCGGGTACTTCTATTCAGAAGAATGCGACCTTCGGACCACAAAGACCTCAAGCGGAGGGTCCTGGGTTCGTAATCATCCGTCCCACACGTGTTTGATGACACGAGAGCTACCACCGAGGGTATCAAAGACATGAACATGATGGATTAGAGCAGGAGATCGTGTCGGTGATCGTGATGGAAATCTGCGAGATATTTATTCTCAACGCCTGCCACCGATTCGAATCGTTTCTGCCTCGTAAGAGCTAGAGCTCTTCGCTTCCTGCTTCTCTTCAGTCCCCTCCTCTTCTCTCTGTCACTCACGCTGGAAGAACCACCACCACCGTACATCTTCTTTAAATCCTCCAAGTTGGTCCTGGGTACAGCCGATATCTCCGGTGATGCAGATCTGTCGAGTGGGTCAGCTCGAATCGGTCACGTGACCTCTCACTTTTCAATGATGGTGTTCTTTTCTTCTTCCTTGATCTTCTTGGGAGAAGGAGATCTCCTGTCACGGCTGGTGCTTCTCCTCCTCTTTCTGTCGTCTGAAGGGTGGATGAGATGATGCGAGGAGATGACGTGACGATCACCATCGCGGTTATCACCACGCCTTCGGTCGTCTCTGTATCGATCGTCTCTCCTTCCTACGTCCATCAGTCATCGCGATCGACGATCATCATTGCGATCGACGATCATCATTACGATCGTGATGATGACACAAACGATCACCTCTGGGTGATGGACTCCTCCTCCTGTCATTTCTTCTCGGCGACGGACTTCTCCTTCTGTCATTCCTTCTCGGTGATGGACTCCTCCTCCTATCATTTCTTCTCGGCGACGGACTTCTCCTTCTATCGTTTCTTCTCGGTGATGGACTCCTCCTTCTATCATTCCTCCTGGGCGAGACGCTCCTCTTCTTGTCTACGGGAGATATGGAGCGCGAGCTCTTCCTGCGGGTGTTGTCACGGTTGTTGTTCTTCTGGAGGGAAGGTATCTGTGACATGGCCTTCTCGATCTCGCGTTGGACGGGCACCGGAATGCGGGGGAATACGGTGTCAAAGTATTTGATTTCGGTGAGGAGTTCGGCCAGATATCTTCCAAAGGTCCTGATAGACAGTGAGGAGAAATGAGATGAGAATGATGTGATGAAATGTGATGTGATGGAAATGAAAGTTGTCATTACGTTGGTAGAGCTTTGGCTCCTCGGACGTAGATCTCGCTCTCTTCTTCGAGGTAGTTTCCAAACCAACTCCATAGATCTTGAGGAGGACAAGTGTATCTCAGATACAAGAAACCAACTGCTCGAACGTACCTACATCGTGTTGGTATACGATTTGTATCGTGATGATGGCTTACTGGTTGTGGGGATCGTCTATCAGCTGCACCATTTGCTTCTCTGTTAATCTCATGGTGAAGAATTTATACAACAAGACGAAAGCTGTCGAAGGAGTTCTTGGCTGCTTACAAGCCCATGGCTCTGCACATTGAATTAGAGGATGCAAAATGAATCGTTTAGGTTTGAAATCGTGGGGTCCCACCGATAAAGTGAGTGACCGCTCAGTTTCTCCATTCTTTACCGCCGCACACTGCTCTCTGGAAGACATGGATGAGATATTACTCACCCAAATTCTTTACTTCATTCTTAAGTTCGTGTAAGACCTCTTGGAACGATGTCAAATTACTGCAGACCATCAACTTCCATATCGAATTCTCACACTCACTATAAGTCTTTGAAGTAGTGGGCGCTGAGTATATTCGTATGGAGAATGTTCTCCATGTTCATGGTGGTCTGGTTGCCCCATACCTCGAGTCTACTCATGCTTCCTTGTTTGATGATGTTCGAGCGAAAATTGGCGTGAATTGAAGATTTTTCCCTCCAAGATCATCAAAAGGCTTTCATCACAAACGCACGCAGGCAAACGTAAATAGGTCGTCCATTGGACATACCAACTCATTTCAACCAACAACTACATCATGGATATTTCACCATCTCCATTTCTCGATACACAGATGATGCAAACCGATTCCCCCAGGATGTCACACAAGCGAAAGCACCCAGACATGGAAATTATGGAGGAGTGGCAACCACCGAAGAGACAACATCTGGACGTAGAAGAGCCCATGATACCCTCGGAACCCAACGAGAATGAGGGAGAGGAGAGGAGAATCGAGGTCATTGAAGGAGATCCATTATTGGTGACGCCCAGTGTACCCACTTCAGAGCCAAACAATCAACAATTGATCGCATTCCGCCCAACGAAAGCGATTGTGATGGAGCCATTCATCAGGAACCAGAGGGAGATGTTGAGACATCTTCTCACGCGGATGGATAGACAGTCTATCATCGATATGATGAACGAACGGCAATTGCTTCCTGCCAACGTGGCCACTTTCATCGAACTTTTAGATCAAGAGCTGGTAAGAATGAACAAAAGAAAGTGGACCATCGACTCAAATATACAGTTACACTACAAGAAGAACAACAAGAAAAGTGAGTCGAGAGTCGAAGAGATCAAAGAAGATGAAGCTACACAACCGCGAATAGAGGACATCGATGACTATCACGACGAAGGGATGGTCTTAGATTGAATAGACGATGTTTGTGGAAATCTCTTTCTTCGAGTTGTGCCGAATTTAAATCATTTTTAGTTGCAACCTGTCTGAGCCAACGGCTTCATCTCATGCTGAAGCTCAGACACATCCAATAGATAACGATGTCAGAGACAGAGGATGCGGGCGGCGAGGAACGCAATGCCCATGCGCCCGATGTGCAGGAAACATTGGCTGCTACGTTCGAGTTGTTGCAGAGGAAGGAAGAAGAAGCTGCTCTGGCTGCCAGTGAGTGTTGCACGAGAGAGCACATCACACATTACACAGTGATGAACATCATACAGAGATGGGACAGATGCTGTTGGAGAATAATAGAATCTTGATTTCTGCTAAAGAAGAAACTTCACAGAAAGTGAGTGACACCATCCTCCAAGCGACTGAACGATGTAGCTGATCATCGTAACACAAGAGGCGGACAGTTTGCGAAACGTAATTTGATACTTCAATGCATCCTGCTCACTGCAATAGGAATTGAATCAATTGAAGAAGATTAGGTCACAACTAGAAGCACAGAATACAAACCTGATCGAAGAGAACGATCGCATCATCACCAATTCGCAGACTCTGACTGCAGAGATAGAAAGGTGAGAAACGAACAATGACGATCGACTTAGTTTCAAAGGTTAAAAGGAGAGATCAAGCAGTTAGAGGCAATTCAAAATAAGAACAGAGTGTTAATTCAGCAGTTAGACAAGAACTACGCCGATAGCAGCGATAGAGAGAAGACTCGCGAAGAGATTATGAAGAAGATGAGAAGAGTGAGTCATCCATCATGATGTGATGGCTGATGCGATGTTGATGAAAGACAGATGGAAGAAGAGAACAAGACGTTGTTAGAACAGAACAGTGCGATGGAAGCAGAGATGTCCATATTAAGAGAAGACATCGATCAGGTGATCGCAATCATGCACCCGATCGATCACTGAAGAGTAAAGATTCAAAGCAGAGCCAAGAAGAACATCGCGAGCTCCCAAGGGCTATACGAGATGAAGATTCAGGGTAAGTCTTCCGTTTCTCTGTTTTCAGAGATTTGATGTAACACTCATAGAATTACTCAACGATAATAAGAGACTACGTCAGGAGGTGATCGTCATCTTTCATCATGGTCTGATCACGGCGATCAGATGAGAACCATGGAAGACGTTGAAATCGACAACTCTCGATTGAGAGAGGAAAATATTCGACTCCGTTCAGAAAAGTCTAATGATTTACGGCTATACAAACAGACGCAAGATGAACTGTCTCAACTGAAGACGGACATCGAGAAGTGTGCATTATTCTCCGTCTCAACTGCTGATGATTCTTTGCAGTGATTTGATTACACCCCCACAGACACCAAACATGATGATGTCACCGAGTCTGTTCGATGAGCTCGAGGAGCAAGTGAGATGGCGCGGTCGATTTGAATTTTGAAATCGACCGTTATGCAGGTCGTCAAAAGGGTGAAGGCGGACTTACTGGGGTCCCGTAACGTTCTCGTCTCTTCTGACGGAAGTTTTGGCGCCAAAAACGTTCCCGCCAAAATTCTGGATGTCAGTAGAGAGACAAAGCGAGACGACAACGTTGCGTGGGTCAACTTCAATTCTTATCTTCCTCAACTCAGCACGGCTACGAGCACGAAAGGTGGTCAACATCATCGACATCATCCGATCTCATCTTCATCAGATCTCGTGGCCGAGTTAGACGAGACTCGACTGAGGGAGCTTCACGACGTTCTCTCTCGCGTCGTAAATGGTGACCCCCAACCTTAGACGCAATCTCTGACACCTCACCAGCCTACTCTTCTCGCCTGGTCGAACTCTTACAAGAGAAAGACGATCTGAACCGCGAAGCTGAGATCCGCTCTGCTCTCGTCCTGCAACTCTACCACAAATCTGCGGGAAAGTCGAAACCTCCATCGCGATCGATGACTCCCGTCAACTCGCCCAAGTTGGTGAGAAAGCCATCGGGTGAGGTGGATGAGGAGATGATGATTGACTCTTCGCGTCAGCCGATATCGTCTCACCGGACGTTCATCACAGTCCACAACGAACACCCACTGGTTCTCTGAGAAGGTGAGACGGCGATTTCGATGATGACAGACGTGGGTGATGGAGGATAGGTCATCGCTCAAATTTCTGGGGTGGTCCAAGGCAGGTCCGGCTATGGAAGGTTCATCGACTTGAATTCAGAGGAACCTCTTTGTCTATATACTTCAACTGATCGAACGAGGACTGAACATGATGTGATAAATCACAAATTGGATTGATTTGTATTCATTCATCTTCGTCATGTAAAAAATCGTTGTAGTGGTCCATCAAATTGACACAACCAACATTTGGAATTTTCATCGCCACGCAGCATGTCCATCTTGTCGAAAGAGAAAATCTTTGAAGCCATCTCCGCAGGGTGAGTCAAGTCTATGCGATGTGTCAGCTCCACCAGCCATCTGAAATGGTCGCAGAGACATTACCATCACCCCGTATGATCCTTCCGCTGTTGGCTGCGCTAGGTAACATAGCCTATCATCTCTTCATCCTCCATTGAAATCTTCCAGCATCGACCTGACCCTCGGCAACGAGTTTCGATACTATAAGGTGGGCCATCACTCCCACCATCTCGACTCATCACTATCTTTTCAAACCATCATTCATCTTTTCAGCCCGGATTGAACATTGTGCGAGTGACCGAAGATGTCGACTTCAAAGACATCACGGAGAAGAAGGAACTCAAAGAGGGAGAGACTTATCTCTTGCTTCCGGGTCAAGCCTGCTTGGGCATCACGAAAGGTGGGCGATGCATCGTCTCGTACATCATGCATCATCTCACACGATGCGACAGAGAGAGTGACACTGAGTGGGAAGTATTGTGGATTATTAGAAGGTAGATCTCGTTTCGCCAGAATCGGTCTCTTCGTTCACATCACAGCCGGTTTCATGTGGGCATCCTCCACGATGAGACATCGTCTAAAGCATCTCGCAGGAACCCAGGTATCGACAACAGACAAGTCTTGGAGATCTACAACGCTTCGAACGTGAGAACATTGTGTGGCGATGCATCGTCGTAGTGACCATCACAGCACCCATTAGAGCTCGTGCCCGGAACGAAGATGTGCCAGTTCATCTTCATGCACATGGATGGTGAGGCTAAGTATAAGGGAAGGTTCACCCAAAACGATCTATAAAGTCTGTTGTTTTTGTGCGAATCTGTCCTTCATCATGTGTCTATCGGATAGAGAGCTTGGGTGTAGGGAGTGGGCCGCTGACACTGTTACGTGCAACTCTTTTGTGATATCGTAGACGTATCGAAACAGTCAGACTCAGGGATGTAGTCATCTGAGAGATCTGAGAATGATGACGTCGAGTATGTTCAACGAGATTGGTGCCATCTATGTCTGCATTGCAGCTCGACACTTCGCGCACAAAACATTCGAATTCAGAGGTGAAGGCTCACCGCTTCTATCATATGCGATAAAATAAGTCGAAGCTTTGGGTTTGTCTGTGCTATTTTGTCACTACACGTGATCTATCACAGAAAACTGGTGGAGAGGAGAATAAGAATACACGGTGATTATAACGTGACACGGTTCAGTTGCTGGGTTCCGTGAAAAGTCATCGAAATCACAGAGAAAACTGCCCGACTTTGTGAAATCTCTCGGAGGCTTCGCTCGAACCGGGAAGAGATTTGGGAATGCGGGGGGGAGAGATAATCAGGAGAGTCTTATACCAAGCAGACACGAATACGACGAAGACATGAGACGAACTCTATAGAATGGGGACGCATAGACGACTGCTCAGCTGAGCACCGAAACGAGCAGAGACAGAAGCGCTTAAAGACGGAACTGTTTCGCATTGGGTCGAGAGCAAGCACCAAGAACGAGTCGTACAGACGCAATCCCTCACATGTACCGCACGATACGAACAGATCATGCCACCACGCCTTTCGAGACGATGGCAACCGAACAGTGAAAGACACTATTTATTCATAAAGACTGGATAACACAACATGCTCTCTTCTCTCTCATCTTCTTTCGTGACAACAACCGTCACTCGAACATCGTTCAAATGTAAGAGTATTCCGACCTCATCGGGTAGACACAGCACTCCAATCACCACACTGTGTCATCATCGGAAGCACATCGTTCACGTCTTACATCTTCCTCCAGACGATAAAGACAGACAATGACTCTATCTTTTGAATTTTGAGTGGGGAAGATGGAGGGTTTTTCTCATCTCAGAAAAGTTGACGTTCCAAAATCGGAAACCGACAAAACGCGAAGAAAGCCAAACTTACACACCAACACACAACCGACTCTAAACACAACAAAGACATGACCAAGCTAGTTCAACACGTGTCCACCCACCTCTTAGCCTACACCATCGGCTTGTCCACGGCTATCGTGTCGACCGCCTTAGCTGGTCTCTTCTACACTTCTCCCATCGATACCCACTCAGACAAAATCGATTCAGAGGTGACCTCTTAATGACACGACGATGAGACGTCATGCTGAACAACTCGCAGAACGCTTGGAAGAAAGAGAAGAACAGCTGGAAGGTGAAGCGAACTCCCTTCATCAGAGACGATCATCGTGAAGACGATGAGACAACCCCCCTGCCCGAGGACAGACTCGCCGACGGCGGATTGTAGATACACAAAATAAATCCCATTCTTTCGATTTTAATCTTCGTCCGACCCTTCGAGGTACCTGGCCGACATGCCTTCTTCATCATCGCTCGGCAACTCCCTCTCTCTATTCTTCATGACCATCTTGCCTAACTTCTGATTCATCCTTATCTTCTCTTCTTCTTCTTTCTCGATGGCCGACTTTGCCTTGTCTGGATCCTGCTTCGTGTTGATGATCTTGACGAGCCTCTCCTTCTTTTGGCGGGAAGCAATGGCGTTCGTGAGTTTTCTGTGGGATTTCGAGTCGAGGGACGAAGGCTTGAAGATGATGTTGCCGGATAATTGTCCGTGGCATTTGATGAAACGATTCTGACGGACGTAGATGAAGTCGTGGGAGTCATGCTGCTCCATGTCGTAAGCTTCGTTGCCGATGAGAAGTTGTTGACTGCCGTCGGACCACGTTACGAACCTCGCATTGCTCTCGGGCTAGGAAGGTAAGAATCATGATGGCGATGATGGTGATGATGGGATGGATGTCGATGATGGGTCTTAAGAATTTACCTTGAGGTTTCCGCTCTCGTCTCGAGTGTATCTCCAGCGGATAACGGCTTCCGGTGGTAATATACCTTCCTATTCATCATCGTCAGACGATGAGATGCGACGAGATGAACGTGATGGAGGTGGAGTTTTACCTCTTCGTACGTGTCAGGATCGAACATCTTGTCTTCGATTCGGAGGAAATTTGGTATTCTGACCCAACGTTGCTGCCCTACGATTCAGAACGGATGTCATCGATTGGATCTGGCCTCACCTGTGTGTCGGGCGGGAATTTAGGTAGAGAATAGAAATCGAGGGTTTCAGGGGGGCCGAACTCTTTCTGGAAGATGATCAGACACGGTGGATGTGGCATGATGTTGGTGATTCTGATGATGAAGGTGTGGATGTCGTCGTTCGATGAGGATCGATTTAGGTACCTCTTTGACTTCCTCTTCTTCTTCCTCGGCTGAGGGTTTCATCTGGAGGTGGAAATCGTCATCTTTTGTCGACTTCTCCTGCTCCTCCTCTTCCTCCTCCTTCGATGAATCCTACGACGTATTTCAGATCTCTGACAACCATGTTAAAATGTAACTCACATCTTGATCCCCCTTATGTAGTCTTCTCCTCTTCTCTTTCTTCCCCTTCTTTTCCTTCTTTGATTTCTTGCTGTGCTTGTCCTTTTTCGATTTCTTCGACTTTTTTCCTTCAGACTTCCTTCGTTTCCGGCCTTCTCTTCCCTCTTCTTTATCTTCCTTCTGCTCGCCATCTGATCCCGAGCCAAACAGGTCTTCGTCATCATCTGCCTTCTTCTTGTCTGTATCGGATCCTGCATCTCCAAAGAGATCTTCATCGTCTGACGGATGTTCTACATTATTAGGGGCGTCTTCGTCTGACATGATGATTGGCCAACTGATATCACATCACCCCATCCATCCTCGGTGTAGATGCTGCACAATGTTTACCAATTTTATATAATTAATGAACCATTCCCCGAGAGATTTCTCATAACTGAATGACCAACCCACCGCACCGATAGCTAGTGGCTATGAGTGGCGATGCTTCAATCCAATTGCGATATATTGGAAATCATGTTGTCACGACGATTATATATGTCATTTTCTCGGCAATCTATCTGCCTGCCCACTGATGACCGGTCTATCCTTGCTATATGTATCATTCAGATCCTTTTATACTCAGAATTTCCGCTACTGTACGGAGAACAGATTCGATCCCCGCCAGACAAGCAATGAACGAAGATAGTTGTTTATGGAGTCCGCTGTTTAGAGACAGTGGCGGAGGACCCTCCTCAACAGTGGATCACCATTGGATCGTTAATGAAGAGAGTGGAGCCCCGTGCGGGAACGTGAGATTACCTCTTCTTTTTCGACAAGGTGACGTCAAATCCTTCCACCGTTCGTTTTAGCCTGCTTGCCTTCAATCCACTTTGCACACAGGTCGTCACCATGCATCACCTCGACCTTCGGTTCTGAAACCAGATCGTGATTTGTGTGTGGTCGACGTGATACCTCTTCGACAGTTTGAGTCTCTCTTCTTCATTTGGGTAGGGTGTCCTCTGGAAGATGTGAGAAAGCTCCTCCGTCTCTTTCGTCAAAAATGCTTTCCGTGAACGGCTGTGTTCTGCTGCTATTAGTGCTCTTTGATTCTCATTTATCAGTCAGTCTTCACCTGTTGGCGGTTGGATTTTGGGCGGGGTAAGGCGGTAGAGAGACATCCTCAACCGGTCAATTGCTTCCTCCTCCGCAGAGTCCCTTGGATTCACTAGTGAGCTGACATTCATCCCTTGTGATGGTTATGAGAGAGTGTTTGCCTCTCGATGTCCTGCACAAGTGAAGCGTAGAAGTCTTACGTAATACCTTCCGCAAGGTCTGAGTAAACCCCAAGAAATGTCACGAACTGACACGCCGTGACCCTGCAACAACGAATAGATATCTTATAGAGATATGCTTCAGTGACGTCTAGATCACCTGACAGTTCACCACGTGGCTGTAATTCGTACACATCACTTCCTCGTCACATGACTCAGCAGTGGAACAGAGAGCAAGCTAAATAGAGAAACACTACATCTCCTGCGTCTGTTGTGGGGTTCCCTAACTACAGAGCAATTGTACTATTTTCTTTGGCAGTTATTCGGGCGTAGTCTACAACACGATACTACATCGGAGTCACCAGACCATGATGAGCGTAGCTGGCTCCTGGAAGACCTCTGAAGAGGATACGGACAGCTCTTTCGATCGAGATGAAGATCTGATCAACATCCGATGTGAAACACCTCAGGCAACCGATGATAAGAAGGAACCTGATTTCAATCTGCTCGCACAGAAGATTCCACAGGGTCAGAACGTGAAGAAACCGGAGACAGATGAAGAGGGTTCTTATTCATCTTTTGTCACCATACAAATAAGGGAAGATTCACCCGCCAGAGTTCCTCACAAGGCAACGAATCTTCCGGCGGCACCGAAAGAGATTTTAGCTTTCCATCCCAGCGCAGATGGGCGGCAAAATGAAGAAGATCTGTTCGATCTCGAACTCAATGATGAACCAAAGAGTGAGTAACTGATGACATGTATCTCCCACTTTATTTGGAGCCAATGCAAAGTTCATTTTGTTGGGGAAAAAACAAATCATAAACACCCATTAGTCTTACATGTAGGAGACTAAAAACGAGACAGTTCCACGTGTGAATAATTTGACGACTCCATCTCTGAAGAAATCACCCGAACGCGACAGACGCCAAAGTAGAGGTTCGTCTCCATCCAACAACATGCACCTTGCATCTCCCATCATTCGAAACCATCATCACGATATCTCATTCTCATCCGTCTTTCACAGCCGATGAAGAGGAAAACAATCGACCTTCCAGAAGCATCAGCAGAGGAGATGGACATCGCATGGAGAGATCAGAGATCCAACTGATGAAACTCTCTCTCTTGGACACGAACCTGGCCGAACAAGTCATGAAGGACAGACAACAGCTGTCAAAGATATTGAACGAGTGCACTTGTTACGGAGTCATACCAGAGAGCTCCAAAATGGTCGTCTTAGACATGCAACTACCCGTGACCTCTGCGTTACGAGCTTTAGAGGAGAACAACATGAGGTGACGATGATGCGCATGATGATGAGTCCAATGAGATGATAGGAGTGCACCTCTGTGGGACGAAACGAAAATGGAGATCGTTGGAATCATCACGGTCACAGATTTCATCGAGATTCTACTTCACTTTCACAAGCAGCCGCAATTGAACATTTTTGAAGAACTTCAGAAGCACAAGATTGAAACCTGGAAAGGTGATTTTTCTTCCGTTCTTTTATTTTTTCTACATTTTCTCTCTCCTGATGCGATTTCAATCATCTTTCTCCATTTTCAATCGCTATGCACGAAAAGATTTCACGAATAATCCACGTGAAAATCTTCTTTCAAAGTTTGAAGAAATAATTTTCTCACAATTGATGATATAAAGAATTCATATTCAATCTTTTTCTCATCATCAGCAGAGATCATCTGGGGAGAAGGTGGTAGTCCAGCTCTGGTCTCGGCACACCCCAATGAAACTCTCTACCAGGCATCACAGACCCTCCTTACGCACCGCATCCACCGACTGCCTATCATTGATCGAGCCGAGAGCAACACCATCTTACACATCATCACACACTTTCGTCTCTTGGCTTACATCGCCGAGAAGGTGAGAGACCCCGGGAGAGGCCGGAGTGACTCGTTGTAGATGGACCCGAAATTATCCATCTTTTCGTACAGCGTGGAGGCTCTCGGTATAGGGACGTATAAGAACGTGGTCACTGTATTGAAGGATACACCCCTTCACGTCGTGCTCACTCTTCTGTCTGAAGGCAGAATATCGGCGGTACCTATCATAGACGAGAACGGAGAGATATTGGATGTCTATTCGAAGAGTGACGTCATCGTGAGCGTTGTAGATGGGAAATTCTCTGAAAGTTGACGAGGTGTTGGTCAAGCAGGTCAGCGAAAATTTTCTACACGAGTCGGTGGGAACTGTCTTGGAGTACAAGGTGAGAATAAATGCATTTAAAATCATATTTCATCCGAATATCGTACAATCCATTCCTTCACAAATCAAACACTCCATCTCAAAACGAATCCATTCCATCGATCTACAACCGTAACCGTACGTACAGCAGAAGGAACCGTTCTACACGTGCTCAAAGAAGGACACGCTGGGACCCATTCTGAGTCAATTGGTGAGAACCAGAGTCCATCGATTAGTCTGCGTGGACAACACGAACCGAGTGGAGGGCGTCATCTCACTGTCCGATATTCTCAATTATTTCACGGTAAATATATGAGCGTTGTAGACGGTATCTATTTCTGGGGGGGATAAGTGCGGTAGAGGTAGTCCACGATGTCTTGGGATTCGAACATTTGTGTCTTTGTGTTCTCGTCTAAGAGAAAAGGGACCTAGAAGAAATTTATTTCATGTGTGAAATCTAATTTTATCATTTATGAAATAGATTGTACAATTCTTCACACTTTCGGGTAAAAAAGTCCCAATTGAAAAATTTATGAACTGAATGATTTCGTCGCGAATGAAAAAGATTAAAATAGAATAAATGTGGAATTAAGACGCACCTGCATCTTCCCCGACAGAGACACGAACATCTTCCTCTTTGAACTTCCCTGCGCCACGTTGTGCACCGTGTAAGGCAGCTCTAAGACATCTAAAGCCTCCCTCACGATCCTACAATACGGGCTGTTCTCGAACGAATACAAGTGGATCGGTTTGTTGATCTCTGGCATCTTCGGTTTCACATCGTGAGGTTCAGACGTGATCTGTGACATGTGTGAGTCGTAATGTGTCATCTGTGTACGATGATCTGACCTTGGATGGGATGAGAGTGGCTGCGGAGGTGGCAGTGTCTCCTTTGTATTGGATGAGACCGTTCCAAGGCATGGCTCTCATTAATGTCGCTGTGATGTGATTAAGATGGACGAACACGAATCGCCTTACACATCCTGGATAGTCCTGTAGATGTGTAGGTGTCTTGAATCGAGGAGGGTACTTGATCTTTTCCTGGACCGTAGTGGTCGAAGACGTAGTCTATGATGTCCTTGCTCTCATACATGCTGGCTTTTGTGTTTGGGTCCTGTCTTTGTTTAATGACGGAAGGCGTTCTTTACGTCTCACGATCATGTATGGCACTTGTTCTTTACCACCCATCTGCTTCAGCTCCGGTCGATATTTCGTTCCTTCTATAGGGCATGGTTTGATATTGGCGTCAAGGTCCAGCATGCTGAATGCCTCCCTCACTTTTCTACGTATGATATCATCATCACTCCTGCGACGAATCATCGTACCTTGACCATGGACAAGACTCTTTCTGATAGAGGACGATGTTTTCCTTCGGCTTGTTGTGATGCAGGGAGCTGCTGAGTACTCTTGACCCCGATGTACCTCTCCAAAAGGATGCTGCCGAAGAGCTGGCGATATTGTATGTCTTTCGTAAACTCATCGTGATGGATTTGATGTTGGACGTGTGATGGTGGCTCGGATCTGAGATCTCGAGCTCTTTTCCCCGAACCACGTGACGATCTTTTCATCATGCGACGCGATCGACTGTGACTGCGTCCACATCGTACTCCATCAAAGACATGATGTAACTGTCTGGATGAGATGAGAAGACAAAAACGTTCATTCTTTATCGATGTCTACAGAGGTTCTGTCTCTTCCACTGGATCAAAGAACGTATCCCATCTCTTCACGACCTTCCCTCCTACCTGTTCCTCACCGTCACCATCTACATCATCATCATCGTCTTAAACTCACACTTCGACAACACTGGCTCTGTGCTTCTGCCCTTGTGACTCCTCTACCTATGGCGATGATCTGTAACCCGTGGTCCAAGTAAGGTAAAGCTCTCGGGTGCATGTGCTGTATGAGTCATCAGCCACATTGTCCATCCAGTGATGTTGATGATGTCTCTCACATCGATGCCGGGTAGCTGCATTCCAATGGTCTTCAGACCCTCTTTCTTGTGGTTGGGGTCATCAGACAAGTCGATATACTTTGGATGCTGATTGAAGATGATGTGCATGGCCGTGTTGACAATGTCCACGGGGTTCAGATCGGAGGGCTCCGTTCCCGCGCAGCGCTCGTACAGCCTCATCTTATCTCAGCAAATACGGAAATAATGATTCTAATATCATGATAGCGTTGTAGATGGATGATATGGATCGTTGTAGATGAAGAATAAATTCACTTTGCAAGAGATCTCTCGGTGTCCTCCACCTGCCCTCGCTGCCTCCGTCAGCTCGCGAAATTCCACTGAAAACTCACGTTCATGATCCACACTTTCCTCTCCCTCGATATCTTCTGTGCCTCTGTGTTCTTACCGCACGCCGTGTAAGCAGATATGGCCAAGATCATTGTCAATTCGTCCATCGGGTGCAATTGTCTAAACAAGTCCATCACCTGTTCATCATGATGAGATCATGTGATGGCGTAGACGTCTTACCTTCGTGGCAACCTCGTAGTCTTGAGAGAGGGCGCAGGCTCTTAAGATAGTCTGAAAGGCGATGGGGGGTGGTACTTGTTCGCACTTGATGCCCAGCTTGAGGACTTCGAGTGCGGCGTCCTGTAACGGTCGTTTGAATTTCGAATCGCGCGGGAAAACAACTCACGAGCTGTAAAGCTGCGGCGTAACGAGCGCAGAGTGTGGTAACGGTTTCTTTGTCCGCGGAAGACATTCTGCCCAGGACGTCCTCCGTTTTCGTCGTCTCACCCATGATGGACTATTTGAAATTTGAATTTCCCGCGCATATCTCGGACTCACCAGCAGGACCATGTATTGGTTGTAGTCGCTGGTGGTGATCTCGTTGAGGGACATGAACATGTCTCTCGCTTGGTCTTTCATCTCTAAGGTAACGTAAGCTCTGAAGACTTTACGTCGAACGTCTATATTCCACTGGATGTCTGACAGGCGATCAGTCGAGTGATGACAAGTCATCGCGATCGCGATCCCATCGATGCACGACATGACATCATGTGGACACGATGATGTCACGATGAGGTCTAAATGGTCGGTGGTGGATGATGGACCCACCCATGTGACCCAGTATGTCGGCCAGCCACAGAGTCGTGCGGGCCTCAGATACTTTTCCTTGTTCCATGACGTCATAGATCTTCTGGAAGACGGCATCCTGTTCACGTTAACAGACGCGAACGTTCACGGTAACAAACGTACCTCCTCGCAATCTGCGGAGATATTGATACCGGCGGATCGCATGACCTCGGCCACCTGTCGTCTTTGAGAATCGAAAATTCAAATTTCAAATGTCGACCTTGGCGGGCTCCCAAGGCCGGATCATGGGCAATACAACCTCTCTGTCTCGCGTCACGTCAAACTACAACGCGCCACTCACCCGAACACATTCGGTGCTTTCTTTTGAATGGCGAGTGACTTGATGACAGCCCTTATGGTGTCGTGGGTGAGAGACTTTTGCTTGAACAAGGTGAGACCATCGAGAGCTTTGACGACCTGTTGAAATTTTCCCTCTCGATATAAACCCATGAGCCAAGCGTTGACGCTGTCTGCCGTGATCCTGTCATAGATAAGAGAGGTGAAGGATTTGTCTCGTGAGGTGAAATGGTTCAAATAGGACTCACTGTCTTTTCTGTGTGATACCTCCACCGATTCTGCCACCTTTGCTCTTGCCTCTACCACCCCTCTCTCTTTCTCTTCGATTGGGAACCTTTCCCGCGTAATCATCGGGGACATCATCTCCAAATAGTGGGACATCGTCTTTCGTGTAGTCTGTGTCATGCAGTTTGGGGGACACGAACGAGTTGTTCTTCCGGTTGAGATCCGCTGAGGGAGTTGGCACCGTGATGGGACGTAAGAGACGGTCGATGTTGAACGATGTCTTCGGTGCTTGAGTCGTCTTTGATGGAGGTGAAGACTTGTATGGAGGAGGTGAGGACTTGTATGAAGGAGGCGATGTCTTCTTTTGGGAGGGTGATGTCTTTTGGGAAGGAGATCTGTGGTCTTTTGCCAGTGATGCAGGTTTGTCATTGTGATCGGAATGGGATCGAGGAGACTTTGTCCTGGGTGATTTTGTTGCCTTAGGACCCTCTTCTTTCACTTTGGCGACCACTATGGAGGGATGAGAAGTTGTGATGTGAAACTGAAACTCACACTTATCGAGACCGTCGATCATGAACAGAGGTGATCGAGATTCTTCCCTCTCCTCGATTGAGCCTCTTTTCTTGGGAGGATCTCTGACATTCTTGATCTTGATCGGCGATGCCGATGTTGTCACTCCTCTCCGAAATATAAATGGCGATACACTCAACCCACGTTGAGGTGCGAAAGACAGCCTTGCAATCATCATCATGTGCGATGTGATGTGATCTCAGAAAATTATCATTGTAGATCCACGGAAGAAAATCAATTTATCTGCGGAAAATCGGAACAACCATGTGGCATCTTACTGGATTGAACCACATCCACGCATCATGAGCTCACAGAGAACTCCACCCGTTGCACCACCTCATCCTATATCAGAGACGTACCTCAGCCCGAAATGGGCGTCGGGGGTATTCCGAATACCTGCCATCATCTTCAGCTTCTGGGTACTCGTGTTCGTCAGACTTCCCTTCTGGATCGTGAAGAGAGCATTCGTCAGACCTCGCAATTGGGGTTGGGGTAGAGCCGTTTGGATCGAGGTGACGTTTCATCATATCATCCAACCCATTCTGAACAGCTCGTTCGTGGATTCTTCCAAGTCCAATGCGACGTCGGCCTTCAGCCCGGGCGTCTCACTCGCGAGCAACCGTACAAGGGAAAAGGTGTCCGCAGTTCTTTCGTTTGGATCCCCCCCGCTGATCACACATTTCGAGTGGGGAACGCCGCTCACACCAACCTCAAGGGACAAGTGAGTTGTACTGTCGACGTACAGTTGTCGACGATGTTTAGGCTCCCGATTTCGAGGAAGTTCCCGCCTTCTGGTTTGCCCCCACTTCCAAGAAGAGAGCGGAGGGTCAGGGAGAAAAGTACACCCCAGTGTTGAACGTGAATTTTGGCGGGAAAATTTGGCGGGAAATCTCATTTGAATAGGATGGCTCGCCCGGTGTCTTGTTGTACTTTCACGGAGGAGCTTACGTCACCCTTACGGCAAGAGAGCAGCAGGATGGAGAACCTTTGGGACGTGAGCTGGTGGCAGGTGAGTCGCCGGCGCGTTGTAGACGGATAACATATGACCAGCCACCCTATTGGATATGCTGTCGGTCGAGTACAGATTGGCGGGAAATTATTCGTTTCCCGCGCAATTGCAAGATGCAATCTCCGCTTACGTCTACCTCACGAACGACCTGAAGGTCCCCGCAGAGAAAGTACGATATCATCCATCTCCGTCGAGATATCATCCATCTCCGTCGAGATATCATCCATCGTATGTCGTATTTACGATCTATTTATAGATCATATTGGTGGGAGATTCGGCGGGAGCCAATCTCGTGTTGGCCCTCTTACGCTACATCAAAGAATCACATCATCACCACAAACTCGTCAAGCCCGGTGCTGCCATCCTTCTCAGGTACGAATATCACGACATCTCCGTGAAATTTCGATGAATGACGTCATCACAGCCCCTGGCTAGACATGGTCGGTGTATTGTCTATCGAGGAGTCTGCCAAACAGTTGGACTTGGTTCCAACTGATTTCGGACAATGGGGGGCAAAAGCGATGTCGTACGGCCATTCGAAAGATATCTTGAAAACTCCCCTCTTGTCTCCCTTCTACGATGACGTCAAGAGCATCGCCGCTCTCTTACCGGAGAAGGTGAAATTTGGCGGGAAATAGATTCTGACGCGTTGTAGACGTTCATCAACGCGGGAGGTAGTGAAGTGTTGAGGCCAGAGATCGAGGTGGGATGTCTTTACATTTTTTGGAGATATCTCAAGGGTACAGGTATATGTGAAGAAGGCATTGGAGGGTAGAGCTACTTCCGGTGGGAAGTACAAATCTCCCGCCAAAAATGAATTGTACCTTCAAGAGAGAATAGATGGAATCACAACAGAACAGAATGGGATCACCTATGACCTCACAGAAGGTAACAAAGACCACCATACATCATCATCATCATCGACATCATCTGCATCGTCATCGACCACCTGCACGCGTGCTGATGTAGTGCCTTCAGGTTGCCCTCATGACTTCGCCACGCTCCCCATCACATTCCAGCCGGAGATCAATCGTTTTATGAAGCGAGTGGATAGCTGGGTGAAAAGCGTGTTGGATAAATAAACAACTGTATCCAGTTAAACCCTTCGACCACCTTCACCATCTCAGAGCGCGATCTGTTAGAGATACGTGAAGAAGAGTGGTATCACTGAGAGACCGATAAGAGTTGTCTATATTCGATGAGGTAGTTGTTGGTGGTGGCCCAGATTCGACAGGTTATCCACCACTCCACATATTGCAACCACCTCAGTCCATGAGGTGACAGGTCCTGGTGAACCTCTGATAAACCCAAGACACGTCTTAGTTGGGCTCCCGCAGGCCTATGGCTACCACTGTAAATAGAAAGATATTTATTCAGATGTATATATCTTGAGGATGATGTGGAAGGTGATCAGGAGTTGATGAAGGCGATGGAAATTATATACATCTATTATGTGCAGTTTTGTGGCGTATTGAAACGTTCGTGATGTTGATTTCGATGCAAGGAGGGCCTAATATCCTCTGAAATAAATAGGCGGTGACCGTCGACTGTCATTGCAGGTCGATCTCTTGTCTTCTTAATATTCTCAATTGTCGCTTACAATCTTCGTCGTCGCTATATTCGAACATCATCAGATCCGATCCTATCGGAGGTCAGGATCATTTTCACATCAGCTTCCGTTCTGGACATACCTTCTTTCTTGGCTGCGATTTGCATCCTCGGCTCACTTCGACTGACCGCTCTGGTAGGTGGCCTCGTCGTCGGTGGTCTCACTTTCATGATCTCGCTTCCCTCTGCCCAAGCATTCATAACTGCCTGAGGTGGCACCTGCTCTTCCTCTATATCTTCAGCCTCCGTGTTCGATTGCTGCTGTCCCATCTGATGATCGAGGCTGTTTACGCGTGTTGGACGGTCTGTATAAACTGCTCTGACCGCCAAGGTGCGTAGTGGTGTTAAAGTTAACGAAAAATGAACGAGTTTTCTGTCCAGATCACCTATGGGTACGTCAATGATATTAAAGGTGAGCCCTTTTATTTTTAGAACGGCTGGAAACCAGTGGATTGCCTCACTCAGCCTTCAACTGTGACCGGCGCAGTGCCGAAAATACCTTCCACATCTAACTCGAGGACCCATTCGAAGGACCACAAGCGGCACGCTGAATCAGTATGTCAGCCTCTTCGATATAAGAAGCTAACCAGCCTCGCAGCTCGACAGATTTCTCCAGCTTCGAGCGAGAAACGTCAGCGGAAGATTCAGAGTGAGCCGAGAACACTCGAGCAAAAGATAGAACAACCTGCGTATTCCTTAGTGCATGGAAACTGAATGGTATTGAGTGCCCGCGAGGGAGACAACAGTTTCGTGTTTTTCACGAGATCTCCCTTCGAAACCACAAGACGAGAATGAACCGGGAACGAAGAAGTCATTTGATCTTTCTTTTATACTCTTCGTGAATCTTCTACAGGGCGAAGAGGGCAACTGCGGCCACCAAGAAGGCGGAGGCAGTCAGGCCGACTGCAGCACCCGTGTTCTGATCTCTGCCGAAAGTGCCAGGCGCCAGAACGAAAGAGCCGACGGCGTTAGACGTCCTTCCCTGTCCATCGCCCAGTGTGATCTCAGCGGTAGCGAACGTCTGTCCGGGAGCAACGTTGGTCAGCTGACCGACAGTGATGGTCTGAGCTCCGTCCACTACAACGACTCCTGCGCGAGTGGCTGTTCCGTCTTGGATCACTGTGGTCTCTGTTCTGCCGTTGTTCCAGGAGATGCCGGCGACTTCCACGGCTGTGTTGGTACCTTGTCCGACGAGAACGGTCTCTGTGATGCTGGCGATGGGGTTGGCGTTGTTACCAGAGGGAACGACGACAGTGGCTTCGGCAGACCTGTCATCACGTCAGAAGCTGTGTGGATGTACAGAAGAGATAGACTCACTTGGATGCACCGTTGTAGTCGAAAGCGGCGACAGTCTCAGTGTAAGAGACGCTCTGAGTCAGAGAAGAGCCGACGGGGAAGACAGTGCCGATGACAGTAGAGTCCACGTTGAAACCAGACTCAGAGGGGTTGATGGCAGAGGTGAAAGAGGTGGTACCGAAGTTGCCAGCTCCACCGTTACCGTTACCGTTGGTGTCAGTACCCGTAGCTCCTCCGTTGTTGTTGGTACCAGTGGCGGTATCGACTACTGTGGGAACGACGACAATGAGAGTGCTGCTGACGACAGGGGCGGTGGGCTCAGTCACTGCGGTAGCAGTTTCCGTGGCGATGGAGGAAGTGACGAGACTAACTGTCTCAGTGGGGACGGTGACGATAGGGACAGAGACAGAAGCGGAGACGCTGGTCGAGGCGATGGATTCAGTGCCGAGAGCTCCAGTGGGGAAGATGGAATCTCCCACTCCATTGCCCAAGACAGTGAAGCCGATGAGGTTGGTGACGACGTTGCCCAGCTCGGCGGCTTCGTAAGCGGCACCGGAAGCCAAGTTGACAGCCCAGAAGGAAGAGACGTATGGCTGGTAGAGGGCGGCGAGACCGAAGAAACGACCATTGCTGGCGGCGAGGGCGAAACCTCCCACGCCGGAGAATTGGTGACCCAGGCTACCGACGGAGACCAACTTGTCACCGGAGATGGTAGAGAGGACGGAGTTGGGGATGGCGTCGATGACGTAGAACTGACCGTTGTAGTACGTCAATCCAGCGGGGGATGGAGCTGAAAAGGGTGAGTACACGGCTACGATGAACGATGAGATATGCACTCACTGGTCAGAGTGGAAGAGGCATCGTATGAGAGAGCGGGAAGGGTCTGGCACTGTCCAGAGAAGACGTCAGCGACAAAGTGGTTCGAAGACTTCTCGGTCAGCAGGGTCACGATGCGGAGTTGTGCCGAAGTGGGCTCGAAGGCGAGCGAGAGAGCGGGGTTGCTATGGATGAGGTCACAGTTGAGAGTGGAAGTCTTTGTGGCCTGAGCTGTGGCCACGTTGAGGCGGTAGACGTTCTTGTAGTTGGAAACGGCGTAGACGTCGGTGCTGTTGGGGTACTGAGACAGACCGAGGAGAGTTTCACCGGAGGACAGGCCTTGGATCGTGTTGGAGCTGGGAAGGATGAGAAACAGCAATGAGGTCGCTGATGCTCTCACCTGTCGACAGTTGCGGGGTTCGTGGCGTAAAAGTTGTAGAGGATGTTAGGGTAGCCTCCGTCGATACCTAAGAGGTTGATGGCCGTGTTGCTTGTGGCTGCGGCGCCTACCGTGAGTAGAAAGAGAATGGTTGCGATTTTGGAAGTCATAGTTCGTGTGTTCGTGTTCGTATGTGCGTGTGTGCTTGTGTTGCTGCGAATGACTCTCTCCTCCCTCATTTCGTCCTCACGTGACCCGTCCAAATTCTGACATGATAAACTCACATAATTATCCGTAAGTCAAAATGTTAGAAATCTCGTCCAATTTGTGAAGTTACATCGAAAGCGGCTCGAACAAAGAGGGCTCATCTGTCCGTTTGGCCCCATGCCGGATATATAGTACAGAAAACGTAAAGACTAGATGACAAACTGATGGACGCGAGGGGAAACGAGGGAGATTTCTCTTCATTTAACGGAGAGGGAGGTGGTTAAAGGTGATTTATGAGGTGGGATGTGTTTATGTTTTGGTATGACGATGACCCATGCGGTTGCAACGTCGGGGTGGGTTGGCTAACGATGGGGCTCCATTTGCGTGAAATTGCGTCTCAAAAATGATCACATCTACAATGGCCGGCTTGGCTTCCCACATCACATCGTGAGACGGAAACATCATCATGACCGTAGCAGCGGGGAAGTCGACAGACATTAGCTTCTCCACGGGGGACAATTTCTATTCGACAGAGCGAGGCAACAACTTCCTCCTGTTTCTGCGTGATTCTTCATTCTATGATGCCATTCTTCAATTTCCAGACGGTCAACGCTATCAAGTGATCCTAATGTGTTGTTCTTCGTATATTCACAATCAACAGGTCCATCGTCTCATATTATCCTATGTATCCGATTACTTCCTCAAACTTTTCACTCAACATCCGAATCGGACCGTATGTACGTTGGATCATCACTCTTACTCTCCTGATGTATACTGCAGTCGAAGTTCAAGTCGAAGACAGGGAGAGATTATTTCCACTGGTCCTACATTTCGTATACGGTGGAGATAATGTCGTCAATCAGGACACTGCCATTCAATTGTTGACCATGGCGGAGACTTTCGAGATCAGCAAACTCAAATCACTTGTGGGACAGGTGGCCGATATCATCAGAAATGCCACCAACCGTTGCAGTTTCTCGTCTCTTCGATTGGAACGAAGAATGCCACGAGCATTCTATTGAGAGCGATACAATACGATGCTCCCGACATCAAAGCCAGATGCATCAACGTCCTAGCCAAACAATTCTGTTACGTGGACCCACAAGAATTCACTCTGTTACCTTACAAGTGAATGTTTCATCCCTCCCATCTTTCACTGATGATCGTGCCCAGAGTCTTCCTCCACATCATCTCCCACGAACAATTGAACGTCAAAGAAGAATACGAATTGTACAGAATCATATCGATCTACATCAAGACGAACAAGTTACTCGAATCTACATCTACAACGAGCCCGACGATGGAAGAAGTGACGCAGTTGTACTCACACGTGCGATATCGTTTCATGACTTACTCTCAATTGGAAGAGGTGAGCGATCATTTTGTATCGATCGAAATCGAACTGAAACGAAATCATTGATTCTCCATGTAGGTCGTGGAGGATGTGACTGTACCGAGAGATATATTAGTTGAAGATGGTGAGCGTTTTTGTGATTCATCCGTCTACAACATTGTAGATTGACATGAACAGGTATGACCCGACTGGCCGCCTGGGAAGCCCCCAATCGAGTCGTACCCTTCATTCCCAGGTGAATCTCCACGAAATTTCGCCCGTTGACTCGGTACAGGCTGCAGCCCCGACCGAGAGTGTCAGTTTCAGTCGAGTACAAAGGAGACACAGGAGAGGGTATCATTCATTGGATCGCCACGGGCTGCGGTCGAGATCTCAGACAAGACCCGGCGACGAAAGGTGAGACGAGATGGATGTCTAGAGAGGTTGATCTGACTCAGGTATCCGAGTCAAAGCGTCTTCGGTCGAAAAGGGAGAGCCGGGAGACCTCATCCGGTGAGTCATCCACATCACCCGTGACATCATCACATTGGGATGTGAACATCATCATGAACACGATGTCTGATGGAGAGTAGAAAGAAGGACAGTGGCGTTGAGATGTGGACCATGGACGTACCTTCATCGTACATCACAATCGATCTCGGTCAGGGTAGACAGGTGACAACACACCACAAATCTCCATCTAAACGAGGCAGGTCATCCCAACTTGCTACACGCTCGTCCACTGTAATTACAACAATGACATCCTGCGGACTTGGCAATTCCAGGGATCAAACGAGTGAGACGACGGATCGAACGAAAACTCATCTCTACAGGGAGGACAACTGGATGACTCTGTCGAAACACATCAACGATGATTCACTGTCTGGCAAGTTTGTTCCACATTCGGTGATTGTCTTTTGCATCTTCTCTACGTCGTGGCGATCTCGTCTGAGACGTTACAGTGGCCCTTGACGGGGGTTACGAAGGCATTCAGATATTTCAGAATCCTCCAGACGGGCCACAACTCTTCGAATCGAAATTTCCTCGTCCTATCCTCCTTTGAGATCTACGGAGAACTCTTTGAAGATTGAAGATAGATTGTACACTCTGTAATTAGCGGTAGCGTCTTCGTCCTTATTTTGCTCGGAGCATTTTATTTCCTTATTTTGCGTTTTTGGGTAAAAATGACCCGAAGGATCGGGTTCCGCGGTCCGAAGTAGGGTGAGCTTCTCAAGCTTCTCACTGAGAGGAGCACAAGAAATCTCGCTCACAACACGACGACAACGCTCATGCCTGACTCTGGATTCAAGATCGTAAAGACATTCTTCGCCAGGTAACGGGATCGATGTGAACACCAACGATGATGAGCTGATGGATGTCAGGAAGTCTTCTAAAGAAATTCCTGTGGATCTTCCTGTCGTTGAAGAAGATGCTGTGGATTCGACCCAACACGGTCGTGCTTTCGATCGTCGTAACTATTCGATCGTCACACGATTGGGAAGAGGGTGAGATCGCGCTGGCCGCTCAACTTGCGCTTCGATCTGATTGCCCATCAGGAGCTTCGGTCACGTCGATCTGGTTCGATCGAACGGAAATCTCTATGCCCTGAAAAGCCAGAAGACACGACAGCCCGCATTTGGAGGAGAGATCGACGCCCACCTTCTCGTGTGTCAGAGGGGAGATCATCAGAACATCGTCAAACTTCATTACGCCTCTGGAAACGATAACAAGACTGGACTGATTGCGATGGAGTACTGCGATGGAATGTCTCTCAGTCGCCTGACGACTCTCCTGAGTGAAGATCAGTTGAGACCGATCGCAAGGCAAGTGGTGTCGGGGCTCATGTTCTTACACTCCATTGGCATCATCCATCGCGACGTCAAGCCAGAGAACCTCATCTTGTGCCGAGATGGGACCGTCAAGATCATCGACCTTGGTGTGGCTCACAACACCAACACATCATCTCCCACCAGTGCCAGCGGAACTCTACTCTACATGTCTCCCGAACAAATCACCTGCATGGATCATCCATTATCATACGGAGACAAAGTCGATTGCTGGGCCATGGGTGTCTCTCTCGTCGAACTAGCTCTAGGCAAACTCCCGAACGCACATCTTCCAAAGCACGAAGCCGTGGCCATCATCAAGAAGGGTGATCCACCAACACTGGGCAGGATGAAGAGGACACACAATATAGACAGAGAGTTCTCCGTGGACTTTCAAGAATTCATATTGTCCTGCCTCAAACGGAGTCCACACGAGCGAGCCAGCGCCGTAGAACTATCCCGTCACCGGTGGCTCACGATGCAAGATGAAGATGGAGTCACACAATCACTCGTGGACATTGTCAACGAAGGTCTCCGGCGTAGAGATTCACACACAAAGAAGTGAACCCAACTAAACTTGTACATAATGATATCCATACTTGTATTCGTATTCATATCATATTTCTCTTGACAAAGCTTTCTCTTCGATTCTCTTTATCTCCCTCCTCGCTTGGACTTGCTGTTTAACTTCTCGGTGGACTCTCTTAGACGCCGCCCTGCCTTCATGGCATCCATCACCATCTGCTCGTGTGTCTTTGTGGTCTTCTTCATGATGGGCCGCACGGGCATGAGAGCCGAACCTCCTCCTGTAGAACGTGTCATTCAGAGACGTGTGGTGGATGTCACCTCGGCTGTGGCGGTAGCCTGATTTGAGGCTCGGAGGTTTTCGCGAGATTTCTTCGTGGTTCAGGCGAATTCTTTCCGTCTTCGAGGCTACTTTTTTCTCCGCCTTGTTTAAAAGTGAGAAAAAGTGAGAAAAAATGAGAAAAAGTGGAAGAAGAGAAAAAAGATCACCATTCGTTCTTGGTGGGATTGTTGTTTGGCCAATTCTTTTTCTCTCATCAATTGTTCTTTCATCTTTCGGGCCATGGTTTTCGGTGAATCGGGCTATCAGCAGTGAGAAGAAATTTCACAGAAAAAGAAATCTCACCGCCTGTGTCGCCGGTTCATCTTCGTCCGTCGACTGCAAAGAATAAATCAAAATAAAACATAATGTGCCGGAAAAACATTAAAATGAAATAAAATCCCGTCTCACGTTGTGCACTTGATCACTGGACTCGTTCGCGCTGGCCTCGTTCGCACTTACTTCTGCGAGTGAAGATCGCGAATCTGCGGCGTCCTCGTTGTAGTCTGTGTCATCGATGAGAGCAGACAGAGTCAAATTGTGTTCTTCGTCCGTACTGTTCTCGTTCGCAGATGGCGTCTGCGTTTCAATTTCAAATGCGACTCTTTTGGCGGGAAACTGGCTAGGGGTAACGTCCTCTAACGGTCGTTTTCCGTTGAATTTCTCTCGATCGCTGCCAGAGACATCCCCTCCTTCTACTTGTATCGATTTGGATATTGAACCTGAACGATCGATTTGAATTGGAGAATAAAATGGAATAAAATGGAATAGAATTAAATATACGCACTGTTTTTCTGACTGAAGAGGCGGGAAGGTTGATCTGCCCTGGGAGGCGTGGACTGAGTCGGTCGTTCCTGGGAAGAACGTACAGAAGCTGGAGAATGTGAATTCGACGCGAGATTTCGCGGTCTCACGTCTGGCGATTTCCCGGGAACGGCTCAATTGGGTCATCTTGAACTTTTCGATCTCACCCCTCCTCAACCCTTCAAAAAATCTGGGAGAAATCAATCTACAACTCCACAGGTACGGAAATTTCACTTGGATTTGTCGTGTACGTCGTACAATCTTCCGCGACCGAGAGCATCTTCGATCAGATCGTTCCAGAAGGGGTTCACCCTCAACGACCTACAATCGTTCACTCTCAGATTTTCCCGCCGAAACTTTTCCCGCCAGAATCTCATCTCACCTGATGTTACCGACGATGTACAATCCCATCTTGGGTCGAGTGATGGCCACATTCATTCGGCGAACGTCCGATAAGAAACCGATTCCTCTCTGAGAATCAGAAGCTCTCACGCAGCTGAATAGAACGACGTCTTTCTCTCTTCCCTGGAAGCCGTCCACCGTCCCAAATTCGACCTGTCACAAATTGAGACTCGAATTTTGGCGGGAAAATAGAGACCCGCTCGGCTCGGTCGGGACGGAACGCCCGCTTTAGCTCTTGGACTTGCTGCTTGTAAGGAGTGATGACACCTATTTTTCCGTCGAATCTTCCGGTCTTATCCTTGTCGAGGTACTCGAACAATTGGGATATGAATTGGGCCTGAAAACGTGTCACGATGAAATTTCCGCGACATCTCCGTGAAATTTCTCACTTCTTCCTTGTTGATGAACGATTTCCCCTGAGAAGATTCGGAAGACGTTAAATTGAAGAAAGAATAAGGAGGTAGAGCCTGAATGTGGTTTGGATAATTCTTGACGTTATTTCCATCGATGAGACGATCCAAATAAAATTCCCTGGAAATGTCACATTCGAATGAAACGTTCATCCTCTACCTCGAAGGGAAGAGACGTAACTCGGGGTGCATTCTGTACTGCGTCGTGAGGACGTTCACCTAACCCTGTCAATCTACAACGATCACGTGACCTCCTCACGTGGACGCCGGCCATCTGCATCCTCTGGAAGAGACTCTGCTCGTAACTGAATTCCTTTGCACTGCGGCTGATAACGGTGGCGGGAAGTTGTGCTGGATCTCCCACCAGAACACAAGTCTTGCAGCCGTACTTGAGAGGAATGAGAGTGGAGACTTCTACGGTCTGGGCCGCTTCGTCTACAACGACCGTGTCGAAGCCGAAGTCGAGGAGGGACATCTTGTCGGAGCCGGCGCCGGACAAGGTAGAGAGGATGATGGTGGCGGAGTTGAGAATGAGCTTGAATGATTCGCGACTGACGTTGTCGTACAGCTGTCATGATGATGAGTGATCGTCTTCATGATCATCATCATTAGATCATCACATGATGATCGGCAGCATCGTTAGATCATCGACACACCTTCGCTTCCTCCTTGTGTTGTGCATCGAGCGGTGCAAACTTATCGTTCAAGACCCTCCTCGATTGGTTCAATTCCCTCAGTCTCTGCAACTTGACTGCGATCTCCTCTGCATTTCCCCCCTCGATTCTCATCTTATCCACCGCATTGTTCAACAGATTGATCTCCCCAGTCAATTTTGCCACGTCCGCCTTCAATTGGCTCAATTCTACAATCACCGTCAGAAACAATATTTTACCACCGATAAAAAAAATTTATATTTATTTTATGGATAATATTATATTTTCGTAATAGATAATAAGAATTGATCGTGAAAAAGATGCCACTCACTCTCGCGGCTGTTATCAAATTCTCTCTTCTGCTTGTAGATCTGTCCTCCCTGGTCCCTCGTTGCTTCTTCTCTCTTCTGATCGAGAGATATAGATCTCACGTCCGGGTGCATCGTGTCGACCGAACCCAACCTGATGATATTCGGATGAAATCTCCGTCCCTCCTTGCCCACGAGACCTTTTGTCGTGTCAGTATCTGACGGTTCTATTTTTAGACACCTTCTCTCAGTAGCCTGAGGGCGATCTCGTCTACGGCCGCGTTGGATGGGGCACAGACCAAGATGTGGTTCTGGGAACGCTGGGAATTGGGATGTCCCAATTTGACGAGATTCTCCGGAGCGTTGGAGAGTAATACAGAGATGAGACCACAGATGGTCTTTGTTTTTCCGGTACCGGGTGGTCCCTGAAGCAGAACGAAACCTGAATTTCAGTGAAAATTCGTCCCGTCGGCACGTTGTAGATAACCAAATGTCACCTTTCTTCGTGCATCCAGCGTGAATGGCTTCCATCTGCGAAGAATTGAAACCCTCTCCATCTAATATTCCCAAATCGACAATTCTACCAGACTACAACGCGTCAGAACATATCGACTCCTCACTTCACCTCGTCGTCGATCGGTTTCGCTGGGTCCAATACATTGGGCAGTAGGGACAGCCTCGAGATACCAGCCAGGGCCAGCCACTCTCGATTCGAAGTCGTCAGCTGACAGATCTTCTTAAAGTGCCAGATTGTCTTCAGAACGATGCTGGAGACGATCTCCTTGCGTCCCGTTACGTAGCAACGGAGCCGCACGAGGTCGGGTGGGTGCTGTTGTAGATTGAGGGGGGGTGGAGGGAATATTCACCTTTTCTTTCTTGTCGAGGGGTTCGACTCGGACGAGCATGTGACTGCCCAATTTGGGACCCTGCGGCTTCTCTCTGCAGAGAACGACGAGATCGTCCGGACTAAAAGAAATGAATAAAATGAAATAAATCCATCGATAGAAGAGAAGACATGAAAGAGAATAACATTTGAACGAAAAAACGAATACGAAAGGTGACTCACTTCAAACTCTGTGCCGTCATTGTGTCCGAACACTTGCAATCGAGTATGATGAAATCATTCAGCGTGTGAGTCTTCTCGATCATGATAGCGTGGTACCTCGTGCTCTGTGGTGCCTCCCTCTCCTGCTGAATGATGGATCTCAACTCTTCCAACAAGAGTGGCTTGAAGACCGATCGATACTCCTCCGCCGTGCTAAATTTGGCGGGAATCTTACGTAACCCGAGTTTTCTCGTGAATTCCTCGGAATCGATGTCGTTGTAGTTCCAGGCCAGAAGTACCTTCCAGAAATCGTCGAGGGTGGGGGGTAGGGCGGCCTTCCTCTCGTTGGCCAGAGCTTTCTTCTGTGCGATGACAGAGGCAACGAGATTCGTCTCTCCTGCGATGACGTCACCTACTTACGGCGGAGAACTAACGGAAGGCTCACCCAACACTTTGATGCCACGGGGAGCACGATTCATTTTGGCGCGAAATTCTTTCACTTGGTTGTCCTGTGCCATGTCTTCCACGTCTGTGTCGGTGTCTGGCTCTGATGGATGAATGAGAAACACATGTGAATCATAGAAGGTTTGAATCACCGTGGGTGAGATCTTGGTGAAGGATGTCCTTGGCTCTCTCGTTCTTGTCTCTCTCGATCTCTTCCGCGTAGATCATTCCATCTGATACATCTTCTCTCTCGCTGACGAATTGATCCGCTAATTTGAGACAGGGCTTCAACCTCTGCTTCTCTTCGTTCGATAGATCGTCTGTCATTGTTACCTTTCTCGTTTTCATCTCATCTCTTATCTTTCATCTAATCTTTTATCTTATTTCTCATCTTATTTCTCATCTTATTTTCATTACGATCGATTTGAAATGGATATTCACCCATCGGAGGCAACGGCACGTTGTGTAGTTTGAATTGTTTGATGATCTCTACCATACACTCCTGCCACTTGGTGGAAGTGGAAGGAGTGTAGCAAGCCAAGTAATGATGGAACCACATCGGGTGATTCTCTAATATGGAAGGAACGATAGTCATGCTCTCGTCTAAATCTTTCTGCGAATCTTCAAAGAGGGAAGCGAAGGTCGAACTCGCGCCTCGCTCCAACTGTCAGACGTGTCAACTTGACGTGTCAATGTCACACGTCACCTTCTGTCTCAATTTGGTGGGGTGGGATACGCAGGCGAACGTGTCGAAACAACTCAACATCATGTCGAAGAATGCATTCATCGTGCTCGCGTGATCTCTCTCCAGATGTCCGTATTGCTGTACATTTCAATCTCCCCTCCCTCACTCTTCTCACCTTGTGATCGGCCATGGTCATCTCACACAACACCCACAGGTATTTCAGAACGTTTGAAAAGACTTGAGATATCTTCTCCGTTCGATTCTGCTTCATCCTGGGCAGGTAGACGGCACAAGCACCAAAGAGTGGCCTGAGGAACGGGAAGAGAGATAGAGGTTGCTTCAAGATGAGATCTTTCAGGCAGCGGTACAGACCTTCCAGCAGTGGCAGACAAGATCTCGCGGCCAACACTCTCAAGAGAGATTCGACGGAAGATCTACACCTGTCGTGTGTGTCATTCGACGTAAGGGTGGGAGGAGGTACCGGTCTAGCTGAGAGACGAAGGCGTCGTGTGTCTCTGGGTTGACGAGAAGGTAGAAGAAACATTCGGTCACGGCGTCTAATTGTCTGAATATCGTTGGAAGATCCACCGACTGTATGAATTGAACGAAACCTTGAAAGTACCTGCACGATCGTGTGAGAGAGAAGATTTCCGTGGCGCGTTGTAGATGGAATCCTCACGTGGATAGGATGGAATGGAGGCTGTTTCCCTTGTTGAGAAAATTTTTGATCTTACTGGGATTGTCGTCGATGATTAAGAGTCCAACGCTGCAGTGACCGATGAAAACGGCTTGTTGAGCCCAGCCGGCCAGAATCGGTTGACTTCCCTTCGATGGAAAGAGATTTTCGAATAACGTTTTGGGCCATTGTTCGTGCTCTCTCGCGTGAACTATTCTAGGTGAGAACCTACACGAAGTGATACGACAATGAACACAGACGAGATGAAGAGAAGATGATAGAGGTAAGTGGAGGAGAGACTGACCTGCCCATGCATCTGCGTCCGTGCTCTTTGATAATCTCCTCAATGTTCCCACTGCATCGAAAACGACCGAACGAAAGACATCGTCCGGTACCTAAATCATTGAATCCATGTCTCTCGTCTCACGTTATCAAGCATCTCACATCTCTCTTCAAATATCGTATCATGAATGGAACCCATAGTCTCTGCATTTTCAACAGACCTTTCCTCTGCTCGACGTCGTTGAGCAGCGATTTGATGATGCGAAAAGTCCCTCGGTACACCTCCACGATGGGCTCCTTATCTCTCACGAGGAAAGAGAAGACTCGATTCAGAGCCGATGTGAATTCTCCCGCTGAGAGAAAGGTAAGGAGAACGAGAGGATGTTCGTTCTCACGGGGTATAGATCGGATGGAATCGACGAAAGTGCGAAGAACGAGGACTGTGAATTTGGTCTCTTGGTCAGTGAAGGCACCAGAAGGGCGACGGGTTAATCGTGAGGCCATATCCTCCGCTTTACCTTTGCATCCACTGGTGTTCCACAATTCACCACCTACTCTCTATGAGACGTGAACTATTTACGAACACGGTGATCTCGTCAGCTGACAGAATTGTCGATCGAATGAAGAGAAGTGAATCGAGTGAAGGTTAAGGATGAGATGATGGATGTAAATTCACCTGCAGCTTCTGCGAATAGAGAAAAGTAGGAGCGACTCTGCAAGAATGTGTCCTCGTTGGGAAGGTTCTCATAAATAATCTTCGTGATGATGGGAAAGTGTTGGATCAATCCATTTCGTATGATATCTCTCGATAGAGAACGCATGGCGATGAGAGATTGCTGCGATCCATCAGAAGAGGAAATGTTTATCCTTTTTATCTTGGATGGAATAGAATATCATATTATCAATTTATCATCGAGTGAGATGGATGATGATTTGTGTTCGAATATGGTGAACGTGTAGACTGCATTTTAATAGCGTCATATCAGACTTACCGCCCAGAATTCTGTCTTTTCACACTTCACCGTCGCTGCTCTCTTCACAGAATCCCAGTTTTTTGTTCCGAGTACCTCCTTGGTGTGAACGAGTGCACATGGTGTGAAACGAGAGGATTACCTTGATGCAAGATTCCAGGAAGGGAATCAGAGTGTTGAAGCGGTCCATATCATCTACTACTGGTAAAGCGGTCAACAGCGCACCGGCGAAAGAGCGAACGGCAACCTATGTTATAATCAATTACTACATTATGTTTTCGAATGCAGCTCGTGTGATGGATGATCACTACCAAGGCGACTCACCTCGGAGTAGAATAAAAGATCGTAAGCTCCAGGAAGAAGATACTTCTTCGCACTCTCGTCTTGTGATGGTAAGAGAATCTGAATTGCATGTCACCTTCCATCACCGGAACGTCTCACCTCGATGTCGCCCTGTGTCCTTTCGATGATCTCTATCAGTTGAGCTCTGAGATCTTCATCGCCCAGGTGATCCTTCTCCAGTAAGAGTTCGAAGAGGATGAAGGGAAGATATCTCTCGTCTGACTTGTTGATGGACTTTGTGATTCTCTTCCTCTCCTGCCGTTCCATCTTTTCTCCGAAGGTGGACAGAGATTGGCTGGTGAACTTGTCTTGATGTAAAAAGTTTTGCTTTCCCTGATAGTACTGGTAGATGCTGGAAAGTGTGAGTTAAACGATCGACGTTTCATTCATTCACCATTCTCTGCATTGTGAAAAATCGGAAGTCATCTTCTGATCTAATATGTGGAACAGAGGCGATAGAGAGGGTGTGTGATCTATGAATTGGAATAGGTATATCATCTCTCTCATCAGATCTGTATGTTGACACCAGAGGTGAGATACCTCCCTCTGAGCGATGAAATTCAATCCGTACGTGAAGAAGATGATTGTGTTCTCATCTTCACGAAAAGTTCCTGCCGTCAGTGTGAATCACGTGTCCTAATCACATATCTTCACCATCTCCATCTGGAGGATCTATCAAGTCCAAAAACTGTTTTGGAAAGGAGAGCACTTCCCCCTTAGACATTTCGTGTCTCTACGATGTGATCTGTCTTCCAGGAAACCCCTCAATCTCGTCTCAATCAAATGAACCCGTATACAACGCTCTCTATATTTTCGCTTTTCATGATTTATTACTTTACACATCGTTCCCAGCAGTTAACATTTGATCAATGTCACTGCACCTATTGATATTTTGTCTACGTCTCAAGGTGGCTGACTTTCTTGGACAAGACCACTTCGAATCCTTCAACTCTTCTTTGTACCCTGTGACAGGTCACCTTTTGCACACATGACGGTTCTAACCTTGACCTCTGGTTTTGAAACCATATTTGAACTCTCCTCTCTGTAGTGTAGAATCGTCTGGCCACCTGCACTCTCTCTTCGAGTGTTGGATAAGGTGATCGAATAAATAATCGATAGAGCTCTTCTTTCTGTTTCGCTGAGAAACAGCGGCGAACTGGTTTCATCTCGACCGATAGAGGCGCGTCTGATTTGTGTCGGCGTCACGAACGTGGGATCGATGGTGCATGATCTCACCTTCTCGGATGATGTTCTCTCTCTGTTCTGATATAGAAGCTGGCCCATTCGAGCCGTTCTGAATGGACGATGTAGGTCCTTGAGATTCTTGGCACAGTAAGCGGCTGATTTCCATGCTTGCGTCTTGCGTTGGGAACGAATGAAGATCCACCTCTCCTTCTTTTCTCTCCAATCCACCTTGACACATCGCTCCTCCAAATGGATTCCCGTCATTTGCTCCCAAACCGTGGGCGCACTGTCGTCAGCAAAAATATTCACACAAACGAATTGAAGAGGATTCTCGATGAAAAGAGAGAAGAAGATCAAGGGAGTTCGTATATTGTGATGTCGTTCGTCTGATCGGCCACACAGAGGAGGCCACTCCTCTTGCTGAATGTCAGCCAGTTGATCTTCGAGCCGTGAGACACTGATGCGATGTGGATGCAGTTCTCCGTCACGGTGGCTTTCGGTCTGAGCGGTTTCAGATGTCATCGTCTCGCGATGATGGTGTGAACATACCTGGGGTGGAGGATGTGAGAAGCAGGAACTCTCCACACGTTGATCTTCCCATCGTTTCCTCCACTCACGAGATAAGTGGCATCATCAGATGATGAGCGATAGAATAGTCTGATGATCTTTAGAATCACACCACGTGTCATGCGATGATGTTCATCACGTGATGATGTCGATCATCATGTAGACGATAGAGATGATGAACAACGCACACTTGGCAGACTCCCGCAGTGTGGAATTCTTTCAGCTCTTCCAGCTGCTTCTTGGTTGGAATGTGATAGATTGAAATCGAACAGTCTGCCAGGGCCACGGCCGCCGCGTTACCCTCCGGTGATACGGCCACACAGTGAGCCAATGGTGGATTAACCATCTGAAATTTCCCCTGGTTCTCTTCGACTTTCACCGCTGCGATCGTTCACCGAATGAATGGAAAGGAAGTGTGTCACATTTGTTGGTATCGAATGTGGCGACGGCCCGCGTAGTAGATACGTCCCAGATGACCACTCTACAATCTTGACCACAAGTGATCACTTTCCATCATCAACATCACGATCACAGCACGATCATCACGTCTCACCTTCACTGTTCTTTCCACTTCGAAATACTGCACTGCTGCAGATCTATCGACAAGTTCAACGGAAATCACACGAATTCTCTCTCACGTTCGTGTGTTGGCCCGTGAGGGTCTTGTAAAGTTTTGGTGCTTTTTCTCCCTGCTCGATGTCTAATACCTTCACTTGTCCGCTGTCGTCACACGCCGCGAGATATCCATGACAGATGGACACCTGCATCGATGATGGTCACCTTCATCATGACGTCTGATGTGAAGATATACCTGATTGATCTCCTCTGTGTTGTAGGGATGGACGATGTATGGGTCTCTCAACACGATCGAAGTTCCTTCCAATGAAAATCGAAACAGCTGTGATCGATTCATCAGATGGGTGAGAAGAATTGTATGGGGTGATGTAGATCAGATGATGGTCGATGGAGAGGGACAATGTGCATGTGTGGATGTCGACCTGTGATTCGGCAGCGACGTACACTTGATACTCTTCGTGTGAATCAAAAGTGCCAGCTGGCTTCACGGGAGCTTTTCTATTCTTCTTCTCTTCCAAGTGACGCAATGCCACTCCGGTCACCTAAAGATGATTTAGCATCGTCCATCATTTCACATGATCTCGCTCACTGCCTCTTTCGAAGGAACAACTAGGGATCGTATGGCTCTCAATTCTGAATATGGTTCGCCTCGGTTGACTGTCTTCAAGTCCCACAAGCGAAGAGTTCCATCCTTCAGGGATCATCTTCAGACGATAGATCTTGAGACTGGACTTACCTCACTACCCGAGCACAATAGATTACCGATCTGATGGGTGTTGTCCATACACAAGACTGTATCTTTGTGACCGATCAGCTTGGCACATCTACGAAGTGTTGTTTGAGAGAAGACAGGGCCTTCACTCTCCATTTGAGATGAATGTGATGTGATTCACGAAGATTTCAAATTTCTCCCATTATTATTCCACATCGCATCTATCACCCGCATCAGCCGTCATGGAGGCCCCGGCTACTCCACAGAAGAGGAGAAGGAGCTCAAAGAATTCACAAGAAACTAATGGAGAGAAAACGAAGCCAAAACAAGTCAAGAAGAAGAAGACAATGGTTGACCCCTCAGAGGACAACAGGAAAGTCAGACCAGGTGTGATGATAGTCGATGTTGGAATTATCACGTGTTATGATCGATGTGATCTCACATCTAATAGGAAGAAAGAAGAAGGTAGATACGATCCAAGTGATCAACACACCATGGGATCCATATGTAGAGCAGCTTTTGAAAGAGCATACGTGAGTGGATGATGAGATGAATACACTCCAATCTAAAGACCATCGACAGTGTGCGTGCACCGATTGCCCCCTCTTCGCAAACACTTGCCTTCAACTCCGCCGTAGTGGCGAAACAGCTGGATCAGGACCACAGATGTTTGGATTCTCTAGCCACCATCTTCCAAGATCAACTGACTCGACTGCATGTCGAAGAAGCAGCCATACGAAGAAAGGCGAAGGAAGATTTCGGCATACACTTCAGCATCTCACAGGCCGAGGTGATATCATCCATCTGCATTTCAATCGTTCACATCGAATCAGGTGGAGGTCATGTTGAGTCGTATCTTTGGATTGGAAACAGAGAAGGCCCCATCATTACCCGCCGAGATCATCGCCAAGTCCGTGGACGAAGTCAGGGAGATGTTGGACGATCAGACGAGAGAACAGGTGGGTCCCCGTCACGATGAATCTTTAGAACATGAGTGACGCGAAGACAGTTGTTGGAGGCTGAATCGAAGCCGAAGCCAGAGGAAGAAGAGAAAGAGATGGAGGTGAGAAGACACACACGATGATGCATGGACGTTGACGGATCGAACAGATTGTGGAAGAGAGTGCCGACAATCGTCCGATGCCTCCACCTGCCTTCCCCAAAGACATGCACATCGACGAGGATGATGATGATGAAGTCGTAGACGATGACGAGGCGACGAACGAGATGAGAAATATCTTGAATAAGAACGGATTAGAGGCGAGCTATGATGACTTTGACGAAGGAGATGAATAAAACACTTGTATCGAAGATCACCTGTCGTTCATCTCTGCGTTCTGATGTACGATTCTATTTGACATTAGACGTCTTAATTTAGATTCATCACTCGTAGACATCTCATGCTGGAGTGCAGTCTGTTTCACTGATCGATTCAAACGACCACAAAAGTCAAAGTTCAACATTGGACAAAGTAAAGAAACGAACGGAAAAGCTTCCGATAAGGATATCCTTTTGGATCGGCTCTACAAACGTTGGGATGGCTGAGGGTTGAATCCCATCCTCTATCCTCCTACGGTTTCGGATTCAGTGGATCTAGACAAGAGAAGGATCATCACGAGACCTCCTCTATATCCATCCTCCATCAAAGTATTCACCAATGAGTCGGCTTGGTTTCGCCAACATCTATGAGCTGCTCGATGAGAGCGACTCATCCGGTGTTGAGACTGGAAGAAAGGCCCAGGAGGCGTTAGAGAAGAAGAACGCTGCCGCTGCCGCTGCTCTCGCCCCCGCCCAACCCCCCAAGCCTGTCCAGCAACAGACTGGAAAGCCCGCTGGAGAGAGAAGACGTGAGTCCAATTGAAGATTGTCATCATGATTCGTGTTGTGAGATGATCTCGTCGTGCTTGTTATTGGACATATCATAATACATTATCATGTGATCACATTCTGAATGTTTTTTCCTTACAGAAGGAGGAAACGACGCCAGAGGTGAACAGAATTCTACATCATCACGATGATCGTCTGGAGAATCGTCTCTTGTCCACTTTTCACCAATCAACTCCCCATCATCTCTCCCAAATCGAAAATCTCCCCTCGATGATCTTCACCCACCGTTTCTTCGAATCATCTCACATCCATCATATGTCTCCATATCTCCATCCTCATCCTCATCCCCACCTCTAGGACCCCGCCAGGACCGTGGCCCCCGCCCACCTCGCCCCCAAGGAGAGAGATCTCCCAGAACCGATCGTCCCCCCCGTGCCGAGGGTGACAGACCCCGTCGTCCCCGCCCCCCCCAATCCTCCGTCGAGGGAGGAGAGGCCACCTTTATCGAGGCCGGCCAGGCTGCCGCCGAGGGAGCTCCCCGCCCCAACATTCCCCGTGGACAGAAGGGTGGACCCCGCCCCGACCGTGGCTACGAGCGTAGACGCACCGGTGACCAGGACCAGAGACCTCAGAAGAGAGAGTACGACCGTCACTCCGGTACCGGACGCGGGTGAGATTTGCGCGGGAAAGAATTCGAGGTTGACGCGTTGTAGAAAGGAAGTCTCCAAGGGAGGAGCCGGCAAGGGCAACTGGGGATCCATCGAGGAGGAAGCCGAGGGAGCTTCCGCTCAAGGGTGAGTCTCGTTGTAGATGGAGATCTCACGATCACCAGATCTGCTGCCGAAGTCGCCGCCATTGAGGACGTGAAGAAGGAGGGAGAAGAGGCCACCACCGAGCCCGCTGCCCCCGCCGAAGCCGCCGAGGCTGCCGAGCCCGAGCCCGCCGTACGTAACTCGAAATCTCCACGACATCTCACCCCACCAGGTCCGCACTCTGGACGACTACCTCAACCAGAGAAAGAAGGTCGCCGCTGCCCTCCCCACCATGAGAAAGGCCGGAGAAGGAGAAGACTCCAGCGCCGTCAAGGGTTTCGTTCCCTTCACTCGCACTGAAGAGACCCTCTTTGCCGTTGACAAGGTCAACAAGGACAAGAAGAAGGAGACCAAGGAGTCCACCGAGAAGAAGGTGTCCGCCGATCAGGTGAGAGACAAGAGGAGTCGGACGTTAGTGTGGAGGCTGATGACGTGGAAGGTTCTCAAGTTCCAAGAGAAGGAGAGGAGAGAAAGAGAGGGAGGAGACAGAAGAGGAGGAAGAGGAGGAGCGAGAGGAGGCAACCAAGGAAAGAGAGGAGGCAACGCTTCCAGCTTCAACATTGGAGACCAGTCTGCTTTCCCCACTCTCTCTACAAAGGCTTAAGCTTTCTGCTCTCTGCTGTGCTATTTTTGCCGGCCGATCAATTGGAAATACAATAATGGGATGAATTCTATCGTTTCTTCGTTTTCTCTCTCTTTGATTGGAGGATGTGATAGAACATGAGGATCGATTAGAGGATGATGTCTGTCGTCCCAGCACGGTCTTCTTCTTGAAGATGGAGATGCGTCAATCATCACACGTGTGACACGATCTGCTGCTTTCGCACGATGCACGTGATGTAAAAGATGTGTCGGTGCGGTGCACGTGGTATGAATGAGATGTGTGGAGAGAGAAGTTTTGTTTCTTGTGTGGTGAGACGGGCGTGCATCTCATAGGGATGTGAATCATGTCTTTACGAAGTACGTCTTAACGTGATGCATGTGTGAAGAACGTTGACGTGCAATATTATAAATTGATACAGACATTAGGCTCTTGTATTGAGGACCGATGCTGGAAGGTGTCATTTAGAGACCACCATCATGCGATGCCGGTAGAGTCCTTCCTATCGATACGTCTATAGGGCTCCGCTTGGAGAGATGATTAGACTGGGACATCTAGAACGTGAGTTATCACCGAGACTCCTCTTCTCACCTTCAACCTTGTAAACCCACCGATTTTCAGTCCACAATGCCGGAGATCATTACTGACGGCGTCACTACGCGTTACAGATGTGCCAGGGGGTGTACGTTCTAACGCATAGATTCCGGCTAATTTCGCGGCGTGGGCCTCTGACGCTAACTCCGGCTGCCATCCCGCAACTGTCAACACATAAACATCTCCTCCATCTTCCATCTTTCTCATCTTCTCGCAGGTCCAACACGATCCAAGGCCTGTCCTCCGGTGAGACCCTCCTCTCCAACTACAAGAACGTCTACCGCATCAACATCAACACCGCTCAAGCCACAAAGACTTCCACTCTCAACTGTGACCTCATCCACAGCAACCCCACCCTCGCCCTCGAGTTCGAGCCCACCTCCGGACAACTCAACATCGTGACCCTGCTGGCAGAAAAATCTTCAAACCACTTTGTCGCTGACGTCTTCTCCGGACAGTGCCAGACCCTCCCCTCTCTCGCTTACGACGCTTCTTCCACTCTGACCAGTGAGTTCACCTTGATCCGTTCTCATCATCTTCCATCGACTCACCCTCTGCAGCTCCCTCCGCCGCCAGTGTCGCCTTCTACAACGGAAAGTTCTACGTCATCGATGCCATCCCCAACTCCGTCCTCTCTACCATCTCCGGTGACAAGTTGGTCTCCGTTGGTAGCCTCGGCCACGAGTTCTCCGGTGTCTCGAGCAACGGTCGTTTCTTCGGTCTCGCAGCCCTCTACCAGCCCGCTGCCTCTGCCTTCTGGGCCATCAACTTGGCTTCCGGTGCCGCCTTCAAGGCCGCTGACTCGGCCAACTTGAGAACCAACCTCATCGGTTTCACCGTCTTGGAGAACGGAGTCGGAGATTCCATCTTCCCCACGGGTGCCCTCGGTAGCTCTGCTTCCGCCACGCCCACGCTGACTGCCACCGCTACTGGACAGACTGGTGCTACTAACACCAACACCAACACCAACACGGCTACTGATACCAACGGTAACGGAGGATCTGGCAACTTTGGTACCACCTCTTTCACCTCTGCCATCAACCCCTCTGAGTCTCACGTAGACTCTACTGTCATCGGCACTGTCTTCCCCGTCGGCTCTTCTCTGACTCAGAGCGTCTCTTACACTGAGACTGTCGCCGCTTTCGACTACAACGGTGCATCCAAGTGAGTCCATCTCTTCTGTGATGTATCTATCCACACAGCTTCTGACGTGACAACAGGTCTGCCGAAGCCACTGTCGTCGTTCCCTCAGGCAACAACGCCAACCCCATCGCCGCTATCACAGAGACTGTCATCGTCGGACAAGGTACCGACACAGCCGTAGAAGTCGCCGGTATCTCCTGGAACAACGGCAGAACAGAGACCACAGTGATCCAAGACGGAACAGCCACTCGTGCAGGAGTCGTTGTAGTGGACGGAGCTCAGACCATCACTGTCGGTCAGCTGACCAACGTTGAGCCCGGACAGACCTTCGCCACCGCCGAGATCACACTGGGTGATGGACAGGGAAGGACATCCAACGCCGTCGGCTCTTTCGTCTTGACGCCCAGCACTCTCGGTAGAGATCAGAACTCTGGTTCTGCCGTCGGTCTGACTGCCTCCGCCCTCTTGGTGGCCGCAGTTGCCCTCTTCACTCTGTAGAAGGAATACGTACGATAAAGTTATAGAATGAATTCGGGTCGTTGTATTTGGGGGAGGATGTTGTGACCTTGCAATCAGTGGCATCGAAGGACAAACGAACTCTCGAGATGATGGGTGCTGATACGATTAGGTCGCGGCACGACAGCGTTGCAGACATGACTATGATTTTGCACAAAATCGTGCAGATTGACAGCATCGGCTCGATTAGCTCAGTTGGTTAGAGCACCGTGCTAATACACGTCCCACGACACGCGGGGGTCGCAGGTTCGATCCCTGCATTGAGCATCACCTTTTACTGGTTTTATGTTTACAAAATATCAAAATTTGAGTGCCGACATCAATGTACAGAATTCGCCACCCTGCGGCTGTTCGATGATCACCCCGTTGTTGATTCGATGACGCGAAAGAGCGAGAATGAATTCGTCCACGAGAGGAATTTCATCTCATCTAGTGTGGTTTCACACCAACACGTCCAACTTTATATACAATGACTTCGTGATACAACATCTAAAATACACTCCTTCTGTAACGATCGAAGGGTCCGTTCACACTCAGCTTGGCGATCTGTTGGATCGGCCCCAGATCGGCTTCTCTGACCAACTTGAATTCGGAAGCAAAGACGTATAGGTGCTTGAAGCACGTGTTGATATAGAAGGCAGATTTCGTCTCGCAGAGGACATCCCAATGGTGACTGTGATCAGGTCAATCGCGATCGGAAGATCATGTTCGGTGATACACACCAGTAGATGTGGAAATAGACACGGATGAGACGCCGCCAGATCTCCAGGATAGTCTCTGTGATCTCCGTTGGATACTTCAGCTCTTCATATGCCTTCTGTTGCAATAACTCCACGTACTGTGTGTTTGTGAGTACTTTGATGGATCGCATCAATGCATCACCTTTCTTGCAGAGACATCGGTCGGCTTTTGACTCTTGTCTTCTCTCCACAAGTACGAGTAATAAGGACCTGCCCTCATGTGTGGGCACGTTTCATCATTGCAGATCTCTTCCGGAAGCAGTGGCCAGCAAGAGTGAAAGACTTCGTTACAAACGTCGATGGCTGCCCGACAATCAGCATCGTCACGAGACTCCATCATCATCTCACTATTCGTGATGATCCACCGCACTCGCTCCTGTCCGCTCGGACACTTGACCACATCTCTCACAGAGTTCTTCCTTCTCATCGCCATTCGATCTTGTTCTCTTGTGTGTATTTGAATTGTGATGATGGCTCTTCCTTTACCAACCCGAGCCGAGAGAGATATGAAGCCAAGCGAAAGTATTTCACGGAAGCACGAGCGGTTCGTTTCGCCGCGGGCGCGAAACACAAAATATGACGATAGGGACTAACTACTATAGACACGGAGTGTATCTGTGCTAGTTATGAATGATATCGTGCCGGTTCCCTTGTCGTGAATGTAGGGGGTGGCTGAACGTGCGAATTAAGTGAAGAGGAAAGGAAGCAGGTGTAGTTTTACTCGTTTCCGTAACAGGAAATCTGTATTTTCTATCACCTTACACTCCACTCAGCGCACACAAACAAGAGAGAGACACACGTACGCAGGACCTCTCCATTCTTTAGAAGCCATTCCATCTCGTTGCTGACATTTTGAGCTTTGGTCCTGGATCTGGTGCGCCTTTCGCGTTCCACTCTTTCGGCTGATGATGCAACCCGTGATGCCTCTGCGTGAGTTATCACGCGGTCTCAGTGACTAGAGAATGAGGAAAAGACTCAAACTCCTCCTGTATACTTAAGCTAGAGATCATCTACACAGTTGTAGATGAAACTCATCTTCATCTAAACGACGACGATGACGGAAGAACAACACATACCGATGACGAACGACTGATATCTATTGTATATATGCATCTTAATCTCCATTGCTGATGCCTCTCGTACTGTGTCGTGATGAATATGGACGCATGCAAGTCGAAATACAGAGAAATCGATATATAGGCAGGATGAAAGCCGAAAACTTTGTCGTTAGATAGCTCAACTCTCTTTTCATTTGGTAAGGCCATCCCAATCGTTAGGATTTAAATCGAATCATCTCATTTAATCTGGACTTCGCTCAATTTTCGGACGTCACGCATCACTGCACATCATATGAGTGACCTCTATGAATCTCAAGGCCTCTCGAGAATTCCTGAAGATGTCTTAACCTGCGGCATCTTGTCCTTATTTAATCCGGTCGACCTGCTGCCCATTGCCTGGACTTGTCACTGGCTCTCACAACTGCTTCAGAATCATCCAATCCGAGATCACATCACACGGAATAAGATCCATTATCTTCCGTCAGGAGGACCATCGTTGATGCATTGGGCCCTCGAGGTTGCGGCGCTGGGGGTGCCAGACATTCGACACGTTCGACTTCGCTCTGACGATGGAGTCGAAACTGTAGCATGGTACGCAGATCGCTTTGGGAGCGACGGACTAGATCATCGAGCCGTATCTGCAGGCAACATCAAAGCGCTCAGGTGGCTGGGTGACACTCACCTCAGAGGACGCTTCTCCTTTCACCTCTTCCATGATGTCCTCCGGCTGCAAGATGCTCCCACCCGCATGGAATTCCTCCATTACCTCGTCAGCCAAGGGGTCGAGATCACCAACGATGTGATCGAGAGGGCCATCGCATTGGATCGAATCGAAGAGGTTCAATATCTATCGAGCCACTGCACCATCCCTGGCTGGTACGCCAATCACAGCGAAGATCACAGCGTATCACCTCGCATGCTCAAGTGGTTCGTCGATCACAAGTACATCATCCAGACCCTTCCCAATCTCTCACACCTCTCTGGAACGGATAGAAGCACTTGGGAGTGGCTCGAATACATCGGATACTCTCATGCTCAACTGATGGTGGCCGCTGTGGATGCCACACACATCGACATGATGCAATGGGTTCACCATGATCTGGGTCATCCGATTCATCGAAGGCTCTTTGATACACTATTATCGAAAGACAGAGACGAAGAGACCATGAGGAGAATTGTAGAATGGCTAGAGGAGAAGGGATTAGAAGTCGATGATGAAGATCGTCAACGGATGAGTGAGAGATCATTGGGCAAGAGGGAGAATTAAAAGGTTTGGACTCTTTGTCCACGAGGACAACAATTCGGTGCGATGATGCACACCATCACGGTGGCTCGAAGTCAAGATGATGGTGACACCACGACATCAATCGAATGAAGAATAATACGTGTGCCATTTACATCTCCGTTCATCCATTCAAGTGAACGTCTCCTACAATTCTGTGTCATTCACTTCATTTACAATTTTGACTGCGGCTCAGCTGTGTCAGACGCGACACCGACCGAGTCTTCCTCTATGGCCAGAGTGACCACTCCCCTGCTCTTCCACAATTCTTCCACATCTAACGCAGCGTTTCTATCTAAGAGGAGAGCGAAGACGGCATCGTAGCCACCGGCTGAAAAGGTAAAGTCAGTCGTCTACAACGTTGTAGATGGACCCCCTCACCTCCCGGCACGCCGGCGATGAGTACGCCCGGTATCGTCATCGTGTCGTCTGTTCGATGTCAGATTTCATCGAATTCCACCCGAAATTTCGCTCACCCGCCAGTTGCCTTTGGGAGGACGGTTCGATGTCAACGGCGGCGGCCTCACCAATCGCTCTCATCATCCTTCGTATCTAAATTTCATCAGTTTTTCTCATACGTGTCATCCAGGTCTTCACCTCTGTAAAATTGCTCCTCAACTTGAAGAGTAATTGTCCCATGGGATTGGAAGTCACTTCTACCCACTGTACGCTTTGGTTACGTACGGTAAGTACGGTACGTCACCTCTTCGGAGCGAACGGAGGAGCATTTGCGGAGAGTTTCGTGGTAGATGTTGATGTCTTCGTCTTCGGATAATTTCGTGATGTGTTCGAGAGTCCAGACGAGCTCATCGTTCGCCACACAAAGTCTTCTCATGGTCATGTGAGCTGAGGCACCATCATCAGATGATGGTGATGTCAATGTGATGAGTTTATGAATGCTATGATGATCTCGATGATGTGATTGGTTTTCATCAAGTGATGTCGAATCACTTGACGAGCGGATGATCTCGATGATATGATCACGATGAACGAAATCGATCATCTCAAATTCCTCACACGACGAATCTCTCTTCTGCCACTCCAACACTTTTCCCACCATGTTCGGAGTGTTACTACCCACAGACACGTCACCCATCAGCAAGTGCAATCCCGGTGGGAGACGTAACGGCGTAACCTCACTGTCCCACGCCTTCTCCACGACTTTCGATACCTGGGAAACCGTGGGATACTCCTGGGACAATATTCCCTGAATGATCTCAGGCGAGAATCTGTTTTGCGTGTCATCCATCTACAACGCGCCAGTCTATATCACCTGGTGTATCTTTGAGGTCCGTACACGGCCGAACTAACGTCGAATCCGCTGCCGACTTTTCCTTGGGCTCTACAATGGCTCAGCTGCGCCACGTTATGAACGAGCTGCAAGCTGGTTTCGTTTGAATTTCGATCATCATGGCGTGATGGAACCCGGATGACTCGAAAGAAGTGAAGGAGGGCGGCGGTGAGTGAGGTAGTGAGGGCAGCAGAAGAACCTGTTCGTGTCAGGTGAATGGAAATAAAATCGACGAAAATCGAATTTATAGCTGACTCACCGAGACCTGTCTTCTTCATGTTGCTGAGATGAGTCGAACAAGGTAAGAAGGGAGGAAGAGATTGGAGGGATTTACGGTTCAAGGGGAGACCTTCTATCGTCATAGACTGATCGTGATGAGGATGGTGTGACGGAATCACCTCTCGCGATGACTTGATCCTTTTGTGAATAGAAGGCATTGTCGCCCAAGATGGTGATGGAGAGACCATCCTTCAACATGGTTCGAACGTGTTCAGCGCCTAATCTGGCGTGAGCGACCGAGATGCAATCGATGATGACGTTCTCTGTGTATGGATTTCGTTGATGGTCTCCGTTACTATAAGATGTAAGACTTGATGTTGTTGTTTGAATAGATATTGCACAAATAACAACATATTACTCACAGTGGATCAAGATGGTACGAGCCGGAATCAAAGATGAGACGATAGGATTCTCTACTATCAAACTGTGGAGAAAGAACGATCACGAGAGTGCCTCTGTCGTCTGTTCTCTCGAGACTCTTAACGACGCTGTGAAAGCGTGCATCGAGGGAGAGAACCAATCCAGCATTGGGTCGCTGAAGGATCATATAGCCACCCGTGAGGAGAACTTTTCCTGGTGCGCTGCAGAAGGAAGCCTCGACCATCGTGAGGTGATGTTGCGTGGTGTTGGAATTTGAAAGCTGTAAATTCCAGAAAAATTTGATCCAATCACATCGCGATGACGGAGGAGCAGCCATCATTCACAAAGAGGACGATTCGACCCTCTTATTATTACATCCAAGCTCAAGTGTGAGTGGATCGAGGGTACACGCTGAATCATTGCTATGCAGAGAATGTGAGGGCTTTGACTACACAGAGAAGGCGGCTCGAACAATCTGTGATGCTGCCGTTCGAAAAGTCTTTGGCGTCTTTGGACAAGCACAGAAGACTGTACAAATGGTCCACTCTGATGTTGAATCGAAACAGTTTGTCATTCGCCTGCACAAGAGGTAATCGACTGAGAGATGATCCATAGATTGATGATCGGTTCAGAGATCTCTCCGCTGTATGGGGCTCTTTAACGATGATGAATTATTCTCAATTTGCAGATTCTTTCAGGGTCAAAGTCTTGCGTGTCACTCCCTTTCTTAACTCACTGGCCAATCCTAGCTCCAGTGTGATGACACAGTGATCCTTGACATCATCGATTTCTTTTGGGAGGAAGACTGCATCGGACACATGAATCGAACGATGAAGGGACGAAAGTGATAAAGCTCAAGATGACATCGATCCCTATCTTCATCGTTCCACAGACAACCTTCTGTTTTCACATCCTTGAGTTTCATAACCAAGCGATCAGAGCAGCGGCTATCTTGTCTGCTGTGAAGATGAAGAACCTTGTTCTGATTGTATCTGCCAGGTCAAGGTTTGGAGGGTTTATGGTAGGGCTCTACAAGCACAACTTCTCTGGCAATTTCGCATAAGCCGACCATCGCCGAGCTATCGGGCCTTCTGTATCCACATAACGCAGTTCTAAAGCACTCACGTCTTCTATCTTACCATCATGTTGCGGGGCACAGCACCTCCTGAGGTCGAGCTCGATGATATGGACTCCTACGACGACAACCAAGAAAGCCAAGTGCCAGATGACAATAGCTCAGAGTCTGAAGAGTTAGAGGGGGAGGAAGTGGTTGTCCAGACCAATCATAGCTTTGGAACTTTGGAGGTCGTTCCATTGGACGATGCAACTGCTTCAAAGCCCAGTTATCAGCCACTGGTATGCCATTTCTTCTTTCCTCTTGACCCTCGACTCATTTAACATCATCCAGACTTTTCGCATCGTCTTCAACAATTCCAATGAGACAGGCAACAGCCGCAACCTCCAAACCAAGTGAGATCGGTTCCATTCGAAGGATCCATCACCGACCATTTTCATCAGATTCTGCAACAACCGAGTGAGCACTACCAAATACACTTGGTGGAACTTCATTCCGAAGAATCTATACGAACAGTTTCACCGTCTCGCCAACTTTTTCTTTCTCGTCTGTGCCATCCTTACGGTGAGCTAATTTCAACATTATCCCGCTGATCTCTCAGCTCATTCCTGGCATCACGAACATCTCGGCCGTCAGCAGTGTCTCTCCCTTGGTCTTTGTCTTAGCGGTCACCGCATGCAAAGAGGCCTACGATGATGTGGTACGTAACTCGAAATCTCTTCGGTTTCTCATCCACCCAGAAACGTCAGATGGGTGACAGCGAGATCAACCGCACCAAAACTTTGATCCTCCGGGGTAGAAAATGGACTCAGGTCACATGGGCCGAAGTACAAGTGGGAGACATCATCAAGGTGCAGGGCGACGAGGCTCTACCTGTCGACATGCTACTTTTGTCGACATCTCTGTCTAACGGCATGTGTTACATCCAAACCGCAAATCTGGACGGGTGAGTTTTAGTTTTGGCTCGTTGTAGTGAGCTGATCCACCACAGTGAGACCAACTTGAAGGTGAGGCAGGCGAGACCGGAGACGGCTCAAGTGAGGACGGAATCTGCCCTCACCGACTGGAACGGTGATCTACAACGTTGTAGATCGACCTGACATATCCTCCAGGCAGACTCGAATGCGAGCAACCCAACAAAGACTTGTACAACTTTGACGGAAGATTATACGTGCCCAGCAAGAAGAATGCTCTGTCTCTGGACAACAATCAGCTGCTGCTCAGAGTGGGTTTGGCAGGTTGTAGATCGAATTCTGACGAGATATACAGGGCTGCCTCTTGAAGAATACGGATTTCGCGGTCGGGCTCGTTGTATTCACCGGAAACGACACGAAATTGAGACAGAACGCACGGTGACGTCACGTGACGTCATCGATCTACAACCTGACATCCACAGTGATCCACCCACGAAGAGGAGCACTCTGGAGAAACAGATGAACACCGGTCTGTTGAGTCTCTTCGCTCTCCTCTTTGTCACTTGCACCGTCTGCGCCGCATTCAGCGTGTCTCTCATGGTAACAGATGATGACGTCATCACACGTCATCACTGACGTGTACAGGATGGAAAATATTGGTACTTGGATTATCACCTCACCACGGCTGATAAGGCCGAGGCATTCTTTAGAAATTTCGCGTCGTACTGCATCTTGTTCAGTTACATGATACCCATATCCCTTTACGTATGCATGGAGGTAGATACGTACGTACGTACGTAACTTCTGACACGCGACAGGTGGTCAAGCTGTGGCAGACGTTCTTGCTGGAGAGCGATGTCAACATGTACCACGAGGCATCGAACACACCCGCCAAAGCCAAGACATCCAATCTCATCGAGGAGTTGGGACAGGTACCTTTCATCTACATCGTTGTAGATTGATGATCTCAGATCGATTTCATCTTCTCGGACAAGACCGGAACGTTGACCTCGAACGAGATGGAGCTGCAGAAATGCACGATCGATGGGAAGATCTATACGCTGTACGAACCCGTCACTGTTGATGGTGAAGAGAGTCAGGAGACCATCAAAAACACTTTTCAATCGGCCACGTTGGGAGATTTGGAGTTGGAGGAAGTGAGTGAAAATCCGATGAAAATTCGACTGACGGCTGTACAGCACGCGAAATCGACTCTGTTGTCTAGAATACCCGATATGGAAAATTCGCAGGAATTTTTCAAGCTTTTGGCCGTGTGCCACTCTGTCCTGCCTGATACTGACAAAGATGACCCCACAAGTGAGACATCTCAACTTTCACCTGAGACATCTCACTGATTACCCCATAGAGATCGTGTACCAGGCCTCCTCCCCCGATGAACTAGCTCTTGTACAGAGGGCGGCCGATCTGGGCTATGTCTTCAAGGTTTATGACGTCATCACTCATCATCCCTTCTCACACGGTACAGGAGAGAACTTTCGACACGGTTTCGATTGAATGCGAGGGACAGAGGTTGACTTACACCATACTCAACATGATCGAGTTCAACAGCAACCGAAAGAGAATGTCTGTCATCTGTCGCTGCCCCGACGGTAAGTGTCAAATTGACACGTGACGCGTGACACGTGACAGGTCGAATTCGATTGTACTGCAAGGGAGCGGATACGATGATGGTTCCCAGGCTGACACCGGCTGAACAAGAGAACTTCAAGAAGAACATCGACCCACACTTGGAATATTTCGCTGCAGAAGGTCTCAGGACTCTCTGCTGTGCGTCTGCAGTCATCGACGAGAAGGTGAACCATCTACAACGTTGTAGATCGATGAAATCTGATCGGCATCGTCAGGCTTACGAGGCGTGGAACATTCGATTCGAAGAGGCCAACTCTTCTCTGGACGACAGGAAGGGCAAGGTAAAATTCCTAGATTGTTCTCCCACCTTTCTGAGATTTTTATCCGATTTTTCTGAGACTTTTCAGATCGAAAGTGCGGCCGACGAGATCGAGAGGGGTATGAAGATTGTTGGATGTACTGCAATCGAAGACAAGCTTCAAGACGGTGTACCAGAGGCAATCGCACAACTGAGGAGGGCAAACATCAACATCTGGGTTCTGACAGGTGTCACGTGACACGTCACATATGACTGACATCTGACAGGTGACAAGCAAGAGACAGCCATCAACATTGGATTGTCTTGCAAGTTGTTGACCGGAGTCTCTCTCATCTCACTGTACAGTGATAACCCTGACGCTCACATCAATGAGGTAATGATGTCATCAGTCGTCATCGTTACGTCTTTGACGTCAACAGGCCACGGTGCAGGAGGAATTACAGGCCGCCATCCGCAGTTTGGAAAACAAGGTGAAATCTCACCGTCTACAACGCTGAATATCCACAGAGATCTGCCGGAGAAGAATTTGGCTTGGTCATCGAAGGAGAATGTCTCAAATTCTGTCTCAATAAGTCTTCCCCCGAAATTCAAGAATTATTCCTCCACCTCGCTCTACAATGCAAGACGGTCGTTTGCTGCAGAGTATCACCTTCACAGAAGAGAGGCGTAGTCAGGGCGGTGAAAAAATCGAGGCCACACCTGAGAACCTTAGCTATAGGGGATGGAGGTGATGATGACATCACGTGACGTAACTGATCGTGGTAGCGAATGACGTCAGCATGATCCAGGAGGCACACATCGGTGTCGGAATTCTCGGAAAAGAAGGAATGCAAGCGGCAATGAGCTCCGATTACGCGATCGCGCAATTCAGATATCTCGCGAACATGCTGCTCGTCCACGGGAGATTCAGCTACATCAGGACTTCGAGGTTGGTCCTCTACTCCTTCTACAAGAATGCAGTCTTGTCCGTGTGTCTCTTGCTGTTCGCTTGCCAGTCTCTCTTCTCGGCTCAGGTGAGGAGAGAGGGGAGACGTTTCGATTGACGAGTGTAGAACATGTTCAACAGCAACAGTTTGGCGGGATACAACGTTGTATTTGCAGCGTTTCCCATCATCTTCTTTGCTATTTTGGATCAAGATGTGAAGCCGGATAAGGTCTTCTCGTATCCAAAGTTGTACGAGATCGGTCAGAAAGGAACACAAGTGAGATCATCACATCATCATCATCATCATCACCTTATGTCATTCATCACACACTTTTATCATCACATCATCACATCATCACATCATCACCTTATGTCATTCATCACACACTTTTATCATCACATCAACTGAAACCCGACAGTACAGCATGTCTCTCCTCTGGGCTTGGTTCATCTACGGTATCGTCCACGCCTTCGTGTGTCCTCCATTCCTCCATCTCTCCACTCACCCACACAGATCATCTATATCGGTCTCATCTCTTTCTTCGATTGGGGCGTATTGTCCGACGACGGACAAGTGTTAGATTTGTGGTCCGAAGCTATGATTGGATTCACTGCCATCGTCATCGTGGTCAATCTGAAGGTTGCCGTGGAGACATAGTGAGTTGTAGATCGTCGACACAAGAGGGTGACGACGCGACAGCTACTGGACGTGGATCAATTATTTGGCCCTCGCGACTACCATCGGGTTCTGGTTCTTGTACTCACTGGTGTACACGGTCATTCCATCGGTGAGAATTTTCGAGGAAATTTCTGGCTGACTGACGGGGGTAGGTGGCCGGGGACGAGTACTGGGTGACGCCCAGAGTGTGGTCTACTCCCACCTTCTGGCTCTACTTACTCATCGTCACTGCCGTCTGCATTCTACCAGACGTCACCCTCAAATAGTGAGTCGACTCATCGACACATGGCATCATCACATCACTTTTCAAATGATCCACGTTTCACATCATCACATTTCACATCGTTACATCTCGCATCATCACATCTCGCATCGTCAGATTCCACACGAAGATATTTACATCAAGATATTTCATACCATCTGACGTCTTCCGCAGCCTACATAGAAACTATTACCCTGAGACCCGACACATTGTCCAAGAGATTCAACGAGAAGGCAGGAGCGAGAGGAGGAAGTTGAGAAAGAAGGGATTCGTCGTGAAGAAGCCCACCATCACCATGATGTCTCTCAACTCTTCTGCTCAATACGCCGAAGGCAACAACGGTCCAAAGACTCACACCGGTTACGCTTTCGCTCAAGATGACCACACCGCCATCGCGTTCTCCATGTCACTGAAGAGCATGCTGAAGAAGAGGAGGGACAAGAAGAAGGAGAGGAAGGATAAGAGGACACCGAAGACACCGAGGAAGGTAGCCATCGAGATTCGAGAATAAAGAGGGTCCGCTCGTTCTCAAACCTTCCACCTCTGCAATGACGCCATGCGTGTATTTGTAAATTTCATCTTCTTTTTTGATCAGGAACACACGACCTCTTTCACCGTTTTTCTCCTCGTTGCTTCGATACCGGAGATAGTATCCCAGTTACGAGGAGCTCAGACTTGAAGGAACGATCATTCGTCAGGGGCGCGAGCGATTATGGCAGAAAGCGCCAACAGCAGTGTCTGAAACACTGCGGTGGCTGTCACATTCCAGAGCTTCCCTCAGCATATCCACCAGTATTCCAGGAAGATAGTATCCTGCGATTGCGTTCATTCTCAGCCGCACAGCGACAGAGCATCACATGCGGAGGTGGAGACGAGGAAGGCTCTTAGGACAAACCTTCAGTAGAAGATGAACCGACATCAGCTGCCGGGGTGCTATGATTTTCGTACAAGACGATATGGCGATAGCATCAGGCAGTCGAGATCTGGTCTCTCATCTGTGGTCACAAGTTATTGTACCATTAGACGTAATATAACAACGCATGTAACTTGGTTGGCTCCCATCTCATCACACCAAATGTGATCATGGCCAAAGAATAAATCGTCTTGTTCAAGAGTGTCACACTTCTCTAACGTCCACTCCCTCGTCAGCACACCATGTCCACCGAATATCTCAGGGTGCAGAACGAAGTTACGCAGCTTCCTATTTTTAGTCTAATTCTCTCTTTTACCTGTCACTGAATATTGGCTTTTGCCCTGAACAGGAACACAGAATAACAATCCACCACCACAGAAGCACAATCAATGGATCATCCAGTTGATTCGACTCACACCATGGTAGAGATATAGAGCTGATTGTGTCCAGTACTCGTGTACCGAACCAATACAAACTGGGCCCAATTTTGATGGCCATTTACAATGGTACTTTTTGCTCCACGTGCGGAAAATGTCAGCAGGTACATCATCACATCATGCTACTATACTGACTGATGCAGTTTATGAATACGTAAATGAGTCAGCCATCGATGAGGACCTCATCTGCTGCATTTGTCTGGAGCCCTTCGTTGATCCCGTTGCACGCTCTTGCGGCAACACATTTTGTAGAAGATGCATAAAAGATCTCGAGAGGTGTCCAAAATGCCGCGAACACTGTACAGATCAGAGAGTATCACTCACTCACTCATTATTACCAACATGCTATCAAAATTACAGGTGAGATGATGTGATTGAGCTGACTCTGATTCGTATTGAGGTGGTGTGTCCATATTGCGAGAAGGTAGTAAGAAGAGAATCACTATCGAAGTGTTGCAAGATAGGTGATCAGTCAATCACACGTACATCAGCACTCACATAACGCTTTTTAGATTGTCCTCAGAAGTGTGGAGCGAAGATATACCCATCTGAACGAGATGAACATTACAAAACATGCACAAATACACAAACAACATGCTTGACATGCAATTGGAAGGGACTTCGCGGTCTCATGCCTTCTCACGAATGTCTAAAAGGTGCATCATCACGTCTCTGTCACGTCCATCCTTACTCATACAGCCTGTCCACACGGTTGCCATGCAAAGATGAAGAGAGGAGACCTTCCATCTCACACACAAAATGCTTGTCCAAATGTTCTCATCGAGTGTGGCAGTCGAGATATTGGATGTGATTGGAAGGGACAGAGACACAAACATGCGGTACACCGATCAGAATGTCCTCACTGCATCCTGCGTCAAGACATCTTGAAACTCAAATCAGAGCGATATTACTTGTTGCTGGTGAGATCATCACATCACATCACGAATGACATCACACGACACAGACCCATGCTGATTGCATCACAGACCGTCCTCTTTCTCATCATCTTCATCTCTCTCCTCCTCATGTTCTTGTTCAGAGGTCGATTGTCCGCTCAACGTCCCCCCCGCTGGAACATAAAAGAGTACCTCTAAACACAGACTTCTATTTCGACGACCTCTTCTTCTGGATGGCAAAGTCCCTGACTTTCCTTCTGATGTCCTCCATGTTGTTTGATCTTGTCACGTTGTAGATGGTGGACAGATGGGTCTTGTGACTGTTGTCCGTAGGGTACGACATCATACGACAATGGGCTACGACAAATGCATCTCTTATGATGAGTATCCCTCGACAAGATCTTTTTCGAATGTGTCAGAAAAGTTGAATGTGTCATTTTTTTTTCGATTTGTGAAAAAATTTCGAAATTCACCTCGTGACGTTGTTGTCTTCGTCTTGTGGGTCTTCGACGCTATTTTTAGATCAGAAGGTGGTGATGATGACGATGAGCTTCATGACGATCATGACGTCGACACTTACCAAAATTGCCACGGCTCTCGATCACTTGCCCATCCATAATCACTCTTATTGAAATACGTACCTTACGTTCCGTCAATCTACAACGTTGTAGATGCACCCACCTCCGTTTCGAATCGATATACCCGTGGTCCAATAGTTGAACCTCCTCCCGTAAAAATCGAAAAAATCGATTAAAAGTTGGCCTAAGCCTGGCTTCTGTGGCCGCGTGAAATAATTATCATGATACCGTTGTAGAAAGCTAAATTTCAAAATGAGTTATTTTTTGGCCGGTTGTAGATGATCACCTGATCGTCATCAAGACGGTGGCGTAACTACCCAGACCTCCTGTACAGTGTGAGTACGTAATGTACGTATGTGTACGGCACCCGTCGCCGGATCATTCAATTGTCTCTGCTGTAGAAAATATTTGAGAACCATCACGAGTGGCTTCAACTCTGGAACTTTCTCCATCGCCTCCTGCACAATCCTGCCCCATTCAATTCGCATCCCGCGATCGCGATCTGCGACCACCCCACCTCGTGTTCTCTAGTCCTCCACTCTGATTGAAGCTGATGTCGATGGATATTCCAGTTCGAATGTCTTTCGCTTTGATGATCGGCACCCTAGCCTTCGGCAGACTCAAAATTTCATCGAATTCTCCCGAAGATTCGAGGCGGCTCGAGTAGTAGTAGATCTTCCTGCGACTGCTGCCTTCCTCTAAGACAAAGTCGAGGTCACTGTAAGGGAGGAAGATGTTGGATGGGTAGGATCCGAAGGGGATGAGCTTCTGATGAGGTGTCGTGATGAGGATTCCTGATGAGAAGTTTGAGAAGAGGGGAAGATCATGAGAGTGATCGATTGAGATGAGGGAGATGGTGATGTGATGATGTGGATGGTGACACGGGATGATGATGATGGTGATAGAGGGGATGCGATCGTGATGGATCATCGCGTCGACTCACTCTGAAGACGTCTGATGAGGTCTGCTCGCATATCGAGTTCGTTCTGTGTGGGATGCATGTAATATTGGAACATGTCTATCTCCTCGTCCAGAGTACAAGGGTTTCCCGCCACAACCCAAGGAGGCCATTCGCCCGAGATGGGTTCATCTTCGATGATGATCGGTTTCGGAAACGGGGTCTTCTCAAAGACCTCCTCATTCTTCTTCGGCGCCACCTTTTCATCGCTGCCATTGGGAGTCTTCCTGTGATTACGAAGAGAAGAGAGGAGGTCGCTGAAACGACTCTGGAAGGCGATGAGAAGTGAAAGAGATGAAATGGACGTGCGATTTGAGATCGAATACTGATGGTGATTCGATGATAATATTAGATTGGACGATGACCAACCTTGGTGGGTGTCGTTGGTTCGACAGAACCGTCGATAGAAGATCTTGGCACAGGTAGAGACTCTGTATAATCGGGAATGGGTGATTTCTCAAAGAGTGAGAACAGGTCGACCTCCTGAGCGTCGAGAGATTGTCTCGCCCTCTTCTTGGGTGTCTCATTTTCATCACTGTTGTAACCATCATTTACTCTCTTCAGATCGTTGCTGGATGGCAGATCACCAATCTCTTCCTCAACTGAACCCTCTATAGACTTTTTGATAATGGCTGTGGCTGTTGTGACGTTGTGTCAGGAGGGGTCATACGAACACCTCACTCACAAGAATTGTCATCATTTTTTCCAATTGGTTCAACATCTCCCTTCTTCTTTTTCGTTACTCTCTGTGTCCTAGCCATGACAATCTCTTCTCAATCGACTCCCAATCATGCAGGTGATCACCTCTTCTCTACAACGTCGCGGATTTTATCCAGATTTATTTCATCTTGTACATCACACCATACAGCTTTAATAGTATGGTGTGCACAATCATAACTATGACGCCGAAGAGCTGAGAGCTGTAGTTGTTCATTGATCATCATCCGACTCATCTTCCACTCTATCTACTCTTCCATTCTGTCCCGTCCTCCTCTTCCCGTCGGTCTCCAGGAGTTTTCCAAAACCGCAGAGCGTGAAGCGAAAGGGAGACGTTGATTTCTTCCCCCTCCTGGCTGACGTACTCCGGCTTGATAGACTTTCCCTTCGATTCTACGCAATCAAACGACCAACACCGCAATTGATAACTCCGTCCCAAGCTCCGGCAGTACATTTTACATAATCTCCGGGGTAAGGAGCTACGTTAACACCTTTAGAGGGTGGTAACCTGCGGAGTTAAAGACTCCGAAACGCCGTGTGACGTTCGGTCGTTCAGTTCTCTTTGGAAAACGGTAGAAATACGGGAGTTTGCCTTGCTTGGATTCTCACAACGGGGGGAAGAGGAAAGGAAGAAGGAGGAGCCGATTGAGCGTCCAGAGAGGACGAGGAGAACGCCTGATGAAGCAGCATGAGGATGTCTGAAGACGAAGAGTAGCCCCTGCCACCGTGTTCTTTCGTGTTGGTCAAGAGATCACAAAGAAAGAACAGGAACAATAGCAGAGAGGGACTCCAAGATAACAGTCTACCACGGAAACCATTCAGCACGAACGAAATACGCGACGAAAACGAGACCTGGATCACCGATCCATTACGAAACACTTGGCATCGAAATCAAATCTATGTATCGAAAACATGAATACAACTAGGGCAGTTCATTCGATGTGTTCTCTCTTCTTTTCGTCTCGATGAGCAGGATGTTCCATGTTTTATCCGCACATTGGAAGGCCATCAGATGAAACGAAGAATGTGTCAGATTAGACGAGAATGAATCGTCAGACATGCCACCACGCACGTCAATTATTTGGGACCACCATCAGGCCCACCACGTCCTTATAAAGTGCATGATGTACAAGTCGTTTTTATTCTCATTCTTCCCTTCGTCTCCATAGTCTTTCTCTTGCTCATCTCTGTCTCATCTGCAGTCCACCTTCAGCACCTCCATGAGAACACCATCTCCCTTCTTCTCCCTTTCTTTCTCCTCCACAGGTACACCAACATCGTTCCATGCCTTCATCAAGTGTTCCACTGTCTCAGGAAACAACTCTTTCGCGGCCTCCAGAGTCCACATCGCGAAGGAGATGAAGGTGACGTGTCCCTTTCGATCGGCACTGTCTAAGAGAGTCTTGAACCAGATGCCTCCAGCTCTCTTCCAAGGCTCCCTCTCCTCTCCCAGATTCATCACAAAGAGGTAGAAGGCATGATTGGCGATGCCGCAGTTGTAATGAGAGTCCTCATTTGGATCGAACTCGCTGCGGCGGGCAGCCTGCTTGTCGTCGCCCAGTATAGGATGGTTCTTGAAGGCGTGGCCCGGTGACTTCAGAGAGCGTAGTCCCACTCCATTCTGTCTGGTGCAGATGACATCGGCACCCAGCAACCAGTAATCATCGTCGATGGGCCTCTGAGTCATCCCGTAGAGTTGGTGTTGGCGAGTTAGAACTCCCAACACATCGCAGATGGATTCTGCGATGCATCTCGATTCCATGTCGTCCAAGTTGTTAAAGGGGCAGCTGTCGGGGAGGAATGAGATGAGCTGGTGGGTGGCTTCGTGCGAAAGGATGTCCATGGCGCGAGCGAGGTTGTCGATGTAGATGCCGCGTGCATCATCACGATCCTTTGATCCATCCCCAATGAGCAGCCAGAGGTTGTCGAACGTGGCGTTGTAGAAGTCGGTGGAGAAGTGGATAGCGGCCAGTATCCGAAAGGGGGTGTCGTGTCCCATGGTGTCTCTCATAAATGTGTGAAATGATCCCAAGTTGCCGTAGCAAACGTTAACAATGGAGTCCTCCGCATCCTTCTCCCCTTCGTCTCTCTTGAGCTTGAAGTCTGTTTCTTCCGTCTCCTGGTGAGCATCGTAGATGCACCGGTGGAAGGTGTTCTGCACTATGTCAATTCGTGAGATGAGTTTGTTTCTCACCTTTGGTGTCCCAACAGGTACAGCGATGGTAACGTCACCCAATGCGATGATTCGCCTCTTAGAGCCGAGGGGCTCGTCGTCTCCGGTGTGGCTACGTTTGGTGTCTTCAGCTGACGCATCGACGTGATGGTGTTTGTCAGCAGACGGGGGAAGTTCTGGGTGTTGGGAAGATGATGTCCCAGATTTTTTGTTGAGACGTGGCATGATGCCCTCGCAGTTGTGTCGTGACATAGCTGCTGCTGCTGTTCGTAGTTTGTCTGGTTTGATCTTGTGCACTGAGATGTACAAACGGCTCTTGGGGCCCACTGGACCCAAATGTTTCTTCGAATCAAAATTCCTGGAAGAGAATAGCTGGCCCAAAAGTAAGCCGAGGATCACTTTCTCCATCTGAATGACTCGCAGGCGCGACGATCTTCGTGGAAATGGGTATTTGATCGATGGAAGGAATCGTCCGGGGTGGGGGGTAATAATGTCTCAGAAGATACATGTCACGGTTCTAATCACATCGTCAGGTGTTCCAGCAGTGGAGTCTGAAATTTAATCTAGGTGTCTCAGATAGATCTCACGCTCGAGATCTTCGAGTCCATCACGATTGAAATGGTCATCGCCATCTCATTCCAGCATCCCTACCGGCAGCAGGGAAGCCTATCTCTACCACTCTCGTTCTCGAATTTTCCCTGGTTGTGGCTTTGATAGCTCACGTGCCTTTCATTTGCTCCTCTCTACGCGGTTTTTCACGTCAAGATTCCGTAAAACTGATTTTACGCAAAATCGCTCAGTCTGTTCAATACCACAGAATCAAGCAACAACACAACACACAACACAATGTCCGCACTCAACAACGCCGCCCTGGAATCCAAGCTCGAGAGCAACTTAGAGAAGAAGCTCGCCCACGGCCGCGTTGAAGATGAGAAGGTCCTCCTCAACGAGAGACACCACGCCAACCCCCTCGATCGCAACGGAGACGGCAGAGTCGATCTGAACGACTTGTCCGGAAGAAGACTGTCTCAGGGTCACGATGCCACCCTCCTCACTCAACAACAAGGAGTCTACGTCCAATCCACAAAGAGAGCCTCTCTGGTCAGAGCTGAGCCCACCATCATCGAGACCATCCAAAAGGATGTCGTCATCCAAGAGAGAATCCACCCCGTCCAGAAGGAGGAGATCCAACCCATCATCTACAGAGAGAGAGAGCAGCTCGACGTCAAGCAGGTCACCCAGCTCCTCCACGAGACTCAGATCCAGCCCACCATCGTCCAGCAGAGAGAGCTCCCCGCCGAGAGACGTGAGGCCATCATCGAGAGAGGTGCCGCCATCCAAGAGAACTTTGTCGCATCTTCCAGACAAGTCGACGCTGCCACCCGCACCCAGGTCGTCCACGCCCCCATCGTCCAGGAGGTCATCAAGAAGACCATCATCGAGGAGATCCAGCCCGTCTTAGAGAGAGACATCATCCAGTCCACCGTCATCCAGAACACCCAGCCCATCTACGAGAAGATTGTCGAAGCCCCCCACGTTCACCGCAGCACCGTCATCGTTCAAGACAGAGGCATCATCGGTGGAGACATCGCCGCCCTGCAAGCTCAGGGATTCAACCTGGGTGAGGCTGGAAACCGCCTCAGCGGAGGCTACGCTCAGCCTCTCGCCGGACAGAGACTGTCTCAGGGCTACACTCAGGCTCCTCTGATGGGCCAGGGTCTGCAGGGAGCTCACCACAACCCCCTCGACAGAAACCACGACGGTCGTGTCGACGCCAGAGACTTCGCCGGACAGCCAGGCTACAACCAGCAAGGACAGAGACTGTCTCAGGGCTACGGACAGCCTCCCCTGGTCACATCTCACGGACTCGTTCAGCCCATGGTCGGACAACAAGGTCTCGACAGAAACCACGACGGCAGAATCGACGCCAGAGACTTTGCCGGACAGCCAGGCTACGGACAGCAGGGACTCGCCGGAGGTCTTCACCAGAACCCCCTCGACAGAAACCACGACGGTAGAGTCGACGCCAGAGACTTCGCTGGACAGCCAGGCTACGGACAACAAGGACTCGCCGGACAGCCCATGATGGGACAAGGACTCGCTGGACAAGGTCTGCACCAGAACCCTCTGGACAGAAACCACGACGGTCGCGTCGACCTCAAGGACTTGACCGGTCAGCCCGGCTACGGACAACAAGGACTCGCCGGACAGCAGCCCCTTCTGGCCAACAACCAAGGAATGGTTGGAGGAGCCAAGGTGAACCCTCTGGACAGAAACCACGACGGACGTGTCGACCTCAAGGATCTCACCGGTCGCCCCGCCCCCGTCAACACCCTCTAAATAATTTATCCCCTTTCAGCAATAAATGAGTTATTGGTGTAATATCGTATCATTTGTATCGTGTTCGAGCGGTTTCATGATGATTCACCGTGGCAAGTACATATTCTCGAACGGAGACAAGTCGAGGAGAGGGAAGAGGTACCACGGAAGTGTGTCTGGGTGGTGCTTACTTCTGTTCGAACGGTGATCACCGTCCCATCGGCGGTTTCGGATCTCGGTGATCACCGTCCAGATGCGTGATCACAAACTTTTCTCCTCGGACAGCACGAGAACCATCGTTTCGATGGAAGTAAACAGCCGACTCAAACTCTTCTCGTGAATGTTTATTACCAGGGTAACTCTGTACCGTCGTAGTTCAAAAATTTACCACTGGTCTCCTTCGTTGCCTTGTCCGCGATCGCCAACAGAGCTTCAGCACTGTCATCTGGCTTGATGGCTGCACTCTTCCAGGCCTCGAATTTTGGATCTGCCAAGAACTCCACAGCCATGTCCGTCTCGACTAAGCCGGGATGTACCGTGAAAGCGATGAGATCGTCTTCGGCGTGCTCCACAGATATCCTGCGGACGAGATAATTGAGAGCTGCCTTCGATAGACTGTATGTACCGTTAAGGATGCCAGCCATTTGGGTGGCGCTCGTGTTGCTGCCCGCTAACGAGCTGACGGCTTCGAAGACTCTCGTCGTTCTCTTGAGGAGGAGACCTGAGCATTCTGACCAAAGGATAAAACAATCTGTCCAAGATTACAGCTTCATCTTATTTGGGAGATCTTCATACACTGATATGAATCGGAGGCAGGCTCTCAGGATGCTCGGATGGTGAAGCAAGAGGTGAAACGAGTTCAAGTATATCTTAGATCAGATGTGGTACTCTTGGATTAGAGGAGCCGCAATCACCATCAGTTCACAATACGGTGAGGAATCAAACATCCTCTCATAACGATCAAGGTGATCCAATTTACTTCAAGAAAATGACATTCTGAGTTCGGATGACGACATTGATCTCGGAGGATTACACGGAGCTCCTCGGGCTTCATCTTTGATGACGAAATCAACCGACCGCCTCCTTACATCGCCGCTGTGACCCTATTTCTCGATCTCCATCATAATCGATCACCCACCCTTCCGATCAGCACGATGAGCATCCCTTCAAACACTAACCAGAAGATTTGGCTCATTTCTGGAGCTAATCGCGGTATCGGCTTCGGCTTAGTCAAGAACGTCATCACAAGACCCGACGTGGTCGTCTACGCTGGTGCCAGAGATCCAGCCAAGGCAACAGAGCTGCAGAAGTTGGCGGCAGAGCACAACAACTTGCACATCGTCAAGCTCACTTCTGGCTCTGTCGAACAGGCCAGAGAAGTAGCAGCTGCCATCGAGAAGGTTAGACATCGCTCCACGTGTCATCCATCTCACTCTCGTTCAGCGATATGGAGGTCTCGACTACGTCATCGCCAACGCTGGTATCGCTGTCTTAGGTTACCTATTGAAGGATGTTCCCCTCGAAGACCTGAACGAACACTTTCACGTCAACGTGGTCGGCGTTCTCGTCTTGTTTCAGGCCGTTCTCCCTGAGTAATAATTCCGTGGTGGAATAAGATTTCCTTCAGATGGAAGATCTCTCTCGACACTGTAACGCGTGAAACGATGTTCATTCGTGAAACGATTTGAAGCCTTCTCTTACTCTTCAACGATGGTGTCTAAGCTCTCGAACTTACCTGAATACATCAGCGAGACTTTCTTGGATGTTCAGTTTTCTGCGCGTAAGAAACTGAATAGAAATAGATCAGCAGGCATCCAGAAGAATGAGATGCAAGTTGAATGAAGGCAACACGATTACAATTTCGATTGTATTGGCCTCTCTTCATCTACATCCCTCCACTCCCACAATTTCGCCTTCTGCTCGTCCTTCTTCCCCAGTCTCTCTCCGATCCACTTTTGAACCGACTCATCATCCCCCTCCGCTATCTTCTCGAATTCTCCAGAGAAGAGAACCGACAGCTCTTGACAGGGTATGCTGAAGTTGAGCCGGGCTAGAACGAGAGCCTTCCTCCTCTTAATCTCCTCCCAGGCGGGCTCTTCAGACATTCCTTCTGGTGCTTCAAAATCGGTTGGAAGGTTGAGCGTCGTGTTCGATGTAACGATGCCGAGCACCTGGCCGTCTCTGAAATAAAATGAGTTTTTAATTGATTTTAATGACTCACCGATTCATCAGCATGCCTCCACTGTTACCTCGGTGTACGGCCGCACTGATCTTTCATTCAATTCTCATCCTTATCGAGTCGAAATTTCACATCCGCAGTCTTTCATTCTCTCATCCATGTATAGATGGATGTCGATCGACGTGCTTGATTTGAATGATCGAACATCGAAACTCACCTTGTCTGTATGATGATGGGTTGCCCTCTATATGTCGTGATCTTTTGGATGATACCTGAACTCCAAGTGGGTGGAATGTTTCCCGGCTCAAAGATGGGATAGCCTCTATCTCTCATCAGTCTTCTCCTTCCACAAGAACTCACAAGACGTAGATGGGCTGACCCTGATGAAGCTCTGATGAGATGCTGCTCTTTGACACGGGGAATAGATTGGAATCGTAGCGCAATATGGCGATGTCTAGTTCGGTTGTAGACGTCCAGATGAGCTTGGCTTCGAATTGTCTCTCCTTCACTTGATTCGTTCGAACTCGAATTCGGACGTTCTTCTCGTCCACTTTTTTGTCTTTCTGTCTTTGTTTGAGTCGAAGAAGGGGGAGATGATGATGTCACCTGATGATGCGGTCGAATGAGATGAGCGTTGGTGATGATGTCTAGAAAGTCAAGGAGATGAAAATGAAGAAGGAATCGAAGAGACGTAAGATACAGCCTGGATGGAATACGAAGCCAGATGCCCACGAAGAGTCGTACTGTAATGCCACGAGATTGTCCTCCATCTGAAATCTCCCCTTGTCTACCTCTTTCGAGATGTTCTGCACGACGGATCCAAGAGAACAGAGGATGGGCTGTATGGGAGCGATGAATGTGAATTTGACTGGATAACGATCTCTCCTCATGATGGGAGGCAGTAACATCTACCGAACGATAAATCAGCGTAAGGGATGGAGAATAAAATAAAATCGAACGACATGTGATTTCGGATGATGCGAAGGAAGATGTCCGTGACTCACGCCGATGATGGAATCGGAACGATAGACGGGCGCTCCCTCCATTCCGGGGAAACATTTAGAGTCTGAGAGGATGAGGCCGGTCGCTCCATCACATTCGATCTGATTGCTGATGATGCCTCCCACCACCGAGTGATTGAGACTGTCGTTATAGACACCGAACGGAGATCCTACGATGTAAATGTCGTCGCGCACGTTGACTCTTCCGACATTCATTGGAGTCGGATCATCTGAGATGAATTTTCGATCGAAGGACAAGACGGCGATGGATGACCACATCGACTGCGTTCGTTGGTTGATGGGTGTATCCCCTCTCGGCACTAGCCAGGCTAATCTCCAGCTTCGCTCGAATTCAGAAAGACCTCCCAGAAGGGTGTTCAATGATCTCCTGATCTCGGGGATCTCAATGATGTTGACACATCTCATCCTCTCCCAGACTCCATCTCGGTCTCTAGCCTCCATGATGACGGAGTCTATCAATGAGATGGGACCTTCCTTTGTCGATTGGGTAAATTCATCCAATCATACCTAATCGATTCACCTTCTCATGATTAATGAAAGGTGTGACGGCTGTTGCTGTTGTCACGACCACACCTGAGGGGAAATGAGGATCAGCTTACACAATCAAATCGCTCACCGGGTGATAAGAGAAACCCAGAGACAGAATAACAGAGGGAACCGTCTTCAAGACCAGTATCTAGATTCATTGGAAGATAAAATGGTCGTGATGTTTGTTTTGTGCTCCTGGGATCTGGTCCACTGATTCGGATGCTCACAGAAGATCCATTCGTCCAGCTCTCGTGTCTCATCCACGTTGTTATGTCAACGACGTGATGTGATGCCGTGTGATCTGTGTCTGGCGTTCGCATCTGCGATTTTTTCAGAATCACGTAAGGAGAGAGAAAAGACAAAGAGAGATCTCTTGTCTGAACTAACCTCATGGTGTTCGAGGGGATAGTCTCCGATCTATTACTCAAATATCTCGTGGGTGGATCCATCAGATTCTTTCATTGATCGTCCACAGGGAGACTACATCAAGAATCTCAACCGAGATGGACTCAAGATAGGAATCTGGGGAGGTGCGACGATCGCTCGTTTTCATCTTCGTCAGTGTCAGCTTCTGATCGTCGTAGGTGATGTCGTACTCCAAGATCTAGAGATCAATAAAGATGCCCTCAACAATCTCGGTCTACCCTTCGAATTGAAACACGGTAATCGTTCATCTCCACTCCTTCACAATTTTGAACGAAGGACAGGAATTATCGGCAAGCTCGTATTGAAAGTTCCATGGCAGTCTTTGAAATCGAAGCCTGTGGTCGTTCAGGTATATCCATCTTCACATAACATCCAACCATAATGATCAAACAGGTCAGTGAAGTCCTCGTCGTGTTGAGGCCACAATTCCATTCTTACGGCGAATACGATGAGAAGGCGGAGAAGAAGAGGAATGCCACCGCCAAGAGGGCGAGGATCGACAATGCAGAGCTGATGAAGAGCATCAAGAACGAAACGGCCCAAGACAAGTCAGACGGTTTCGTCGCGAAGATGGCGACAAAGATCATCGACAACATCCAGATCGACATCTCACAGATCCACGTTCGGATCGAAGACGATCTGACCAACCCGAACGTGATGATCTCACCATCTCCATCATCTGATGACGTTCCTCACAGTTTCCCTTCTCCATCGGATTTTGTATCGACAGAGTGGCCGTCAGCTCGACGGACGAAGAGTGGCGAGAGATCTTCATCGAAGGAAACAGCGGTAAGCTCATCCACAAGTTGGCCAAACTATCGAGCCTCTCTGTTTACATGGATCCAATGAAAACGGTCACGAAGGAGAGCGAGGGACTCACTACCTTGAAGGAGAGGATGAATCGAGAGGTGAATCCAGAGTGATGACGTGGAATGACATCATCAGATCTGTTCAGAGGAAAGGTCTGCACCTCATCATTTCGTCGTCAGTCCAATATCAGCTGCCTTACGTCTCGTCATCAATACGGCCGGTGAGAACGAAACGATGGACTCTGACTCATCTGTCGTCAGATCTGCCAGACATGAACGTACCGAAGATCGCGGCAGAGCTCGTCTTTGAAAACATCAATTTGGGAGTAGAGAAGATCCAATATCAAACGGTACTCAAGCTCGTCGATTCTCTGGCTTCGTTCGAGAGAGTGAAGGAGGTGAAAGAAACATGGATGTGCATAGAAACATGACCTTCTCTGTAGAATCTAAAGTTCAGGCCTAAAATAAGACCCAACACACCTGCAGGAGCGAGGATATGGTGGAAATATGCCGGTAATGCCATATTGAACCCCATTCGTGACAAGATCAAGCGAAAATCGTGGGCTTTCATGTTGCAGAGGAGAACGTTGAGAAAGGAATACATCTCTCTGTACAAACGCGCTCAAGGCAAGAAATGGGTGAGGAGATGCATCTCATGACCGGCTGACAATCGAGACAGTTGAAACCATTGAAGAAGAAGGGAGAGGACCGAATGAAAGAACTAGAAGAAGACATCCTGGACATCAACGACATCTTATTGTGAGAGACACACGTGGAATGTGACAGAATTCGTCTCATTCGAAACAGCTTCCGTTCGCTGGGTGATGCCGAGTTGAAAGTCGAACAGCAGAATGCAGAGGAAGTGGATGCGAAGGAGAAGAAGAACCGAGGATGGTTCGGAGGCTGGTTCGGTGGTTCATCCACTAACACGAAAGAGGAGAGAGCCATGATCCAGTTGAGTGAAGAACAGAGGAACGAATTGTATCACGCCATCGATTATTCCGAAGCCATGGAGTTCACCGAGCTACCGAGAGAAGTGAAAGATTTCAAAGTGGATGAGAGGAATGACAAGAGACAGTATGTCAAGATGAAGGGAAAGGTACAAGTGAAGGAGGCATCGTTGAGAGTCATAGGAAGTGAGGGGGATGGAGAGATCATCCACGGAAGCATCACGAACATCGGAGCTTCTGCTCACATTCGTGGTTCGGGTCTGAAGGTATTGAATCAAATCCAAATCGACATCACATCATCTCACATCACATCACATCATCTCACATCACATCACATCATCTCACATCACATCACATCATCTCACATCACATCACATCATCTCACCTCACCTCACATCGACATATCGATTGATATCGAGCTGTGAATCGATGATGAATGACGAACATCAGGCGAAATTGAGTATCGGATCCATCGAAGTGATGGACCGATGGACGAAGAACAGTTTATATCCCAAGATGATCACAAGAAGCAACCAAGCCAGCGAAGATGCTCTCTTGCTGATAGAAGTCGATCTGAATCCCCTCGATCATCACGCAGATCTCGCCGTCGATTTGAAAATCGATTCGAACGATGTCTTTGTCAATCACACTCTCTTAGTCAAGCTAGGTGAACCTCCCCTCTCATCGATTCACATTCACACATCGACGATTCATCCATTCACATCGTCGATTGGTTTATACTTGATAGCTCAAACGTTCGAACCTGAGGGAGAAGTGATGGTGGCCACTGAGATAAGAGACAAAGCGAAAGAGAGTGCGAGGGCTCTCACTCAATCAGGTCAAGCCCAGCTGGCTGACATCATCGCCAGCCACAAGACCATCGATCTCAAGCTCAGCCTGAAGGTGATCAACATTCAAATCGTCGATGTGATTCAATTGTGTAGGCGCCTCGAATCATCATCCCGGAAGATGTGAGACACAAGGACACATCTCTCTTAGTGGTAGATCTGGGTAGATTGGAGATCTCGACCGATCTACAACGCGAGAGATCGGACGTGAGATCTGAGCGAGATTTCTACGACAAATTTGACATCTCCCTGACGAAAGTACACGTGAGTCGAATGGTGTCCACGTGACGTGAGATTAAAATGAAATAAAAGGTCCTGCTGGTACCGAAGGCATCACAAGAATGGCTCAAATTAGAGGTGATAATCTTCAATATGATCCATCGACTGAAGAATCAATACAGGAGCAGAAGAAATACCACATGCATCTCATCGAAGAGATCAGCGTTCTCGTCTCTTTCTTCAATTGCATCGACCCGAATGAAGTGACACTCAGCAAGATGAAGTGAGTTCTCATCTTCTACATCCGTGACATCAAAATGGAATACACTGAATGGCGAACGCAGGGTGGAGGGTGTCCTACCCAAATTTCAGATCAACGTATCACCCAAGAAGACAGCTCAACTGTTGAGATTACTCAAGGTATTCTTTGTGATCTAGTCGTGATACTGATGGAGAACAGGTGTTCATCGCGTCCGATACGTCCAAGTTGGAGCAAGTCAAGTCGAATCCCAGGGCATCGATCACCTTACCCAAAGGGCCTTCCAATAGTAAACCAGTCGAAATTCCAATGTGAGTCGTGATGATGAGCGTAGAGTGTTCACATTTTCATTTCATCGTTGTAACGATGTACAGTATCGCCGATAGAGTCAGCCAGTTGACCGAGGAAGAGAGATCGAGACTTCACAAGAGAGTTCTCATCGATGCCAAATTTCAAATCGAACAAGTGAACGTCATTCTATCTCACGATGACAACAAGCGCGAAGTCGAATTCATCAAGGTGATCCATTCGTTTGTCTCCACCATTCAACGAAACAGTTCTCGTTGGATCATTTGACTGCCACTTTCTTGCAACGCACTTACGATATGACTGCGTCGGTTCAATTGAGTTTCCTTCAATTGGAAGATTTAATCGGCTGCGATGGTCCGAACAGCAGACACTTGATCACTAGCTCCGGTATCGACATGCAAGGTGAGTCACATCACACTACATCTTTTTTCACTGTAAAATAAGAATGATAATCATTCATATCTCATCCTCGATGTGATATCATCTCGATGTGATTTTGTCGTCGATGTGATATCGTTCTGAATTCGATGTACAGAAGAAGATGATGACGTGTCACATCTGGTGAAGATTCGATTCCACAAGATGGACAAGGAGTCCCCAGACTACGAACAGACCAAGATCGAATCACAGGTGATCCATCACTCACATCACTCAATGAACACACTTCAGGTCGATTTCCACTTCGACTCCCTGTGGATCGTGGTCAATCAAGGTGCATTAGCTCTGTTGATGAGAGTGGGCCTGAAGCAGTATCTACCTCTGCTCGACATGTGAGAGAATAATTTGGACGTGTGGTGTATTCATGATGACAGAATTGCCACGAATAACAAAGATTCGTTGCCCACAGAAACTTCTGGTGAAGTCACACCGAGAGGGACGATCGTGAACGGTGAGATCTCATCTCGTCTTCATTATAATAGAATCGATTCAATCTGAATAATCGATTGAACGACCACAGCGGCTGCGGTGAAGAGGAGACAAGAGCAGAAAGTCAAGCCGAGATCAGACATCACCATGAAGGTGAGATCACATCCACTTGTCTTCTGACGAGTGAAAGGTGTCCGCGAACATCAAGCAGATCAGCATCATGCTCAACGATAACGAACAAGTCATCACCGAATTCTCCATCAAAAACATCGAAGTCCACCTCCAAATGTACGATAAGATCATGGAAGCCATGGTGAGATCTCTCTTCTCTAAATCCTTTCAATCTTTTCGTTTCTCAACGATCGATTGAAGGGCTCGATCGAAGACATGGAATTGGTCAACGTGCTGGGAGCCGCGAGATATCAACAGATCTTATCTGTGGTGACCGACGAGACGAGAGATCAGAGTCAGAGGAACATGCTCGATTTCCATTACAACACGTACGATCCAACGGTGCAAGGTGAGTCCACCTACGAGAGAAGAGACTGACTCACGTGTGAGGTTATCCCAATTACGATATGTACGCCAACCTATCCATGAGATCCATACGTCTCGTCTTCTTAAATGGTTTCGTCACTCAGCTCCAGCAGTATTTCCTACAAGTGTGTCGCGTGTGATGGATGACGTGGCTGATGTGGATCTACAGGGTCACCTGATGAAGACTCTACAGTCCATGGAGAAGGAAGATAAGGCGGCAAGCATCTCGAATCATAGAATGAAGAGAGCCACGATGATGGTCAGGAACTCGATCAGAAATTCGGTCAGCCTCACACCCAAGAAGAAATCGAACGTTCCAGAGTGAGTCAATCATCGATGTGGAGAAATCATGATGTGGAGAAATCGTGATGTGGAGGATTGACGATGAGAAGGCCGAAGGAGAAGGTGGTCCGCATCAAATTGGACGTTCAGATCAGAACACCTCAGATATTGATTCCACGTGATTCAAATTCATCAGAGAAGATCCTAGTAGAGTTGGGTGAATTGACCCTCACCAATTCGTTCGACTCCAAGGTGATCGAATCTCATTCGTCTCTTCGTTATCATCCGAATCGTCTGATTCATCACGATGTGATGTCATCACACTCGATTGATATCGATCAGTCTGCGGGAGACAACAATAACATCGAGTTGGATGTCCTTCATATGACCATCACATCGATCAACGTTCGCTCTTACATCAACTCTCTCCCCGAGATGAAGCTGTCGAGGTCAGTATGGATTCACCTTCTCTCCTCACCCTCTCAGCTCTGCGGATGAAGAGAATCTAGTGGCCGTTCCTCTGTTAAAGGACGTCAAGATCGAACTGTTTGTCACACGATTGATCGACATCAAGTACAACGATTACTTGCCTCAATTTTCTGTCAAGAGTGACATCTCTTCGATCAATTTCCAATTCACAGAGACACAAATGGAATTGATCTTATCCACTCTCAACGGAAATCTGAAAGAAGGTGAAATCATCTCATCTATCTCTCACATCACGACTCATCGGCGATGTCAGGTCAAGACATCAACGCAAGTGAGAAGGTGAAGCAAGTAGTGGAGGAGAAGGTAGAAGCAGCTGCGACGCCCATCAAGAAGGAGAAGAAGAAGGACAGATTAAAGACACAATTGATCGCATCGACGATGGGGGTGAGTCAAAGACAGAAGAGAGACCTGATATCATGCAGAGAGAGGCAGCACAGCTGGCCGTGGTAGAAATCACTCTAGAGAAGATCTCGCTCGTCATCATTCCGGGGACAGCCATCAAACCAGACGACGCCATCGCTTCTTTTCAAATCAATCACCTGACCCTATCGAGCAAGGTGAAGACGAATCGACGATGGATGACGAGGCTGAACGTTCATCAGATGTACACGGATAACTCGATGAAAGCCCAAGTCTACGTACATCGCATGTCACTGACAGACAAACGAATGGAATCACGCAACGAGTTCAGGAATATCATCGATTGTGGATCCATCAGCAGCTCGAAACACTTGATGACCGTCGATTATAGCAAGTCTTCGTTGGGTGATCAACGCATCCAACTCGAAGTCAACAGTCCCGCCGTCTATGTCGTGCCCGATACTCTCTTTGCCATCTTGAATTTCTTCCTCACTCCTCTGGCCAAGGTGAGTCCATTCGTTTCGTTTTCACGAAATTGAATCGTCACGAGGTGAACTTGTCTCAACCGAAACCGAAACCAGTCGAAGTCATCGAAGAGGTGAGAGACCAGAATCTCTTCAACTATTTGTGAAGACGTCAAATTTCATCAAATCGTGAATTCTGATCTTTTCGATAGAAAGAGAAGGAGAACGTTGTACCAGATAGTACTCTCATCGCCGATGTCAAGTTGAATCATCTGGAATTAGTCTTACCTCACAAACCACGCAAGGCGAACACGAGAGCCATGGTTCTGAAGACTTCGGTGTTTGTTCGTTACCTCGCCAACGTAGATGAAGCTTCATCCGTCATGAGCGAAGGAGGAGACGAGTTCAACGTGGCCATCAGCAGTGAGCCGATCGAGAGCGCAGAAATCAACGTCCGCAACTTTCAAGCTTTCGTGTTTTACCCCGGTCTGAACGTGAGACATCTCATCGATCTATAATGGAAATGTGAGCTGATGAAGATAGAACGATGAAAACTCTTCGATATTGAGACCGTTGGATATTGCGATGGTGTACAGTAATCAACCTTCCGTCATGAGAGTGAATGTCAAAGTGAAACCGGTCAGTCTCGTGGTGACCTATCAAGTGAGACGAGATGACTTTTATCTTACTTCCTCTCGTTTTTCAGAATACGAAACACAGGACGAACCTCTTTGTTTCCTTACAAACACCATGAGAGTTGAACCATTTCAGGATTTCAAATTGGCCATGGGTATATTGAGCGAGATCCAAAAATATCAACCGGAATCACAATCAACAGCCGTGCACAAGCCAGAAGAGAAGGAGGAGAGTGTCGCCGTGGTCAAGAAATCGATCACGAAGAGAGAATCGGTGAGATCTTCTTTCATCCTCGTTCACCCTCATTGACGTTCCATCAGCTTCAATTCTCTTGTCCTTCTGTGTATGTGACGTTGATCAATGATTTCGAAGGGAGAAAGATTCCTCTCATCTCTCTCTCCGTTGCTGATACTTTGGTCACCGTTGCAAATTGGTCGTCTGATGTGAGTCGTGATCACACGCATTGTCGATTTAACATCGATATCTAGTCCTCGTCACGTCAGTTGTTGATGATCTTTACAGATGGATGCCACAGTTGAATTCCGCACATCCATCGATTATTACAACAACTTTGTCGTTAAATTCGAACCCCTCATCGAAGATTACACCATGAAGATCGTCGTGAGTACAATGAAACAGAACGATAATCGTTGAACGCATCCAGGCACTGAAGAGAAGAGAACCACAGATGCACATCTCTATGAAGTCGAATGACATCCTCAACGTCAATCTATCTCACGCATTCATTGATAACCTTGGCACCCTGAGAAGTATCTTGGATCGCGATTACTTTGTCGAGAAGAAAGAGACGAACGAGAAGGAGAAGAGAGCTTTCTCTCCTTATTGGATCTTCAACAAGACGGGTGGAAAGATATCCATCAAGATGGAAGAGGTGAGAACTTGAGAAAGAATATAAGCGATTGATGGAAAGGATATAAGCAATCGATGGAAAGAATATGATCAATAGAAGAGATATAAGCAATCAATATAGAAATGATAGCTGAAGATAGAAGAAACTGATGAGAACAGATGAGTCGAGATATGGCAAACGGCGAGGAATGTGCCATCGGGTACAACACGATCCAGGCTAAATCGGAAGCATCGAATCACCACGCAGTGAGATATGCCTCGGTGAAGATAAACAACACGATCATCCCTCAATTCTCTCTCGACAAAGTGGGAACTCAACAATTCTCTTTGGAAGGCTCTCCCGTACCTGTCCTCTGCAAGGTGAATCATCGACGAGACATCGATGAAATTTCGATGAGATCTCGATCTGAATCTCATCCTCTCGATTAGATCTCCGTGGAAGAGGGCAGCAAGTGGATCACATTGCAATCACCCGCCACGATGATGAACACATCGACCCTTTCCGTTCACGTCGCCTTCTTTCCCGATGAATCGAGCAAGTTCCCCTCTTGCGTATTAGGTCCCATCACCCCCGATTCACAATCACCCATCCCTCTCTCCTTTGTCAACAAGGGTGATGTCTCACTCGCTGACTCTGCTGATGGAAGACAGGCATCATGATCATCAAGGGAGCTGATGATTCGAGCTCGTGGAACGTTTCGTCTCCCGGTGCATTTTCGATGGAGGCCTTCAAGGCTTTATCGAGCGGTGGTAAGACGAATCAGATCATCAAGGTGATGCTTCATCCAATCGACACGATGCATCGACTTATCGTCTCATCATCTGACGTGTGGTAGAAATCGATCAAGATATCCGATGGAAATCGCATATTGATGACTGGTACAACAAATCGAACCGAAGAAGGCATCACGGAGATTCAAATCACCATGCAATCACCCGTTATGATCGAGAATGCACTGCCGGAAGAGCTAGAGTACAGACTGTACCACGATGAATCTGGAGCGATGAAGAAGATCAACAGTGGAGATCGAGTTGGAATCTACGATGTCAGCGCAGCGAAGCAATTGAAACTCGCCATCAAGGTGCAGGGTTATCAAGAGTCGAAGCCGGTGAGTGGAGACATCGATGAAAATCGAATCGACGATGTGCAGGTGATCATCAGTACGGAGGAGAGTGATTCGAAGAAGAAGAACTTGATGCGAGCGAAGGTGATGGGAGAGCGAGAGACGTTCATCAACCTCCACATCGAGCGGGTCACCACCAAGGGTGGCATCGTGTTGGTCATCTACTGTCCCTACTGGATCATCAACCATTCCACGATGGATCTTCAGTTCAGACAGAGAGTCATCGGATCTGGCGTGAGAGAGCCCACGTTCAACGCCCCCGCATCACCAAAGTGGGTCACGTCATCGTCGATTTACATTCCATCCATCATCGATGTATCTCGATTCATCTCATCGTTCTACTGTGAATGTCTTCTCATTCGTGATTCAGGCCCATCTTGTTCTCTTACACGAACGATGTGCCAGGCGGTAATCGCATCAAGATGAAAGGAAAGGAAGAAGGCAAATGGTCCAAGGTGGGAAACAAATGCATCACATCGAATGACGAGATCAGGCCTTCAACATCGAATCGGTTGGAACTACGGGTATCATCTCCTTCGAAGGCATCAACCATCAGAAATACCAAGTCGGTGCTTCTCTCTATCTCGCAGAAGGAAAGGTGTCGATGTCTACATTCACATCGATGTTGAATCGTTCAGTTCTCACGAACTCGTGTGGTGGAAATCATGCCAAAGTACATCATCGAGAACGGATGTGATGCCACTCTGTTGATCAAGCAGTACGGAACGATTGATAAGGAGGTGATGATGCGATGACATCGATTCTGGTCTGATGATGTGAAATAGTGTAGAATCAGAACGGGGGAGCACACAACGTTCGATAGTTGGATCTCACAGGAGGGAACGAAAGAACAGATCTGCATCAAGATCGCGAATGGTCGATGTGACTGGTGAGCTTTACATCATCGATGTGACTCACGGGGCATCAGGTCGAGCCCCTTCAATATCGATGCGTTGTCCTCCTTCCACGTCAAGTTGAACGATCACAATCAGAGTTACGTGCTGTACACGATCGAAATCAATCAAGAATCAGCGACGACTGTCGTGAGAGTGAGAAACAGCGAACAGACGAAGAGTCCATACAAGATCGTCAACCACACGAAATACGACATCACAGCACATCAGAAGGTGAATTGAATCCATCAGCCATCATGATGCCACATCCATCGTTCATCGTGATGTCCCATCATCGATGACTGAAACGTGTGAAGGATGCAGCGAACCTTTCTTTCGTTGTCCCAGCCGAAGGAGAGAAGGATTATGCTTGGGATCTGCCCACCAGCGACCCAGTCATCATGCTATCATCCACTCAAATCGGCATCAAAGGTGAGTCATCTCTCTCCTTGATTCGATGTGCATCTGAAACATCATCAGCCTCGGTCGAGTTGGATGTATTGGACACGTTAGATCCGGTGAAGAGTAAATCGGGAATCTTTTACATGTACATCAAGACAGAGAGTGCATCGTCCAGAGTTTTATACATCACACAAGATAAGAACAAGTACGATAAGGAAACCAATCCGGTGAGAACGAAACGATGTCAAAGATGTGACAAGGAGACAGCAAAACGAAAAGGTCACATCGATCGAATTCGAGATGATGATCGCCGGAGCCGGTGTCTCCATCATCGATTCTGTACCCAGAGTGAGTGTCACATCACGATGTCATCCACGATGGCATCACGTCATCTGATATCTACCACAGGAACTGTTCTACATCACCGTGGATAAGATGTACTTCGCTTATCGAATGTCCAATGTAGATCAGACGATTCAACTCATTCTCGACGACTTCCAAGTGGACAATCAACTGTTCGACACACAATATCCCGTGATGATATCTTATCTAGAGAAGAAGGAACCGAAGAAGAGATTACCCTTCCTTCGTTTCACTCTCGTGAAGGACTTGGAACGTGAGAGGAAGACATGACAACGATGACACTGATGCATATTAGATGCCAACATCGATTACACGAGTTACATGTCCTTATCCGTTCAAGAGATGAGCATCAAGGTGATACCCTCCCCATCACATCACACATCACATCACATATCACACATCACATCACATCACATCACACATCAAATCGTCGATTGATCCATCATCAGGTCGACACCCAACTCATCAACGCCGCGAGCAATTTCGTCAGCAAACTTCCCCTCGCCGGATTAACCGCCACAACAAAAGGACCCATCCCCACTCAAGTCTTAACCGTCACGGCGACCGAATTAGTCGGATCACAGGCGAGATCAGACATTTACCCCGCAGGAATCTATTACCTCACCTACGCATTTTCGAACGGCATCATGGGCCCTATCACGAGAATGCAGGCGGCGACGAGTTTCTCGGCTCTGACCATCACGAACATTCAAGTGACTGCGGGGCAGACAAGAACCTTTTATCTGTCTTCTCACAATAATCCATTACGCGGACAGTATAAGAAGTGAGTCTTATCTTCTCTGATGAATCAAGTGTTCCTATGTTCTCTCTCGTTGAATGACACGTAGATTCCATACCATCGGATGTGATAACGGAGAAGATAAGAAGAGTCGTGTCATCGTACCCGTCATCGAAGGAGAAGAACAAGAAGACAGTTACAACGGAACCAGCTCGAGCGCATCTGAAAACGAGATCTCCAGGAAGATGTACTTCAAGCTGTTGGTACTCAATCCCATCAAGCTAAATCTCACCTTCACCATGCTGAGCAACGAATATCCTTATATATTTCGATGGTTCGTGTTATCTTCCTTCACCATCGTACAGTGGGCAGTGGAGTCATCAGTTATCTCATCACTCTACTGGGTGACACGTTTGCCAATCTGGATAATGCTCCCATACGCCTCAACGCGTTGATCATCCAAGAAGCTTTCTGTGAGATGTCTGATTTGCAGTCACGCATTCAGACTCATTACACTCGTCAAGTCATTCAAGAAGTGAGCCTGTTGACATTTTATCCATCATCTCTTCCATTCATCATCTTGTTCTATCTCATCATCTTCTCTATCTCATCATCTATCGAGTCATTGTCACGTTACCATCCTTTGATGAGTTCTCACACATAAAAGGTGTACAAGATCTTAGGTAGTGCTGATTTCCTCGGTAATCCAGTTGGACTCTTCAACAGTTTCTCAAAGGGTGTCGGTGATTTCTTCTTCGAGCCTGCCGCAGGTTTGATCGAAGGCCCGGATGCCTTTGGAAAAGGTCTAGCCAAGGGAACCTTCTCTCTACTCAAGGTAATGATTGTTATCACTTCATCCCTCTACAACACTCTCACATCATCCTTCACCACATCATAGTCTCTCGTTCTACGATTGAATGTATCAGAACTCACTGTATGGCACGTTCAACACGGCATCCAAATTAACCGGCGTCGCTGGTAAACTACTATCCAAGATCTCCTTCGACAACGAGTACATCGCCAAGAGACAGAGAAAGAAGGCAAATCGTAGAGCGAAACACGCCGGAGACGGTGTCATGTACGGCATACAAGCCCTCTCTTCCGGCATCAAAGGTGAGATGATGAAGGAGGACAGAGCGCTCATCTTCTATAGAGGGTGTCGTCGGTGTCGTCACCCAGCCCATGAAGGGAGCAAGGGAGGGTGGTGCGTTGGGTCTCATTCGAGGAATTGGAAAAGGTGATCTCATTCTCTTCTCTTCTATTACTGAACTGTTTCAGGTCTGGTCGGATTACCGATCAAACCTGCCGTCGGTGCCGTCGATCTCGTGAGTCCTCCTTCTATCTCTTCTTCTCTTTTTCTCTATCTTCTCTCCTTCTCCATCTTCTCTTGTCTTCTATAACTTCTCTTCTCTTGTCTTCTATAACTTCTCTTCTCTTGTCTTCTATAACTTCTCTTCTTCTCTATCTTCTCTTCTTCACGATCTAAACATCCGGACAGCTGACACACACAACGGAGGGTATCAGAAACACAGCCACCATGTTCGAGAAGGAAGACGAGAGAGCGAGACAACCCAGACACATCGGAGGTGGTGGTGTCATCTCGGTGAGCTCCCTCTCTTCTTCTCCTCTCTCACCTCCAAACAGAATTATTCAAAGGAAGAGGCGAACGGTAGGAACCTGTTGAATCTATTGGACAACGGAGCCTTCAAGAATGAAGAGTACATCTATCACGCACCCCTCTTCGAACAGAGAGTCGTAGTCATCACCGATCAGACGACCATCATGATCGATGTTGCCAAACCCAACGAGCCTTCCATGGTCTGGAACGTTCGACACGAAGGTGAGACATCCATACAGAAAGAGACTCATTCGAGACACAGACGTCACCCTCATCGGCCTCGAACAGAACGGTGTCTTGATGAGATTCGATTACGAACCCGGATGTGCCATCATTCACTGCGAGAACGAGAACTTGGCCTTACTCCTTCGAATGAAACTCGCTGCGGTGGTTCGGCCACAGGTGAGGTGGATTGATTCTCATCTGGTGACTCATCACGTGCACAGAAGACGACGAGGAGACAGAAGGTGGAGGGGAAGAAGCCCGTGTCGATGGAAGAGGAGCCACATTCTCCTGGCAACGTCGATCTCCCTTGAATGGAGAACTTGCACCTCACTGTCTCATTGTCATCGTGTATTGTTGGATGATAATGTTGTTTTGTCGGCAACTGTAAGTTCTGATGCCTAGCGCTGTGCCATCTTAGATATCTCTCATGCTTCTAGTTGAACGTGTGGCATTCGATCATTTTTATCTGATAAATTGGGTCACACTACAATGAGGCAGGACCATTCGTTCTCACAGACCTGTGCATTGTGATTCGAGAGTGGTCCATCAGAGGTGTCGTCAGAAATTGAACAGAAAGAGACCTCCGGCCAAGCCGGCTATAACGGACTTCACACGAAAGGTGTGATGTCGTCGTCCTCACATGTTCATCTCCATCGAGGAAAGAGGAAGAACACACGAGATATCGCAGAAAGAGAGAACAAGATCTCAAAGATAGAGATGGCAGGAGGGGATCTGAATAGTGACGTAAAACCATCTGGCGAGAGGAGAAAAAAGGAGACTCTGCAGTTGATCCTTCAAGCACTGGATGAGATGGGCCTCGGGTGCATACTTGTAAAATGCATCCTCCATCGCTCACGATCGACGCAGAGAATCCGTCAAAACCCTAGAAAAAGAGTCTGGAATCATATTACAAGAGAAGACAATGTATCCTCTGTTTGAAGCCATTTCGGCTGGCTCTTGGGATGTCGTAATCAAACTCTTGGACGATGTGAGTTATCTCCACCTCCCTCCACCATCATCTCTCACAACTCTTCAAGGTTTCTTTCCACCGAAGAGAAGACGGAGCGAAGGCAAGAAATCTCGTCAACGTCCAAATTTACCTCGAACACTTGGAGAACAGAAACATATCCGAAGCTCTCAACATCCTCCAGACAAACCTCGCAGGTCACACACCACCCGAGCAGCTCTCACAACTCTCTCGTCTCATCATCTGCTCGAAGGCCGAAGTGAGTGATCGTGACTGTCTCATTGGACACTGATCGATGAAAGGAGGTCAGAAGAGAAGGAAGATGGGACGGTGCACAAGGTTCGTCAAGAGGAAGCCTCGTGGACAAGATCAAATCCCTCTTGTCCCCCGAGGTGAGATCGTGAGGTAGATCTTTTAGATGAAAGGGTAAGGTCTGCGTCCCTTCGAACCGATTGGACACACTGTTGGACCAAGCCGTAAAGTATCAGAAGACACTGTGCCTCTATCATAACAATCGAGAGGATCAATTTTCTTTGTACATAGATCACGTTTGTGAGAGGTGAGGACACGTGACACGTGACATCATCCGATGATGAGATGATCATCAGAGAGCAATTACCGAGCCAATGTATAGCCGTTTTAGAATCACATAGCGATGAGGTGTGACGGATGTGAATGTCTCTAGACTTAAAAAAAAACAAGGTTTGGTACATCAAATTCTCACACAGTGGAAGATATCTCGCTTCCTCCTCGAAAGACAACACGATCATCATTTGGGATCTCACACTGCTGCCCGACGTACATGTGTGTGATTCGACCATCTACAACGCTCCGTTGAAATGTATACAGGCCGTGAAGAAGAGCAGGAAACTGTTGACGGGACATTTGGGAGGGGTGACGAGCTTGAGTTGGAGCTACGATGATACGAAGATCCTCTCTTGCTCTCTAGATCACGTCATCAAGATATGGGATACCTCCGTACGACATCATCATCCATCTAATCATCTCCATCTAATCATCTCCATCTCATCATCTCCATCTCATCATCTCCATCTCATCATCATCTCACCTTCTACCGATCGATCATCATCATCGACACGATCATCCTGACAGTCGTCAGGCCGGTGATTGCCTCCAGACTTTCGATCGCCACACGGAAGCCGTCACATCTTGTGCTTGGTTCCCCGACGGCATTCACTTTGTCTCTGGCTCCGACGACAAGTCCGTGTACCTGTGGAACGTCCAATCTTCTACGGTCATAAGAGAATGGGAAGAATCGACAAAGTGATCATGACAGGTCGCATGCGATGAGCTGATGTCTATAGGGTCAACGGGGTCGCCGTGTCGAAAGACGGGAGTCGCATGGTGTTGGTGTGTGGAGAGAGGAAGATCCATGTGATAGAGAATCCTCTCAGCTCTGACTGGGATTCTTCTCATCCTCCTCCGCGATTCACGTGAGAAGAGTTTTAGAGGATGATGTCATCTCATATGATGGATCAGATTAGAGGATCAACATCCGGTGGTCAGCATGGACTTGTCATCGGATGGGAGGCATCTCGTTGTCTTCTCTCTTCCATCGACGGTGAGCTGGATGTCGTCTCATGCTATGTCTTACCATCATCGAATGACACGAACAGGATGTTCATGTCTGGGATTTAGAGGAGAGGAAGATCGTCAGCTACCTCCACAAAGATCATACGGAGAACCGCATGGTCATCTTCCCTTGTTTTGGAGGCCCCAACGAGAACTTCATCGCTTCAGGAAGTGAAGGTCATATTCCATCCCGTGATCTATTCATTGTCTGATGTGATATGCAGATTCACAGATCTACATCTGGCACAATCAATCAGAGAGACTCTTGAGTACTTTAGAAGGTCACTGTGGAACGGTGAACGCCGTCTCATGGACGTACCAGAGAGACTCCATTCTTGCATCTTGCAGTGATGATAGGACGATCCGAGTGTGGGTTGGGAAGAGCTCACCGTTGTATCAATCGACCCTCTAAAGAAATAAATCCAATGTGGAAGATCCATTGTGATTCGATACATCTCTTCAACACGATCTCATCGCGATCTGAGATGAAGTGATGGAATGGACGAGAACAAATAGACAAGATCGAAGTTCGACACATGACAGAGAAGAGTAAGGATGTTTCCAATGTACAATTTATTTGAGATGATCGGCCAGAGAAGATCCATCGGACCTATAGACGATGTCAGATGATTGCCAATCACACACGTGATGTTCGATGCATACGATTTTCAGAAATGTATTTTCACTTCATTATTAATTCAGAAACTCTAGTCTGATATAATTGTTTATCATCACAGTATGTCTATATTCTCTATATCAACATGGATCCTCTATATCTCACCTGCTTCGTGTCTCTCGCTTTGTGATGCAGAAGAGAAGGAAAGGTAGAGTATGATATCTCACTTTGAAAAACGACAAAGGTGAGGGGGGGGGAGGGAAATCTGCTGTGACACCCGAAGATCCTCTTTGCATCGGTTTTTGGTGGTGAATACAGAGCCAGAGTCCTCCAACGGTGAGAATTTTGGATAATAAGATGAATCTCCATACGATAGAATGCATCCGAAAGAATCGAGTGATGATGTGCGATGTGTATGATGGATGGAATCATTGTGATAGGGAGTGTGATGATGAATTACGAGAGAGGAGAGAGGTCGTATCTGAAGTGATATAGATACAATGTCTACTGCCAGCGAGAAGATCGTAAAGAAGAGTGGTGAGCCCACCGAGCTGGAGAACCAGGTCGCCCAGGCCATCTTCGACCTGTCCCAGAACACAGAGTTCAAGGCTGATCTGAAGAACCTGCACATTGGCGCCGCCAAGCAGATCGATCTGAACGGAGGTCGCAAGGCCCTCGTTCTCTTCGTCCCCTACAAGCTCCTCAAGGGATTCCACAAGGTCCAACTCCAACTCGTCCGCGAGCTCGAGAAGAAGTTTTCTGGACAGCACGTTGTCATCGTTGCTCAACGTCAGGTCATGAACAAGAGCGCTGGAAACCAGAGAAGACCCTACAACAGAACCGTCACCGCTGTCCACGAGCAGATCCTCGAGGATCTCGTCTACCCAACGGAGATCGTCGGAAAGAGACTCCGTGTTCGCACAGACGGATCCAAGCTCCTCAAAGTGTGAGTCCTTTTTTCAACCCCTTTACACATTCACCATCATCCATGATATCATATCATTCACGATCGAATGAACACAAAATGAGATAAAGAAATAAATCGAAGATGACAAAAAACAGTCTGCTGGACCGCAAGGACCAAAACAACTCTGAGTACAAGCTCGAGACATACTCTGCTGTGTACAAGAAGCTGACCGGAAAGAAGTCCGTCTTCGAGTTCCCCGTTGTCCAGAAGGAGAACTAAATTCAGCGATCATCTAAACGTATCCATAGAGAGGGCAAGGGATGCAATAAACGGCTCTGGCGAGTTACCTCTACTGAAATCTTCGATCTATGTCATTTCACTCTTTTCGTTTCGTCTTTGTTTTCATCATGTAACTGTGGTATCTGATCATCATCTTGTGTCATCATCATGTGATGCTGCAGTGCCTCTTACTCTTGGAGTATCATCACCTTCATTTGTATCGTATTGCATCATCGTCATCTCATGTAATCATCCTCTGATGCCAACATCGTCTCGTGTACAATCATCCACTTTCTTTCGTTGATTCATAGAAGATCGAAAGAGAGAGGAGAAGCACCAAAATACCATCATCATAAGGATAGAGGAAGAGTTCGCTTGTCTTCGTCGTGCACGAGGTCACCAACTTGTCTATGTCGTAAATTGAGGACAGTTTGTTGTGCAGATAGATCAATTGAGGAAAAGACGTCCAGACAAAGACAAACATCTGACCCGTGAAACGTGACGGGTGATCGCACCACGAGTCTCCGCTTCAACTCATCACAATAACAGAAGATAAACATGCAACACTGCATTCTTCTCCTCCTTGTGGCCTCAGCTCTCGGCAAGTGACTACGCAGGAAATGTCCACTATGGTTTCGAGTTCAGCGTCAAGGTGATCACGATACTCAACACCATTTGACTCACCGAATAGGGTCATGCGGCTGGAAACGACGATCTCTTCTTCGTTTCAAAGATCGTGGAGGGCAGCATCGCTACTGTTTATCAGGCTGTTATTTATGGAAATTTGACCTCATATACATGGACCACAGGAGTGAGTCAACTTGAACCCATCACACACCTTGCTGACTTCTTTCAGAATGACTGTGAATCTCAAATTATAACACCCGATCGGATGCCCTTTCTTCCTCATTAGCTCTCAAATGGGCCGACGAGCACGCTGAGTATGTCGAACTCCACTGTTCACAGGCCAACCCAGAAGCCGTGTAAGGGATCTGGATTGAAGATCGGAAGGGTCAACACATTACTGCTCCCAGACAACACCAATCGGACTCAACTGGTGGACTTGTCAGCTTGGACCGCAAGACACCCTACTGGATCAGCTTGGCTGTCGCCGATGAACCGGAGAGGAAGATTATCTTCACTCACTTCAAGAACTCCGCCGATGAGTTGAAGAGTTTCAGACTTCCCACCTCTTGCACCAGCACTGCGACAGCTCCTCCATCCTGATCGCATTTACACCGACGATGATGTTGAGAAATAAAACGCGTCAACCACACGTTCTTTATGGTGAGTTATTCTCTTCTGTGATCCTTGGAAGTTGTGGTTCCGTGCGAAAGAGATAAGGTCCGTCTAACATCTCATCTTCTGCGTCCGAGAGCGGAACATGATAAGGCAGATACCTCTCTTCGAAACTACGGCACAGTCTCAGCGCTCTCTCTGTCTTAGATGCACTGCGATGTCTATCGTGACCCGTGTATAGGCAGCCGGCGTTGTTCGAGTCCCACCGATGCATGCACCTTCTTTCAGAATGGCGCCTTCTCAATCGTCGTGGAGACATCAATCAGGTCGACGCGGTAAGAAACCGCAGGCGCACCGCGTCACCTACCGGAGGGGTAACGAGTACCCCGGTCTGTGCTTGGATCATTTTTTCGTGTCTGACAAGCTCCTCCCGGCTTTGGAGGAATCGTGACAGCGGACAAGGAAGAAGAGGATTCCTGCTACACATCGTGTACAGTCCGTTCAAACAAGGTACAACCCCTATATGCTCCTGTGTAAGTACAGTGGAGATGTACATCACAATCGATGCCAAATTAAAATGGTCATTTGATCACACGAGTGCGTACAAGTGGAATGTTGTTGGGGCGTTGTAGTTTTTCGTCCTTTTTCAAAAAATCACACGATCTGATCAGATCACCGCCACGAATCTGTGTAACATCATGTCTTATTTAGAAACATCAACGCCACCACCACCTGCTGGTATCTTCAGTTGGCTGACGTATACCATTTCCGATAGGTCACAGAAACTGTATCATTGGATTGTATACGGACCTCTACCTGTGCGGGAAGAATGGACGTGGAAGGGCTGGCTGACAGAAGAAGAGTTGAATAGAGAGGATGCAGAAGAGGAGGAAGAAGAGCTCCAACCCCACTCGTGGGCACCATTAGAATCTCAATGTGGACCTCTCATCGACAAATGGCTACCAAGCAAGTATAAGAGTGCATCAATCCAAGAGCTGGTTCCCTATTTCATAAAGGTGATATCTCGATCCGATAGAGGAACACCTCGATAACTTCGAAGTAAATTACTATGTCTATGATTCCGCAGACACTCGACATCTTCATCCATCCATACATCCATCGATTGGTAGTGTCCAATCTTGACATGCGAACAGATCGTAGAGGCCTTGGACAGAAAGAGTGAAACCCAGAACGCTCTCAATTTCTGCGCTTATGCCTTTATGACTCCCGCCAGACCGGCTCTCCTGCAGACTAACTTTTTCATCCGAACGTTGACCTTGTGGAGGTGAAGAGATCTATCCACTTCTCATCTCTTCTCTTTAAGATGTAATGTCTAATGTTCGACACATTAATCTGATGATGTTCCATATAGAGCTTCGAAGGATGCCCCAACCATCAGAAACGCCTTCTATTCCGTGCTTCTCGTCTGCAATAGTGCCCACGACCTCAAGGTGAATCATCGTCTCCATTCAAATTTTGAATCAAGAGAAGGGCGCGAAACTCAATCCGTTATTCGAGGGGAATGTTCTATCCGTGCTGATAGACTGCATGATGACAGTCATGAAGAGCGACATCAAATTCCAATTCGAGGCCGTTTGTCTGTTGACCATCTGCTGGCAGAAGAGGTGATTCGAATTTCGAACGCTCGAAAATGGCGGGAATGATTCGATCAGGTCGTTCGAACGATTCTCTGTCGGAGATAAGGAGAAGATATCTCAGAGATGTCAGAAGCTGTACGAGACCGTTTGTCTCTTGCTCGAAGTGGTGAGTTGTTTTGTTTACCTCTTCATCACGAGAGAGACAAGATGAACTTTTAATCTATTTTATTTCTTCTGGGAGGATGTCACGATGGATAATCTTCGTCGAAGATGAAATTTCGCGTGGATGTCTGACATTTGTAGGTGAACAACCCAACTCAGAATGACATGAACGTATTGGTCGAGTCTTCACAGCTTCTCACCCAACATCTCAGCGAAATTTCCCCACAGAATCGGGATTGGACGACCCAAATGGTGACACCGTCACCCCACTCAATTTGACTCGTTGTAGAGCGACAAGGGCATGGGCAAGATCGTCAAATCGACCATCACACAAGACAATCCCCTCGTTGTCATCAGCTCCCTCACTCTCCTGGAGAGGCTCGTGGATAAGAATTCGTGGAACGTTCAACTCCTGCAGAAAGTCCACGGCCACATCATGCTGACCAAGGTGGTCCGAAATTATTTGGGACTCGATCACGTGTTCAGAGGAAAGATCTACGAGAAGGTGAAGGAGAACGATGTCAGTGGTTGATGGAGAGCAGGCGTTCGGTCTCTTAACCAAGATGGCGAAGGAGAAGAAGGAGATCTTGTCGTTCATCGTCACCGCAGGTTGTCATGGAGATATCATGACTGCCGTCATGACTTCTCACGATGACGTCACCGTGTTGGCAGGCTGCAATTTCTTACACCAGTTGATTCAGAGTGAAGATGTAGTGAGGGATCACATGAGAGAGACACAAGGGCTGATGACACACCTGTGTGATATGTACGTCGACAGACTACAACGAGCCGGAGAAGTCGAAGAGGTAGAGAGGGTGAGAACAAGATCGAAAGGATAACATGGAACGTATCTACAATTCGCTCATGATGTCAGGTGGCGCTGCAGCCGAGCGTGGATGCGCTGAAGATCTTGTTGAAAGACTTTTCCACGGATAGGGTGAGACGCGATGATGAGACATCGATTCTCATCATGGGACAGATCGTGATGGAAACGTTCTCCATGCATCCATCAGAATAAACGCAGTGTCTCTCTCCTCCCTTCGTCTCACTCAGATGGAAAGTTGTGATTTTTCACGAACGATGAAGGATGGTTCTCTGGACCTGACATCTACACCACGATATATCGAACCAATTAACTCGCAGAAGGTATTTCCTCGACAATTTTCTATGTCGGACCGTTCTTCTCTTCACGAAGCCGAGAGAGAGGCCATTTATAAGAAGCTGAAGATTGGATTCGCTTCGTGAAGGGAAGCACCCCTCTAAGGATTCGCTTCGTGAAGAGAAGCACCCCCTTAGGATTCGCTTCGTTCCGATACTGACACCCCAATGCCAGACTGGCGAATCATTCTTTTTGGCCTCGAAACATGAGCAGCCGGCTCTGGTTGTTCGTCTTCTTGGCCTTCTGCTGCGGCGTCCGAGCTCAATGTCCAGACACTTCTCAGTACATCCGCTGGTCGACAGGTGACCTCAGGAGACCATCTCTGAGTTCGCATTTGACTCTTGTCTCAGTCGCTTCGTGGAACACAGCCAATGCTACAGTCAGCATCGCGGCCGGCCAAAAGGTCTTGCTCGATGCTTCCCCTTCGGTCGTGCTGGGTGTCATCCAGGTCAGAGGCGTTCTGTTTGTCAGCAACAAGCAGATGGATCTGCAGACGCAAGGCATCGTCGTCTACTCTAGCGGTTCTCTGATCGTGGGCACACCCACTTGTCCCATCACAGCCAAGGTCAATCATTCTCGCATCTCATCTCGTCGAGACATCTAATGATATCTCATTCCAACATCTCACATCACATTCCGGCTACAAGTGCTCACACAAGAGCAGGTGACCATCACCCTCTTTGGAAGAAAAGCCGACGCAGGATCGGATACTCTCGGTGTCGATCCGACAGCTGGAGCCATCTACGGAAACGTCGCATTCGGATCGAAAGGTATAGTGGTGGCACAGAACGGCTCTCTGCAGATGAACGGCTATGTCAACCCTCTCGGTCCCCTCTGGTGTAGACTGTCTAAGACTGCCATGCAGGGTGACACTACCCTGACTCTGGACACGCCTGTGTACTGGAGTACAGGGGACAGCATCGTCATCTCTTCCACAGATTTCTCTGAGGTGGGTCAGACCATCTCTCATGCTCTCCTCCTTGGTGACACGTAGTAGGTACTCAGCTCGAAGCTGCCCAACACATCACCCATGAACGGTGTTCCCTCTCCCGAGCAGAGTGAAACAGCCATCATCTCTTCCATCTCAGCCGACAGAAAGACGCTGACACTGAAGACACCTCTGTCGTGGATGCACTGGGGCATCAACTACGAGAGAGCCGAAGTGGGGTGAATATTGACATCCATCGTTCATCCTACTGACATTCGATAGATTGTTGACACGCAACATTGTCGTGAGGGGTGACGACGGATCAGAGTCAGAGCTGTACGGTGGTCACGTTCTCTTACGTCACGGACAGATATTGCAGATCACTGGTGTGGAGTTCACTCGCATGGGTCAGCAGGGCATATTGGGAAGATATCCCGTGCACTTTCACTTGGCCATGGATGTCTACGACATCACAGCCGCTCTCATCAACTCTTCAATGCATGACAACTATCAGAGATGTATCTCCATCCACGGTGACATCATCTCCTGGCAAGTTGTAGTCTGATATGCTATGCCAGGAACAAGCGGAGTGTTAGTGAAGCAGAACGTCGCTTACAAGACGTACGGTCACTGTTACTTCCTGTGAGTCCTTCACTCTTCTCTTGACATCTAATCCATCTCAGCGAAGATGGCTCCGAGATGAACAACACGTTCGACGGTAACCTCGGTATATACGCGAAGCTGATGTACCCTCCCCTCATTCCATCCGATGTTGAACCTTCCATGTTCTGGATCACTCACATACAGAACATATTCATCAACAACGCTGCCAGTTCGACCCACGTTGGCTACTGGTTCATCCCTCCTGCCAGTCCTCTCGGTACCAGCGGTAAGATATGGCCCAACATGTTGCCAGGAAGAGCTTCTTTCATCCAACCGTTTGATAATAACGTCGCCCACTCTTGCTACAAGGACGGATTACAAGTCGAGGACGGACAAGATTCCGCAGGGAATCTCGTTCAAGGTAAATCGAATTGGGGACCAGGACCTTCTGTGAGTTCTTATGTTGCTATTTCCATTCTTCTCACTCTGTACAGAACGCTGACAACCTCTTCTCTCGATTTGTGGCGTACAAGTGCAGACGTTCTGCCTTCTGGGCTCTATTCATTCCTTATTCTGCTTATCTCGACATGGTTCTGCTCGATTCCGGAAATCAGCTGATGATCGGAACGGATATGAATGCTCTCATCAACGTCACTTTTGTTGGAGAATCGGACAACTAGTGAGGTCACGTGATCGTCTAGCCCACTCAACTCTTTCAGTGGATTGGCCGTCGGCAACCGCTCTAGGTCGATTCCATCTCCTGATGGTAAAGCTTATTACGTGGGAGGCTATCGTAACTACGACAACGGTGGTGGCGCCATATTGATCAACTGTACCTTCATCAACTTCACTTCCTCTGCAGACAAGATGATGGGAGGTTTCGTCAACAGTAACACAGGTCAGTTCGGTACTTATCCTGACGGAGTCTGCTTCAACTGCAAGTTCATCAACGCCAATCCCATGGTGGCAGGCACGGACGTCAGTCTTAACTTGTACAAGACCGTCAAGAACGGACTCTGCTACGCTGAGGGATCTGGTGTCATCATACCCGGTGGAGGCTGGATGGCGGGAAATCAGACGTTCTACGGTACAATTCCGGGTGCCATTCCGAGACCGGAAGTGAACGGTTACCTCATCCCTTCTTTCCACGGGAGAATGATTGCCATGCACATGCCACCAGTGAGCTATAATCACGTAACATCCTCTGAATTGTAGTAGAATGTATACGCTCAAGTTTCACCCAATCCCAGGATCTCTACCGACACTCAGATCTACCAGGAACCAGCTGGACCATCCACGGTCGTCCTCTACCGACCCCTCGGCAGCGCACCAGACGGTCCTTACTTGTTCAGTAAGATCGTTTGAATCCTTCCCGTTCCACTCTGACACGGACGCAGCCGTTGGAAAAGCACCGACACCTTCTCTCGGCTACTGGTCTCCTCTCTTCACAGACAGTACCGGAAGGAGAACAGCAGCACTTCCTTATCTCGATCTAGCCATAAAGGATGCAAAGAGAGGAGATTGGAACGTCGTTGCCATTCCAGTGCCTCGCGGAGTCCAGTACAACGTATCTCACCTGTGAGTTTGTATGACAGTGAAGAAGATAACACGTACAGAGGTGTACTCTTTCGACAAGCATCTCGATGGGAAGACCTCTCACCGTCTACCTATTGGTACAACAACACGAACCAGCACTTGTACGTTCTCGTCAACGAAGACTTTTGGAATTTCTGGTTGTTCCCCTACAGAAACCAATCGAGCGGAGGATACGATCACTGGCAAGTGACCATGGACTTCTATCAGGTGAGGAGGTTTCATCCGACTTCATCTGAAATAGATCAGATCAGAGCCGATTGTAGCCTAGACCAATGTTCTCTTCCGGGTGCTTACGTTGTACCTCCCATGCCCAGCACCATCCCTTACGTGTTGCGTTACGATAAGTACCGTCTCAAGTTCAAGGTGAAACTTCGTCTGCTCACTGGATGAATGACACGTACACACAGACACCCAACGGTCAGGCCGCGGCAGAATCTCAAGTGTTCCTTCAGCTGTACCCCAGCAGCGTCTTGGAAGGTCCCGCAGCTGGATTCCAGATCTGGCACAACATCCCTGGTGGATCTGTAGATCTGTACGCTTCGTGGGAAGATCGCTCCACTGGAATCGTCCTTGCCGACAACGTAATCGGACAGACTGCTTTCACTTCCATGATCCGCATCTCCCGCGCTTTCTGGCAGGCTGCTGTCGATGGAAACTTGCAGATGTCGATCAGATCTGTTGTCGACGGTAGACAGGTGACATCACATCTCTGATTCTCTTCTCACTCGTTCAGCTGTTGGTCGGTGTCTTCCAGTTGGAAGATCCCACGGCTGCTTTTGTACCATCTTCCAGTCCATCTGCGTGCGCTAAACCTGCTTACGAGATCATGAACGTGTACAATGGTTCTTTCGCTAGCACCAACTACACTGCCCCCACCAACATCCAAGTGAACGGCACCAGTACCTGTGGTGGAAAGCCTCTCATCTTGTCCCACAACACCTACTTGTACTTGAGAAATGACAGGCAAGCCATCACTGTACCCAGCAGATTCACTTCCCTCGAATTTTACGTGCGAGCAACTAGATCGTACAACAATTACAACTTCTTCAATCTGTCCGTAGAAGCGACGAATCCATCTGGAAAGAACTCGGTGAGTTCAAAAATGTCATCGTATGGTTTCTGATGAAGAAAAGACGAACATCGTACCCAGTAAGAGCACTGATTTCATCATCAACTCTCGCGGCTGGTCGTTCGGTGAGTTCTATCACATCATTCATCGAGGATTTACCACGCTGACCGAGAGCAGTGAGAGTCAATCTGGCTGACATGGGTGGAAACACCATCTCCACTCTGAGGCTCAGCTTCTATCCTTACTACGCAGATGTGCCCCTGTTGGTCGATCAGCTGAGATTCTCCACCGCAGCTCCCATCTCCTCTATCTCGATGGAGAGACAGACGTTAGCTCTCCCCTCTACCACCGGTTCTACTTCTACTATAGAAGCAGATCGCATCTCCGCAAATGGAGGAGAGACCATTGGGTTCTGTGTCACTGTCTTTGTGGTCTCTCTCTTGGCCTTGCTCTTCTGAAGCTAACGAAGAATGAAGGATCTTGTCTTCCATTATATTCCTCTGATCATCGCGGAATGACACCAACAAACTCTATCGTGACGTTCTTCTACGAATCATTCTGTTCTTGTCGTCCTTCACATTTTAAAGGGGAGGAAGATTTACAGATGACACGTGAATGTTGATCATTTGGAGATATTTCACGGCGCGTGTAGTCCGTCTTGGATCTTCCTCCATTTGAACTTGTCGATCCATTCGTCCTTGGTCGTGACACGTTCAAGAAGAGTCACTGTGGTTCAACCGTTTATTCTTCTGAAGAAATCAGATCTTCACACAAGTTTAACCTTAATTTCTGCATGTGAGGATCATTCAGCCTGTCTCTGTTTGTGTAGATGTAGTTGTGCATCCACACCAGTGAGGCCATGTGCACATCGTCTGAGACTGCGACATACTTTCCTTCCATCTCTCCTCTTCCATTCTGTCGCTGTGAGCCACGAGCAACGTCAAATGAGAACTTCAAGAGAGATTTAATATTTATACTCACTGAGATGACATCGTAGTATTTGCTCAAACGAGGGATGTTGTCCGTAACAAATTGATCAAACTTCTTCAGCTCTGGTGACCTTGAACTGGGCATCGTACTACTGGCCAAATGTAGCAACACTGTACTACCATTAGATCTGTCTGTTCAACTTCTATACCTTCTCCAATGATGTTCAGACCTCTCTGTGCCGCAGGCTTCACAGGTGCTGCAGTTCATTAACAGACGAACCATGAGATGAACACTGCTCACCATCGCAGATGCCCCACAGGTGAGGATGCATTATGGAAGACACGACGAAAGAGCCGAAGAAACAGTGTCCCAGATGCTTTCTCTCAAGAGCAGACATCTGTCTGTCCGTGCTGACATGATGTCCACCGTTCTTGATGCGAAACAGAGCCAATTGGGTTGCCATTGTCAAAGATCCCGCCGATTTTCTCAAACCATTGAAAGCTTTGGAGGATAACATCAGCAGCGTGTAGACATGGTCATCTACAAACGTGTCGTTCTCCTGTCAAGCGTCAATGGAAACATATTCAACACATGATTCACCGTGGAAAAATCATCGAATGTGTGGATGGCATCCCATACCACTCTAGCTACAGCGTTCCATACAAAGTCCAGATCAGATGATCTCGAATAAGCTCCAAACATACTCGCTGACACACTCTTCCTCGTTGCACATTCTGCGTCGTGTCATTCTCTATCTACGATATCGTAGCTGAAGCACTCACGGTCGGATGACACATCATTCGTCAGCACGAAGGACAACAGATTCAATCCCTTCTGTCTGCTCTCGTGTAGAGCGATGTACATGTAGTAGCGAGAGAATTCTTCCAACTCTTCCTCACGTACGCTACGCACGAGGCTTGAAGTGAAGGTGAAGCTGTCGTTGAGTAGCATCTTTTCGAGCGAAGATAACTGACTTCTTTGTTCTTCCGTGATCTGCTGACGTCATATTACGTCATCGCTTTCGATTCACCTTGACAATCGGGACCAGGCATACGTATGCGAAGATCTTGAGATCTGGCTTAGATGGCATAGCTCTTTCCATCCCTATCTCTTCGTGTTCTTTCATTCTCCTCTTCATCGCAATCACCTGCATTCTTCAGTCTCCCTGCTGTATAGAATGACACTTCACCATGATGAGAGCGATGATGAGTAGGAGGGCGACACCACCGCCGATGGCTCCTGCTAGCACTGCCACTAGCTTGGAATTGGACCGACCACCGACTAGACCGTTGGAACATTGTACTGCAGCCGTGCACTCGCTGTTGCTGTGACCAAGGCATTCCATTCCTCGCCCTGTCAAACACCAATGACAAGCTTCTCCATTCTGTTGACAGCCGTCACAGCTGACAGATACGGAGCAGTCTGTTTACTTCTCAGCCTTCGTTTCTTCTGTTCATAGCACTCACTGACGACCGTGTAGACTTGTGGTAATTTCATCAGAGATGTTGTTCCATCGTCAACGTAGACTGCATATTCGTCCGGGGGTAAGGCGGGAGCCGCAGCAGACAAGTTATAAGATGATCTTTTGAGAGACGAAACGAGGTTCGTACTGACGTTCTACAACAGTTGAGAAAATCACGAGATGTTACAATACGGAATATCACCCTAAATCCATTCGTGAAATCCAATGAGAGACCGATGGTGGAAGGAGAGTACCATAGATAGAGAGACAGTGGACTTGGTGCTAAGACATCATTGTACAGCGGTGATAGGGTGGATATTGTCTCTTTAGATGCATGAGAAGGTGAGAGATGTTGTGTACGCACCCGAACAATTGGAAGAGACACAGGGTGACATCGATGTCATGACATCTGACGTACGCCTGACACATTCGGACTGACACCATACACATGGACTGTTGCTCATGCATGTTGTACACCCAACATAGTCACTGCAATCTACATCTTATTCAGTTTCATCTCACATTGGATCTCACTCTTTGTCGTCAGCGTCAGAGGTTGTCCAACGATGCTGTGATTACGATACACTTGTAGATAGATGTCGTCTATCGACTGACCCGTCAGACTTCCCACGATGGTTGACTCGCTGACGGCGATGCCTGATCCACTCCACTGACTCGAGTTCTCATCGAAATCTACCGTCGTGGGAAAGCTTGTGTCGCTTCTCAGCAGGAAATGATATAGTGCATCTACAATCGATTCAATTCAATAAAATTCCTATCAAGTTCAAGTCTCACTTGTATAGAAGTGGGTACCAGTCACCGTCACATCAACTGGATCGTATACGAAAGTGTAGTTGGGGACAATGGAGCTAACTGTGATGGGTACAATTAAATACGAATCACAGCCAACCGTGCTGTCACTGCATATACCTGCGACGCGTCAGTATTGTAGATCGTGCATCTCAACTTACTTTTCGAATTGCACCAGCCGCAGACACTGTTGACACAACTGCTCACACTACAACCAGTCAGAGATGACGGCGCGAATTTTGCCTCACTCTTTGAAATCGGTGCACGTCTGCCTTATGAATTGATTGATGGTGTTGGTGAGGTTCGTAGCATAAGTCACCCGATCGGGTGATGTGATCAATTGTACATCGTAAATTGCGGTGAAATCTCCCGGAGGACTCGGACAATTGATCGATATACCAGATGGGGTACTGTGATCGTCAATCACGAATGGAGAAATTTGGAGGAAATTTGAAATGAATACGTACGGTGACTGTGTTGCCGGGGTGTATTCGATCTGCGTTTGTGTCAGACCATCCTGAAATTTCACGTGGATTTCACCTGAGATAGATTGTCACTTCTCGTGAACGAACAAGAATAGTTGAGTTTGGAGTTTCCATTGGCAACGAGAAATTGAACGGAACTCAGTACACCAACGACTTGTCTGAGAACGTTCTGTCCCACGATGAAAGGACACTGCGAGCTGTTCTGTCGAACTGTTGTAGTCGCGCTAATTTTCACGGAAATTTTACCTGATAGAGGGAGGTGTTGGGAGATTTGACGACGCAACGGTTCAAATCGGGGGAGTACGAACTGTCACATACGTGTCAGTCTTGAAATTTCGTTGAGAATCACCAGTAGAAATGGTCACCAGTGTCGATCGATCCGTTGATATACCCTAGACACTCTTGACATCCTTGATACGTTCCACAATCTACCACACCATCACTCGTCTACAACACAAAAATCTCTCACCGGCCACGTCCACTCGACTGACCTCCCAATTTCCGCGGAAATTTCGACTCGCAACGATCAAGGCCCTCAGGCTGTTGTCCCACTTTGCCGTTGTGATGTCATATGCGTATGGAAAATTCTCTATCCATTTGCGAGGGCTACCTCCCTGATTGTGTCGTAACACATTTCCGTCTGTCATCCAGTACCTGAGATGTCAGTGAAATTTCGAGCGTACATCGGTGTACACCTGACTCGATTGTACGGATCACCGGCTGATGCGATGGTGTTCGCGCTGACGGTGGGAAAGAGGAAATATCCCGCAGATTTCGTTTGTCCGGACGATGAGATGAGACCGAAGCCGACACCTCGTCTCGTTAATATCTCATCTACAACGATGTAGATGGCTCACCCGCGACCGTGGTATAGAATTCTACGGGTACTGCGGAGGTAGAATCGAACGGGAGAGGTACTAGTTGATTGTACGGTCCAGGTTGACCACAGGCATTGAGTGTTCCATCCTTTATGAGGACACATTGTATACCCCCATTGGATAGGTAATAGTAATAATCTGGTAGAGTTGTGACGGAATCAGCCAGAGGCTGAGGGGTCTGGATGCTCACGATATGCGAAGTGATGTCATAGGCATCTTTCGTGGTCCAGATCTGATCCCGTGTGAGATGATGGCGGTCAGGAGATGATGCGTTTACCCTAAAGCGATCTCGAAAGGCGAGGATGGCTGTGATGTTTGTGATCCGGGGGTTCGAGGATTTACCAGAATTGTCAAAGACGTACGAAGTCGTCTGGCCGTTGACGACATTGTATGTTAAGGCAGCGAGTGTCCCTCCATTCTCCATGGCGGCTGCGCAACCAACCCATGGAATGCATTGAATAGCGGCACTCAAGATGGGTCTGCCAGACGACCCAGCCGGAGGGTATACGGCGATACTTTGAAACCCTTTGGTGTAGTTCTGAAGATGTTGGCGAATGAGCTATCCTATACCGTTTCTCACTGCAATATAGAAACCGGAGGCATTTATGTAAGCGATGATCGGAGGAGCCAGCTGAAATGCAAGCGTGTTGCTGGTCCAATCGATGGTTCCCATTAAAGAGGTGTTGCCCATATGAAATCCATCTCCCAAACGAGCCAATACACACAGACACAGTAGGCCCAACATCCTTTGAGATGAGGATGCTATTGTCCTGTTTGCTGGAAATATTTTGACACAACAGAAAGATGTCAAACATCAACAGCCCCATCTGAAGAGACCATCCCACATCACATAGACGTCCGCTGTTTTCCCTCTGTTACGTCACATGTTTCACCATCCTCATTCCGTTTCATCTGCATCGCATGCGTTGCATCAGATTGGCGAGAGATGCCAAGATATGCCCATTCTCTTGTTGAAGGAAAATCAATTACGAAGAAGGAGGAAAGGTATAGAGCAGGTGCACCATCATCCTCTACGAAGAAAAGCACTGTCCTGTTTTACGATTTGTTTTACACCCCAATCTTGGAAACAAACTTCAACAGCCATCATCATGCGATTGCCATACGTAGAACCTCAGGATCCAGTCACAGAAGTCATTCGAAAGAGAAGAGGTGGCGAATTGTTAGATCTCGATCGAACCCTCCTTCACAGCATTCCTCTGGCTCAAGGATGGAACTCAATGATGGGCACAATCCGCACAGGTTTGGTTCTATCCGCTGATATCAGAGAGCTTGCCATCCTTCGCATAGCCATTCTGAATGAAGCATCATATGAGTGGGATCAACACGTGGAAGAAGGTAGAGCAGCAGGTTTGACCGAACCTCAGTTAGAATCGATTCGATCTTTTCAATCAGGTGAATCAAATCTCGTCTCCCATCGTATCGTCTCAATACCACATTGTCTCACCCTCACACAGAAACATCGCCTCTGTCTGAAAAACAGAAAGCCGCCCTCGTCTATACCGATGCGATGACTACCTCCATCCGTGTGCCAGACTCCATCTTCTCTCACCTCCGATCCCACTTCGATGATCGTCACATTGTCGAACTCACTGCCACCATCGCGTCGTACAACATGGTCTCACGCTTTCTCGTCGCCTTAGACGTGGGGGAGAGAGACGCTTCTGTGAAGACTACCGCATGAAGACAGGGAAGCCTGTGACGTGTGGATAGATCGGAGAGTGGGCACAGATCTGAAGGATCTCGTATTAAAAACAAGAACGAAAACCGGCATTTCCTCATACAGAACATGCGCCCGCGATCATACAAGAGGTCGCTACTGACCCTCTTTGTACTGTTCTCCGTGGGATATCTGGGAATGATCACACTGTCGATGCATCGTATGAGCGATCCGAGCTATGGGGTGGGGAGAGATCCTCAGGCGGCAGAGGTGGATGTCAGTAATGAAGAGGACACACACAAGAGAAGATGTAGACATACCGTAGAAAATGGACAAAGGGTCACCGATGATGCAGGTGATGTCTATGAACATTCAGTCGCTGGGATTTACAGATGGACAGGTCGCACGTGTCTATGGAACGAAATCCTCAGTAATTCGAGTTGTTGTCCTTCCATCGCTGAGAGATTCACGTGTGGAGGTTGTGGAGAGAATGATTGCTGCAACAGCTACGAAGTCTGTGTCTCATGTTGCATGGACAGTTCGAACGTGAGATGTCTCCGATAGACAAGATATTCTAACAACGGATAGAAGACGAAGAGGAGACAAATGGAATCATTTGAAGGGGGGACCTTCGATCTTTGTCGATCGCTGTGTCGAACTCGTTCGAGCACGATATTACAGAACAATGTCTATAGAGGAAGGCAGAAATTCTGTTTCTCAGATGCATTACCTCGATTACCCAGCTGAAGACATCATCCACGTCTAATCATCGACTCCATCTTTGTCTAAGACACGCCACACGCGCACGTGTCTGTAGATACCCGCCTCAACTCCCTTCGGGAGAACATGCATCGTCTCATATCACAATGTATAAAGAAGATAGAACGGCTCATCTCTACATCTTTATTCAAAAATGATGACAACGTCTCGTCTTCAACTCGAGTTCGTCTTGTCCATCAGCAATCTGATCTTCTTCATGAACTGAGTGTCTGCGGTCATCTCCTCTATAGAGGCACCGGCTCTAGACCTGCGGACTACCTCTTGGACTGCTGCCTCTATGTCCTCTAACATGTTGATCGTCAACTTTTTGAGAGATTGTATCTGTCACGTTTTAGAATGTCTCTCCATGGTCGTCGATGATGGACTGTGATGATGATGTGCTCACCTTTGCCAGATGTTCTGCGGATACTGGTTTAGAGGACGGAGGTGGGCTCATGACGGTCAAGGTGCTGGGGTCTAGATTGGGGTCCGTCCATGCCTATTCTCTGCGTCATCAAGTGTTCCTCATCATGACGCATGGGACGATGGAACGTGATCCATGTGATCCATGTCATGATGATATCATTGGCACACGCCATGATGATGTGATGTGTGATGATAGATGATGGTGATTCAAGATGATGATGATGATGATGTGACCTCTCACCTTCTGTATGTTTCTCACGATGGAGCTGTAACGTACAGAGTCCTCTATCGTCTGTGCTTCTTGCACACAGATCTTCAGCTCAGACATCTCACGGAGGATGTTCTCTGCCGCAGACGCTGTGAACTCTCCCAATTTACGTAAACGATCCGGTGACATCTGATTGTTGACACCTGGATAGTAAGCTGAAATTTCAATGAAAATCGAGGCTCACTCGTACTGTGGGCGGGAGAGAATGATTTCCTGAGAAAAATGAATACTCGATCTTACGTCTATCTACAATGTTGTAGATACTCACTTGACGGGTAAAGAATCCATCGATTGACTGAAGGCTGACCTTCTCATAACCACCGGCCTCGGCTCCTGCTCTGGGTCACAGATCTGGCGGGAGATTTGAAATTCAAATTCACCTCGGCCAGTTGAACGACGACCTGATGGATGATCTTCAATTTGAAACAAGTCGTAACGGCAGTGGCGAGATCTCTCGTCGTAGATACCTCCTTCCACACGTACTCTACGCTGTCTTCCACCTGGAAATCTCTCAGAGATCTCCCGTTACGTACGTCACTCACGCTCTGTATGACCAATCGGACCATTCCGTTCAGATTCTGTGCCCGTTGATCTTCCATATTGAGACTCGTTGGCGCCAAAGGTCTCGTCCCAAATTGTGGCATTTCAAAGTTTCTCAGCTCGTCCATACTCAAATCGAAAATCTACATCCGTTAGTGAGTGCGTCCAGTGAACCATTCTTCACCTTCTTGATGACACGCAAGAGACTGATCATCCATAGACTTTGATCTGTAGAGTGGAACCTCTTTGTCAGGTGATCGGATTCTAATTTGAGTGAAATCTTCTGGCGGTAATCTACAACGTCCGATTTCAAATTTTCCAATTTCTCGGAAGTTTCTTCGCTGATGACCGGCTCTTGGAGGGCATCTACAACCTGCCAGAAATGAGGCGGGAAATTTGAATTTCGAATTCACCTTCTGAATGAGACGTACGGTCTGGATGACTTCGACCGCGTTACTCATGGCGATCTATTTTTGGATCAGTTCGTCTACAACGATGTAGATGGACACACCTCTTCGCTGACCACGTTGATATTCTCCACCGTCTCATCGATCAAGGCACACGTCTCGTCTTCTACAAAACGAATGGCAACGTTAATGGCCTCGTTGATCTTCTTCACCTGCCCGAAATTTTGAGCCCCTCTACAACGTTGTAGATGAGATCACCTTCAAGCGGATGTCTGAATCGTCGAGATTATCCTTTCTGTAGTGAAACACTTTCACGTTATCTTCTGGTGTGGGAATGTAAGGGTCTTCTCCTTCTAACATGTACTACCCCCGTCAGAATTTTCCGAGAAATTTCTCACGACATCTTACCTTCTTGAGTGACTGCACAGATCTAGCGATGACCAGTATGCCCTGGATGTTGTTCGTCTGAACGGTGACCGACAGAATATCTTGCAGCCTCTTCAGAGCATTTTGTGTGATCTCTAATTCTTCAATCATGGCCGTAGTCAGTCGATTGATCTTCTCTTCGTCTGTGGTCGTGAGATTCCCGCGAAATTTCGAGTATATTTCACCTCTCTCCTTGTCACGGTCCTCCATCGTTGTAGATGAAGCGTCTTCCGTGGCGGAATTGCGGTCACTGTCGTCCTCCGTTGTAGATGGAGGTACCTCGGATGTTTCGCGTAGAGTTGTAGATTCGACGGCCTCTTCCTTCTTTGTGGATTCTTCTTCCTTCTGGGAGACGTGTTCGACGCTCGTTGTAGATGCGCTCCTCTCGAATACTTTCTCTTCTTCTGTCTCCACCTTCTCTTCCTCTCTCTGTTTCTCTTTCTCTTCTTCTGTCTCCTCTTCTTCTTTTTCTTTCTCCTTCTCTTCTGTCTCTCCTTCCTCGCTCAATTGGCTCGTTGTAGATGAGCTCCTCTGCATGGGTTGTCCCATCACGGGCGACGACACACTCCTGTACAACAGATCGGATCCTCTGGTCTTCGTAGACAGATCTTTCGGCGAATCTTCTGCTCCCACTGTCGACGTCGACATGCTCCTGTACAGTGGCTCTCTCTCGTGGCTCGTTGTAGATTCGTCCCTCTCTGAAGTCATAGATTCCGTGTCCGTTGTAGATGGATCCTCTGGTACGTCCATTTCGACGATGGTTGTGACGTGCTTCTCCACTGGGGTTGGATCTTTCTCGGAAATTTCCGGTTCTTCGGCATCCTTCGAGTCTTCCGTTGCGTTGACCTGGCTCGTTGTATATAGAAGGATGGGAACGGCTCCGTTATCGATGGATCCCGTGGCGGCTCTAATAATAGTTGGAGATTCTGGTGCAGTGACGGGGCCTGGGATCGTTGTAGATGAACTCAATTTAGTAGCCTCAGATTCTTCTGTGGCGGTGACGACTTCTTGGCTCGTTGTAGATGGGATCTCTGGTTCGGCGTCGATCGAAACTCCTTGGCTCGTTGTAGATGGTGTCTCTTGTGTGACCGTGATCGCTGGTTCTTGGTTCGTTGTAGATGGTACATCCAGTCTCGTTGTAGATGGTACATCCAGTCTCGTTGTAGATGGTGTCTCTTGTCTCGTTGTAGATGAAGACTCCTGGCTCACTCTCATATTGAAAGGTTTCTGTGGCTTGGCAGGTGGCAGCTTCTCCACCGGCTTGGAAAGTACGAGGAAACTTCCCCCCACATTTTCCTTGAATTTTCCCTTCTCCTCCTCCCTCATCTTCTTCAGATGCTCCTGTATCCTCTCCCAATCTTGTTTCTGCGATCGTGTCAGAATCTGCGTCACACCCTCTCATCATCATTACCCTCATCTCGTTCTCAACTCTTTCTCTCTCTTCCAACAGTTTTCTCTCTTGCTCTGCAAACTCTGCGATCCTCCTTCTCCTCTCTTCTTCTTGTATCTCTTCCGTCCCCGCATCTTTCGGTTTGTCTTCCTTCTTTCTCTTTAGAATGTCGATGACTGATTTCTTCTTCTCTGTTTTCTTCAAGAAGGAAGGAGAAGAAGTCAGAGTGGGAGACCCTGGGACGTCGTCATTCTTCCATCTACAACGAGGCAGACTCACTCGTCTTCCCTGGCTTGAACTTGGGAGAAGCCGATGGGGACAAGGTGGCCGAAGGTGGCCTTCCGACTGGAATCTGCGTCGCAGATGCGCTGCGGCCCGTTATCTGTACGAGGGTCTTGGGAACGCTGGAGAGTTGCTGGGAAGGCGCGGAAGATCTGAGTTCGAATTTGGGTAGATCTTCTTCCGGTTTGTTTTGGAGTGACTTGTTCTCTTCGTTCAGTGACTTGACCTTGTTCTCTAAGTCGACACTGAAAGATGTCGACATGTGCAGGCGGCGTAGGGTAGGTGTGATGGGAATGGAAGGATCGTGCCTGAGAAAAGATGAGATTCGTCTACAACGAGCCGATTGGGAGAATGGGTGGAAGGGAGTGGGCTCACCCGTCCAAGATCTTGGCGAGAGCGTCGGGGCCGTTAGACAAGTGCTTGGATTGCATTCTCTTCTTGACGATGGAGGGTATGTTGTCTGCATCTTCTTGACTTCCTTGGCTGTTGCTGTGTTCTAAAGAGGGACCTGATGATGATGTCATTCATCACGTCACATCGGAAGATGAATCGAGGATTCACCTGATTCGCCACCGAAGAAGAATTCTGAATCTCTGAGAATCAATTCGACGATGGTGTTGATGGTGTTCGTGTCTGAGATGATGGACTCGGTCGTCTGAATCTGTGACGATGGTGAGTCGTGTGAAACGTGTGTAAACGTATGGACTCACTTTCGGTCGCATCACGTTTGGACCGATGACAATGGCTAGATTAGAAAAGCTCATCTTGTTTACATCTGAAGATGCAGCGATGGCAGACAGCATGGTTGTCAGATGTTTGAAGAAGGTGAAATTGGGTGGAGGTAGACTCTTGAGGAGCGCGAAGATGGCCTCTCTCTTGTCTTTATGTTCTTTGACCGCTGTTGCATGATTAACATCGGAGGAGACAAACATCTTCGACTCACAATCAGTAGCAATGAATGAATTGTATAGATCGAATGTGAGTAATGGTTCTGGCGATTCACGGAGGTAAGTCTTCAAAAGAGCAGCGATAACGTGTACGTCGATATCTTGTGTGTAAGACGAGAGATCCACTCTTTCACCTGATGGACATCTCAGATTAAGAGGATGTGGGTGATCACGAAGAGATGAAACGTAAGATAGAATACGAACCCCTCTCATATTGCTCGCTGAGGGATCGGAGACGAGAGGCCTGCGCTGATATGCGAAAGATACCCTCTACAGCGGGACCTCTCTCCGATATAACAGAGATCCATTCTTCCACACATTCAGGGACCGTAAGCTTATCCGTCTGTTCAATGTCGTTCAGAAATCGGTAAAATGATGATGTCCAATATCAGTTCGACATATCTATAGACTCACAGGGAAGAGCCACGCATATGATGGCTTCAGACGTGTGAGGACGGTCGTGATGGGCTTCGATTCGGATTTCTGCTTGGTCAATCTCAGTGCAGAGACGACGGTCTGCAGCTTCCTTCTAGTCTTTCCCCGATCCTCTTCAGAAGGTCGTTGCACCTGTGGAGAGCTCATCTCTGTCCTCCCTCCTGCTTGCAAAGACGAAGGCTTTGTAGATTGTCACAGCGTCGGCCTTTTCGGCTGGTGTCTGACATCACTGTCATCCTAGCGGTCGAAATACTTTAAGTAGGTGAGATATAGACACAGACATCCATAGAGGCTGGTGATTCGTGGGGAGGATGAGGTGAGCACGAGATGCATAGAGTGTGGAAGGAGAGTGGACGGAACGACATCGCACTTAGAAGCATAGAACAACCTTTCGTGAGAGAAAGAGGTCCTTATGGATGCTTTCGTTCGGGAACGCTCAGTGTGTGAGAGCAGGTGTGAAACGCCAAATTTCACATCTACTGGACACCTCTCTGCGATATCATCTTTGGAAGACAAAGTGTCTGGTCTCTGCATGGAATCACGACACGCTTTGAATGGATCGATATCACATCCATAGTCATATTCGATCAAATACAAAATTGTCACTGTTGTAGAGGGACCGACTGTGTGGCACGTTCTTGGAAATTTCTACAACCAAGAAAGCTATCCGGTTCAAAGAAAGAGAGAGAAGACGAGGGAGACATCACTTTTTATCCATCACACAAGAGAGAACCACATGGTCAGCGTAGCCAGCTATCCCACACCATCACCCTATAGAATACAGTCTGTGTATGACGAAGCTTGTCTTGTCTGTCGCAATAAGTGCCGTGATCCCATAGCCGTAGGACGTGATCCCCATCATGGAGACGTGAAATGGACTTGTTCTGAAGCGTGTTATAACGTTTGGAATCATGTTGTGATACTCCATAACATGATGCAGACGCAGTTGGCACCTTCAAACATGTCGTATCATGTTCCCTCTCGTGTTGATCACACTAGAAACCAGCAGAAATCCCTACGAGGAATTCAAAAGAGGAAGATTAGCACCAGAAAGACCTCACTGAAGAAGCCAAAGCCACAGACAACGTCAACAACGCTCTTACAACGGAGCACTCCAGACATCGAATCATTTAACTCTTCACCTGCCCATTCGCAGCCAGCGACACTTCCAACTGAGCCCAGCATAACACCGTCAGAGTCAAGACACGTTTACGTCCTGGATACGAACGTCCTCATTCACAATGTCCACCAACTGTACCAATTGAAGAGACCCAACACCTCCATTGTCGTCTGCCAGGTCGTAATGAACGAACTCTACGGCCTCTGCAATAGCCAAAAGCAACAACTCGCCCTCGACGCCCGCAGAACTCTGCAATCACTGCACCACTGCATCAGAGAGTGCCAACAAGATCCGTGGATCACCATCGAGTCATCGAAAGAGGAGAGCCCGGAACTGGCCGTGAAGAACAACGACGACATCATCCTCTCAGCCGCATACCGAAAGATGAGGGAGGGACAACGTGTGACGCTGGTCACAGAAGATCACGGGCTCAGCATCAAAGCCATGATGGCGGGAGTCAGCGTGATCAACTTCAACCAAATCCTGCAAGACAAATGAACTACGAACGTGTACAATAAACAATAACGAAACGAAATTGGTCTATTCTCTTCTTTTCACCATTTCATTTCAATGTCATCGCTTATGGTCTGTAAGTGTGAATCACTCCCACAAAGAAGAATTTATTCGTTCCTCCACAATTACAGACGGACAGATTGAGCTTCGGCTTTCTGTGTTGCAACGTCCACAAAGATCTTGAGCGATTCACCACCTTGACAATCCCTGACGAACGGATGCTGCATCATCGTCATCATCGTCCATCATCTATCGTGACTCACGTTCAAGAGCGATTCCGCGCTGGGTCGGCTGTTGGGAGGACCACACAGACACTTGGATATAAAGTCTCTGTACTCTTTCGACCAATAGCTCGCACTACCATCGGGTAGCGGTGGTATGCCCTCCGTCGTGATGAGGTACAGGGCCTGATGATGACGTCACGCTTCGTCATCACACATCTTCTCACCCTGACCGGTGTCATCCTTGCGTACGGTACGTCTCCCTCTGACATCTCCATGCACATGATTCCCAGGCTCCACACGTCCACCTTGCTGTCGTACTGGTCTCCTTTGATCAATTCTGATATCTACGTGAGTTTTCTGTGACTTTTCCGTACGTACCCGGTGCCATCCAATATGGTGTTCCCACTATCGTGTTACGTAACCCCCTCTTTGTCGACAATTGTGCCGCGAATCCGAAATGTGACAGTTTGACTTGACCTGTGACGGTCAGGAATCCAACATTTGAAATTCAAATCCGTCACCATCGCGGGAAATGAGTATGTAATCGGATCGAACGTCTCTGTGTATCCTGTGGAGGCCGTGGAGGTAAGTTAGGGCCTTCAAGATCTGCGCGCGTCAGCAATACCTCTGTACGTAAGGTGAAATCTCACGCAGTAACAGACCCAGGCGATCTGCTTCTCCGATAGACGAATGTGATCCGTGTACATCTGAATGACATCAGATAATTTACACCCGTCAATTTGCTCCGTGACGATCTACAACGAGTCAGTTTTCCGCGAGATTTCTACGGAATATCTCTCAAATCTCTCACCCACAACAGACTCTCTTCTTCTTCCCTGACTCGATAGGCATCGATGTACTTTAATATCTGTGGATGGACCGAAGTCTTCATCATGTAGACCTCCTGGGCCAACTTCTTCGTGTTGTATAGATTCAATTTCAACTTCCTGATGCTGACGATCGTGTCGTCTCTACAATCGAGAGCGATCGTGATGTCGTTCGTTCGCTGAACGGATTCAGAGAAAGAGTGTCTGAACAAACTCACCTCATCCAGAGTCTGGTAGACAAAAGTCGGATCGTCCGAATTGATGAGTTCTTCTGTACGTAACGTGAGTTCTCCGTGAAATTTCGAGTCGTACGTACTCAAACTGACTTCAGGCTCTTTCGGCAGACCTTGTGGTGTAGCCCTCTGGTATACGTCGTGATAAGACAATTGTACCATCTTTCCATTCAATTCTGCAGCTTTGTCTTCTTCGTACCGCAATAGATTCTGCGCTCGGTCGACACGTGCGATGAATGTCGACACGAGTCGTGTACAAATGAAAAGTCGTGGAGAACTCACGTTCCATTCGGGGGGTAGACCCAAGAAGCCTTTCGTCTCTGGATCGAAGTCGACGTGGTAGTGATTGCAGACATTGAATGGTTGTCCGATGCCCTTGTCGCGTGAATTTGTTCGTTCTACAAATACGATTCAGTTCTGATGTGAAGCTGAGAGGTGAAGGGAGATCTATCTTTAGAACTCACTGCTCTTCATGAACGGCTTCATAATGACCGACTTGAGCTTGATGACCGAGCTATTTTTAGGTGATACCATCGCACTTTCCATCTCCGGGCTGTTCGATTCCGAACTCACTTTATCCTCCACTGTAACCGTCATTTTGGGACTCCCAAATCCGTTTCCCACCCATCACCCAGCAGGTGCGTGAAGAGATGATGCCACTCAGCATGGACGTGTGTTCGATCTCTTGGTCCAACTGGGTCAAGGTGATCGCGTAAGGCACCAGATCACTGTTGAAATGTCTGTAGCTCGCCCCACATTGTAGATCCTCCACCATGATGCGACCGTACATCCTATCATATCGTCAACGATCGTGGTCACGTGATCATGATGTTGTGGAGAGAGGTGTGATATCTCACTTGCACAAAATGCTCTCTTCTTGATTCAGATGCTCCGTGTCTGTCAGATCGATTTTGATCTGGAGATCTGTTATGTCGACGTTTTAAATGTGTCGACATTGGGACTCACCTCTTGTACGAACGGATTGGGACCGATTCTTCCTTGAAGTTTCAGGGTCAATTCTCTCTGAGAGATAGATTTGAACGGGATGGTGCAGAACTGGATGATCTGCGTGTTACTGAATAGAATCGGCAGTAAATGGGGACATCTCTTCATCTACAACGAGTCAAACCTCATCCTCCCAGAAAATTCTCAGAAAAATATTCACCCGCGCCGCCATGTTCTGATCCTCCCAATCCAATGACAACTTCACCCCTCAGTATCCATCTACAACGAGACATCTCTCACCTGAGTCACCGCAGGTCTCATGGCTCGGTTGACCATATCTGACAGTGTAGATCTGATCGATGAAGCTTGTACGATGGCAGATTCTCCGTTGCTCTGTCTGGCCAGCTGCTCGACTAAGACTGAGTCAGCCGTTGGGAGGATTCCGATGGTGTGGATGCGTGTGTTGTGGCTGTTTCTTCGTGCGAGTTTGATGCAAGCTTCGCGTTGGGGGACCTGAAGAGTCAGGATTTACGATGATGATGGTGATGATCGAGATGATGGATGATTGATGTGAGATGATGATCTCGATATGATGTGATCGAGTGATGATGATCAACGTCATCGTCACGTGACTTCTCCTCTCACCTCTCCGTCCGTCACCAAGAAGACCAATCGACAGTATCCCTCGTTCAGATCGTCCCGATAGACGTTTCTCAGCGCCATGAGTAGCTCCGTGTCCCCCAAATCAGCCTCCCTAGTCTCACACGATTTCAACACCTTCTCCACGTTCTCTTCCGTCAGAGATAATCCAACGGGAAATAGACGCCGTTCAGAAGAACCGAAATCGATGACATTGATGTGACAGGTGGTGGGCAGGGTCTTCACGATGGAGCGTATGGCATCGTTGACCTGATGGGGGTTAAGAAGTGAAATATCGACGAAAAATCGTCTAAATTTGGATGAAAAGTCACGTTGTGTATGTTGGGTCCTTCCATGGATCCGGAGCAATCGATGAGAAAGACAATGGATGCGTACACCTGAGATGTCGTCACGATTTGTCGCGATGTCTTACCTCGAATCACGTCGGTGAGGCCAGAGAGAGCACCGGGAGGTCTCAAAGTGAGTCCCAAAAAGAGATCTCCCGCCGAAGAAACTTCCGCGTTCACTACGCACCTGTTCGAATCGGTGAATCATTTACACTTGTATTCTTTGTCTATCGGACATGATGATGATGATGATGATGATGATGGATGTATTGTGATGAGACGATGGCTCACTCGTTGGGATCAGATACAGTGACATTCATGAGGAACTCTTTGTGTGGAGTGATTCTGCATTTTGGCATGTTGTTGTGTGAAATGAGGCCGTGATTACCGGTCACTCCAACGAATGGAGTCTTGATGTTGATGTGTGACGTGAAGTCGACCTGAGATGAGCTGAGATGGGGGAGCGTGATGCACGATTGAGAATGGAGATGGAGGAGATCGTATGATGTTCCCGGTGTAACAGAAACTCACTCCGTCCGTAAATGTATGTGCGGGTAGGCGAAAGGTGATGTTGCCATCCAGATATGTGATACTCTGAACGATCTCCCACCGTAATGTGACATTCTTGTGGGGTCCAATACTGCCGAGAGTGCAATTCACGTTCGTCGAATCAGTAGGTAACTCTGTTATCAGTTGATCACGGAAGTGTATGATTTGGATCACCTCTATTACTACTATTCGTGATGCTGCTTCGACCATCTTCTTTCGGTCGTAGGATACATTTCACTTGTTTTCCATCTATATCCGCTTTGAAGGAGGATATGGAAGCGTCAATCGGTAAGATGTACCGAAAGATAATGTCATTTGTACTATCGCTTCGGTTGATGAATTTCTGTGTGAAGGTGATACGAGTGCCCGCGTCACGTATCACGGCATGTATCGCCGCACCGGTGCACTTTAGAGGAGACCCATGTATGGTCTCGAGGACCCCCTACGATTCCATTACATCCTCCTTCCATCTATTGAACTCACGAGGCACATGGGATGCCAAAGCCTGTGATAGTCTGTCTAGAGCCGATGATCGGATCGCACAAGCAATTGACTTTTTACACTTTTTCCCAAACCGAATGTTTTTGTCGGACATCAGGACACACACGAAGACTTTGCAACAGATACACACTACAGACGAAGAGCCACACATTCAAAAGCGACTTTTGGATGTTCGATGTCGAGGCATCATCATCACAAGCAATGAGACATCGTGCATCATTCAAAACTATTTATAAAGAGATTTAGCACTGGTCGGGTCTGCCGAGGTAATCAGCGATACCGCACATGTTCTGCGATCTCTCGATGAGGAAGTAACCTCCCTTGCCCCAACCAGATCCCCAGCTGTTCTTGATGATGTAACAGTCTCTACCAGAGTTCTGGCAGTTCTGGGCGTAGCCGACGGCCAACACGGCGTGGTTGCATCCGTGAGGGCAATCTTGAGCGAAGACACCATCGCGGTAGGAGAAGAAGTCATTGATCACATTGAAGCAGATGGAGGTGGGTCCACCAGCAATGACGTTGGCGGCATCTTCATCAGAGCCACTTCTAGACTCGACGTAGCCGTTGCAGTTGACTTGGCTTTGAACGCCCGAGCAGCCCTGCTGAGAACCAACGTAGGGAACGTCTCCCCACGAGCCGATGTTGTGGCTGCCCCAGCGGATGGCACCCAGTGGATCACCTCCGTTGCACGCACCGAGGTTTCCGCAGTCTATAGAGGATGAGTCGATGATGGTCGGTGGTAGAATTGGACTCACTGATGATGTGTTGGGGGGAGAGGTCCATGAGACCGTGGCCCGCGATGGCTCTGCCTCCCTCGAGAGAAGCGGAAGAGGAGAAGGCCCAGCATGAACCTGAGCTGATTAGCCGATGCAACGACAGATTGTGAGACAATAGACTCACCACATCCACCCTGATCCTTCACGGAAGTGACGGCAGAACGCTGAGACCAGTCGATCCAATCGGGTCTGAACTAATCGATCGGTCAGAGATGCAGAGGATGGAAATGCATCGGTCTCACCCTCTTTGGAGCTGGGCGAGTGTCGTTCGTCTTAGGAGGCAGAGAGAAAGCACCCAAATGGTTCTTCAACTCCTCCTCAGTGTGGGCGGAAAATTTGTTCATGCCAGCTCTCCACGTGGTGCGCTTGTTGTTGATATCATGGACCTTCTTGACTTGTTTTTTCCAGAGGTTGTAACGAGTCTCTAACTCAGTCGAGTGGAAGGTCTTTGTGTGTTTCTTGGCCCACTTCAAGAAGTGTCCCTTGGTTGCATTGCTGGGGTGCAGATCTTCGTGCTCCTCTACGGGACGTCTCCACCAGTGCTCTCCGGCGGTGGGAGTCGACTGGGCGATGGCGAGGGCGGCAGTGAAGGCTAAGAGGGTTAAGAGGAGAAGCTTGCTCATCTCTTAACTTGTCGAGAATGAATTGTCACTCGTTGGGATGCAGCGGAAGAGGGAGCAGAAGAATCCACAGACGGTTGACATATCATCGCGTTAAGTTACCGTGATCTGCGCGTTAAAAGTCTTGTCCTCGTGTGGTAGGATATCTGGGATCATCAGTCGGAAATTTCTTACAGAGAAAGAGGTTTACATTTCTTCTGAATGCGATCGTTTGTCCGATAAACAATAAATCCTTTTCCTTTTTCATTTATTCTGTCTATTTGGGATGGAGTCTCAACATTTGACGGCGTGGTACTTGTCGGGTCCCTCCTCTTCCGCAGGTAACTACGGCTCTTCAGTCCCAAACTCATCGAAATAAAACCTCACGTTCGCCGCCAGGGGCTCCCTCAGCTCTTTGACGACCTGCCCGGATGAGTCCCAATCCAAAACAATAAAACGAAATAAAGTCACCTCTCCCTGATCCTCATCGTCTTCTCTGTCATCGGAAGCCTTGTCTCCTCCCTTCAACAAGAAGACAACCATGATTCTCAAGATAAGGAACAACCAGAAGATACAGAGAGCTTGGAGGATGGCCATGAGAGAGAACATGACCCAGAAAATCCAAGGGGCGGCGAACCATCCTTGGCTGGCGTCGATGCCACCCTTGGTCAATAGCACAGGGTAGTATTCAGTCCAAGTGCTTCCCATCACCAACCATCTGCATCACATCAGCCATCAAGAAAAGTGTGACGGTTTAGTCTATCCTCTATGTCTCACCCAAACTGGTAGTGACGAGTGTAACACCAAACGAGGATGAAGAAGACAAAGGCAGGCTCTGAGGCCTTCTTTGTCTTCGGGCCGTAGTTGAGAAGTTTGGCCAGGGCGAGGAAAATGTCAGAAGAGTCCATGGTGAGGAATACGGCGTTGCCGATTCGGGTGTAGTTGAAGTAGTAGGATAAGAGGATGAGTGAGATGGTGACGATGTGATGGCAGATGAGTTCGGTGAAGTCTTTGCGAGCGAGTTCGAGACCGAGAAGGAGGACGATGGCCTGTAAAGTTTGAGACATGGTGTATGAGATGGAGATGATGATGTCGTACCTGCTGCAACCAGAATGCGAGTTGTAAGAGGTAATATGATTTGAATAGAGCGGTGTTATAGATGTGAGGATAGTTCTCCCAAAAGTGTCTCGTGTTGAAAAACCAAGTGTCTTCGTGGTACATGACAATCAATCCGAACACGGTAGAAGCCGTGTAATAGAGGACGGCATAACCTTGTTCCTCATATCGTTGGATCTGTCCCACGTCATTAGACAGATTGGATCATATGAAGTGATACCTTGTTCTCGTGGATGATACCAGAAAGACGGATGCCCATGGGACGGAGAATCCTCTTCATTACGATGTCTCTTAGCCACGTGAAGATCATGACGTAGTAAGCCACAAAGAGGGCGTCTTTCCATCCCTTGTCGTACAGCATGTCTCCTTTGACGTTCTGCGAGATCGAATCAGTGAGTCCATTCAGAATGACCGCTATGATCGAACACATACCAAGCCAGCTTCGTGAGATAAGCGGATGAATGGTCGAAATAGATTGTCTTCGTAAGGCATGAGGCAGTATAACACAAACATCACGGCAGATATACGAAGGGGAATGTCGGCCAATCTGGAGCCGGTACTTGTGGCCTCATCGATTTGACCCAAGAAAGTTTGTGGCTCTTGCATTCTATCAGAAATCGAACGACAATCGGGCTCACTTTTCCTCTTTAGGCCACTTCCACTGCGAGTCAAAAGAGGAGAAGATTTGGGTGTTGATCCCGTCTGTCTCTTTCTCAAGAGATTCACTGGACTGCTCGCTGTGGCATGTTAATCGGGTGAATCATGTGACTCGGATCACTCTTATCAGGTGTCGCTCCGTTCTTAGATCTAAACAAAGAGGTCAGAGAGCATCACAGATCGCTTCACTCACTTCATTTCGTCCGGGGTGTGTGCCGACCTTGCAGTTTTCATTGAATTACAACGATCTTCGAAAACTCGACGAAACGTAACGCATTTCATCAAAATCACAATAGAGAACGTTTACGAGAGAACAGAGAGCTATTATGATATTGACGACGGTGTCTCTCATGCGAGTTGATGAGGTGACGTGTGGAGGTGTGCGCGGGTGTCTTTCTCTTCCCCGAGGACGTCGGCATTCCGATGAATCCACCGACGGAGGTTCGCATCGCAGTGTGAGTTTTAGAGGTCTTCTTGTCTTTGGAGATCGGCCACACTCCTCCTATTTCGCATGCGTGCCGTGACTGACGCACGAAAAAAGAGATCGTGGATGTCATCGGCACACAAAAGACGATCGAAGACGATGTGAAACGATGATCTTGATTCATTCTCGGTTTTACAATAAAACGAGTCCAACCTTGCTGTTGACGATCTCTGGACACCTCCAGTTGTAAAGGTAGTACTGCTCTCGTTTCAGTCCACTCTCACCATCATCATCACGATGATCTTCACCTGCAAGTTTCCGTCACCCCTTCCAAACTTCAAGTCCTTCAGATTCGTTCCGGAGCCGTTCTCCATGATGTCTAAACAGTTGTAGACGTCAAAGTCGTTCAACCTCGCAAAGATGAGGGCGTCCTTCATCAGCTCGGTGATGCTGACGGTGTTGGCCACAGAGTAATAGCTGTAGGCGGCCTTCAGTGTAGAGTACCTGGGATGTCCCAAAACAGAAGATGGCAGGGTGTAGAAGGAGGTCAAGTCGGTGATCTCTTTCGTCTGAGGATTCTGTGTGGCGTGGGCACGAACGTTTGCGACGAGATGTCGTCAGAGACGTCTCACCTCTACGACGTAAGTGTTGACGATGTTTTCTTGAGGGGTGAACCAGTGGGCAAACTCTTCTTCGTTGAACGTCGCATGAATATCGAATCGTTGGAGGTAGTCTGATAAGAGCTTCGTCGCCTGAGGGATGTCTCTCTTCTCCAAAGGTCGAATATTGGGGATGTGAGGTTTCTGTTGTCGGTCAGAGCGTTGTAGACGGAAGATTAAATACGGGAAATGGAATGTACCTCGGGCAGGCGGTACAGCTTGATGACAGTGGTGATGGTCATCTTGTTGGGGAGATGAGAGAAACCGACGTCGATCAACTTCTTTGGGTTGAGAGATCGATGCCAGTATCTGTGAAGATGAGTCGTTGTGTTCGATGGAGAGACATGATGATGCATCACCTGCATCTGGCGATGGGGGTGGGAATAGTTCTTCCAGCAGTGTAGGCGGCCTGCCAGATGTTCGTGAGGTTGACTCGTCTGGTGATCTCTTTGATGAGAACAGGTGCCAGTCTCTTGTCTCTCAATTTCTTGTGAACGCAGAGGAAGTTGATTTCGACCAAATTCATCTCCCTGATGAGAGAATGAGTTGATGGAGGATGAGAGGTGATGATGGAGGGTATCACTTTTTGTAGACCGAGATGCGGGCTGGAATAGCCGTAATGTAACCGATGAGTTTCTTCGTCTTCGTCACACGGACACCGATGTGCCATGTCTTGAGATACCCGGGAGGAGTGAGGGCCCTGAGGTGACGGTCAGAGTACGGAAGAATATCATTTACACGAATGGGAAGGTGGAGAATGGACGACGAACCAGCGAAGGAACTCTCGAGAGTAGTCGAAACGAAACATGTGATCGTCATCCTCTACGTAGTGACCGTTGAGGAGCTCATAGACTTCATCCATCTGTGTAATATGGTTCAATGTTGAGCCTGATGTGTAGATCCTACCGTCTCTGGGAGACTGATGTCTGTCTCAGCCCACTCGAAACCTGCAGGAAGATTGTATGGCTCCTTTCTGACCTCATCGACGGTTTTGATGGCGTCGATGGGACCTACTTCTTCGGCTGTCTCACCACCTTCAATGGTGGATCAGATATTAGACACAACATACAAAAGTCGTCAGCTTACGATGTAAAACGGGCTGAGTGTCCCAGAAGTCATGCTTTTTCTCTAACTCCTCCTTCTCTCTCTTGGTCGGGAGAACTGGTCCTTCCTGGTTCTGCATTTTGAGCGCGATGATGTGATCTTAGTCAATCCGTTTCATTTCTATGCGAAATGTTCACAGAATCAAATCACCACGTTGACCCACACCAACACCCTCTGACATATAGAACATATATCAGACAAAGACCCTTTTTAGAAAAGAAGATGATTGGGAGGAGATGCTGTTACCTCCATGAGGCTTCACCGTATAAACATCATGTTTCTGTGCGTCACTTTTTCTCACTAAAAACAACAAATTTATCAACGATCGAAATTCATCGGTTCGTACTCGTGTCCATGACTTGGTGATGCCTCCATGGTGGGTGCCGCTGTCCACATCGTCAGCTCTCACCGTCCGTCATCACCACCGCTCACGCTCTTCCTGCTTGTTTCCCAATCGATCACAGATCTGAATGAAGTCCGGTCTCATCTCAGGCGACCCGTGCCAACAATCTTTAAAGAGTTAGACTCATCCGCTTCATCATCTCCTACCGATCATGAGGGCGACCAACTTTGGAGGACAAGTCTCCGAGATGGTGAGCCTCTTACCCTGGATGACGTCCATAGCCACTGTCATCAGTGTCTCGTCCTCGTACGGCTCTTGTTTGGGGTGGACGATCTCCCACACTACAACGCCTGTGGATTCCTGTGAATATTCTCGAAAATTGCGGTGAAATTTCACCGAAAGAGAAGACGTCTGACTTGATGGAGTATTCGTGACTACTGATGGCCTCCTGAGATATTTCAGAGAAGATTCAGAGATTATTCGAGGAGGGGTCTACGTACGGGTGCCATCCATTTGATCGGTCCGATGTCGTTCTGTGTCTTTCCCGCGTTATTCTCGGCCTCAGTCAATCTCGACCTGTTTGAAATTTGAATTCCAGATGATGGCGGTCGGAATTCGGAGAATTAGGAATCTCACTGACATTCCGAAATCTCCGATCTTAGGTTCTAAATGTTTCGACAAGAGAACATTTCTAGCTGCGAGATCTCTATGTACGATCTGAAGTTACGTTTGAGTACGTCTCGTGGTGTGGAAGAGCGGCTCACCCTCTCGCTGTGTAGATGTAACATGCCAAGTGCGATACCACTGATGAGTCTGAATTGTTCTTCAACTGGAATGTTTTGGCTTGACCGAAGGTAATTCAAGAGACTGCCTCGGTCACAGAATTCACTGAGGAGCGTGAGCCAAAAAGAATAAAATAGAATAAAGGTGAGAATCCTCACGTGACGATACAGAACGGCTGAGGGGGAACGCATACACCTATCTACATCAGCATTGTAGATAGAGTAATCAGGAATTTCTCTACTCACCCATGAATAGTACCACGTTTGGATGAGGTCTGAGATTCTGAACCTGCGTCAGACTCGCGTGAAACGAACTCGAATGAATCACCTGCATGATCTGCACCTCCCCCAGGAACTCTTGGAGCGCCTTTGTCGTGATGGTCTTAGATGACGTCATCTGTTTCACCGCAACTTGTGTCTTTCTCCACCAGCACAAGCTGACGACACCGAAGCTGAGAGTCTCTGTCAGGAGAATAAAATGAAATAAATTAATATATCGACGGAATATCGTGTGACTCACGCTCCCTCTCCCACTATTCTCGAATTCTTTAATTCATCGAAATCAATCTAAATCATTGTCATCGTCCATCTACAACGATGTAGAATACCTTCAACGCGTTGGACAGTAGACTGATGTCGGCAGTCTCCTCGTTCTCCCTCGACTTCTCGTTCCTCTTCTTACGCACCACGATGATGACGATGATGATGGAGATGACGAACACGGCACCGACCGCCGCGATGACTGCAATCGCCCAAGTGGGGAAATTCTCCGGAGACTTCACAGAGTTGTCTGGTGAGGTCACAGGGGCATCTGTTGTGTAGAGGCGATAGGTCGTGTCGTTGCCGGAGGTGATGATGTTGAGCACGATGGAACCACGTGCGTTGGTGGTGAAATTACAATTTGAGGCAGCGAAGGTGGAGACTCCATCGGCCGCACAACCCCAATTGGCATAATTCCAATCTCCTCCTGCCACCACCTACGACGTCTTTGAGATGGAGATGATGATGATGTAGAGGATGGACGAGGTGACGTGGTGGAAGAGGAGAAGACGAAGGAGATATCACCTTCCACGAATAAGTGGCATTGGCGGGTAAGCCTTGAAGTGTGATGGACAGAAGACATTCGACACCCGAGTTCAGCATGGCGGTCATGTTACCAAAGGTGCTGGCGGCGTTCCATATTCCCGTGCCATAGAGGATATCTGTCCAATCACCTGGTTTGAACGTGAGATGAAGGTGGTTCTCGCATGAGAACTACCGGAGGCTTTGTATCTCGCATTGGTGTAACCACACGCAGGATGATTGTTCCAACCGTCTGTAACGGGCTCTAAATTGGATCCCCTACCCAAAATCGTGGCAGGATCAACGATGGCTGATCATATGAGTGAGCGGAATGCTTCCGTCATCCATACCTTCAGACAAAGGAACGAGACCCGTGTAGATGCGATAAAATGAACTGTTCGATCCACTCGTCAGCATGTTCAGGGTGATGGTTCCATTAGAGGATGATGTGAATTGACAATTCACTGTTGAGTCCATCGTGGTGTTGTCTGCACTAGGACAACCCCAGTTTCCAACAGCCCAGTCGCCTCTCGCGGCCACCTTGGATGATGTGAATCATTGTTGTGTTCCGAATGAAATGATCCATCATACCTTCCAATCGAAGCTCGTGTTTGGAGGTAGACCCGTGACGTTGAGACTCCACAGACACAAGATACCATACTGAAGTTGGGGTACCAAGATGGCGGTAGAATCAGGAGCCCAATCACCCGTCTGGTTGTATGGACTTTGCGATAACCAATTTCCTGTGGCATGCATGCGACTTGTTGTGTACCCGCAATACTTTGTGCTCAATCCATTCTCTGCCACGAAGCCCTCATCAGATGAGACAAAGAGGAAGGTCGACAAGAAGCATGAGACGAGCAGGAAGTATGGTCGCATCTTCTGTTATGTCGCTCCAGTCGGTTTATCTTTTGTCCACTGAATGACTTTGACAAGTTTGTCATCTCAAAAGTACGACGCCCTGCCGCATTTGAGCTCCAGATGTCCCCTATCGTCTGCTTAAATGGAGATCTTGGCGGTCAAGGTAGTTTTGTAAAGCCTGACAGACATTTGGAGCATGGAGTAGGGTACCGTTGTGTGATAAAATGTTCAGTCCCCTCATGATCCTTCTCTCTCACCGCGAAAGGTTCTGTGTGGGCATAAGGGCTTGGGAACATGGCACTTTGTTAACGTTGAGGGAAACATGAATATTTCTAGGTTAGGTGCGGTTTTGCTGTTAGATCAGGCAGCAGATTGAGGGCGAAAGTCTGAGCACTCTACAACGCGTAGTCCCGAATGATGTGATCCATCAGATCATCATCGTGTGGAGATGATGCCACTAGTCAATGTCATATGGAGTGATGGAGAGATAGAGTGAATCTTTGATGTTGTGCCTTTTTGACTGAAGAAATCAGACCGTGGAGAGGAAATGTAGGACCTTTGATCAACACGTCTAGAGTCATGGTACCTGTCCCTCAAGATCCGGTCAGTTCTCACTTCCATCGCAATCATCAAATCGCATCTCATCTGCATTGATGAATCGATCAATTCACTTTCTTATATTTACAGAGTTCAAAGGGATCTGACTTTTATCGTGTTCTTTGTGAATCAAAGATCCATTCTAATGATTCTCTCCTCCTCACCATCCAAAATGGCGAAGACGTCTTACAGGTGATCTGCACTGTTTGGCCGTTTCGACAGCAGTCATCGACGGGTAAGAAGAAAGACATAGACGTTAGGCGATGTCACCTCACACTCCATCAGAAGTCGATGAAGAGAGGATTTATGTGGATCCATCCATCACCTGCGGTGAGAAGGTGAGAGACATCACACGTTTGAAACCTGCGATTGATAGACATAAGACTGTCTCGCGAGATCGTAGCATGAGACCCGTTCTCCTCGATTTCAAAAAGGTGGCGCCACGTAGAGCGAGAAAGGTAGTCGTTCGATTGTCATCCGTACAGAAGGAAGAAGAATTGAATAACATCAATACGATGCAGAGAAAGAAGGTGAGATTTCATTTGCACGACCGATCACGATGATCACATCCATGTGATGAGAAACTGTGTGAGACGAGAAGGATGATGCATTTAGATCTCTGTTGCACTACAACGCAGAATCGTACGCAACGGTTGTACGGTCACATCAGACCAAGAAACCTTCACCATCCACAAGGTCTTCCACGAAAATTCAGAGGAAGATTCATCGGAAGATTCGTACGCAGAGATCACCCGATCCACAGACATCGTCATCGAACACACACCCATCCCAGGTAAATCCATTTAATTTCCTTTTATTTCCTTTTATTTCACCTCATCTTATTTCCTTTTCTTCCTCTCCACTCACCACCCCAGCCGCGGAAGATTCCAAGAAAAATCCAGACTCCACCCTACCCATCGCCGCCCACACTGCCCTCACCGAGATGATCACCCTCCCCTTGAAATTTCCGGGAGCTTTCATCAAGCTGGGCATAGAGAGTCCCAAGGGCATTCTCATCAAAGGTGTCCCCGGTGTTGGAAAAACATCTCTCGTCCGGGCGGTCGCCGTAGAGTGTGGAGCCAAGTTATTCTCCATCAACGGTGAGTGATGACGTGTGATGACGTCACAGTGACGTGTACAGGTGCGGAGGTGCACGGTCCGTACGTGGGGGACAGTGAGGCGAAGTTGAGATCGGTGTTTACGGAGGCAGTGGAACATTCGAAGAGAGCACCCAGCATCGTATTCATCGACGAGATCGTGAGTTGAATCCCATGACAAACGATCATCATCGTGATCGCGATCATCACTAACGATCATCGTGACCGTGATCGCCATCATGATGATCGTGACCGTGATCGCCATCATCATGATCGTGACCGTGATCGCCATCATCATGATCGTGACCGTGATCATCAGGATGTTCTGTGTCCAAAGAGAGGAGACCACAATTCCAACGAATCGAGAATCGTCGCTCAACTCCTAACTCTCATGGACGGTCTACACTCGAGGGGTGAGGCACAAATATTCGCGACGCCCAGGATATAGAATGACATCCACAGGTTCACTCGTCGTCGTCGCAGCGACGAACCTGCCCAATATTTTGGACCCCGCCCTGCGTCGCGCGGGAAGGTGAACATTCAAATTTCAAACTTCCCGCCAAAAAGTTGACAACTGTAGATTCGATCGTGAGATCGAAATTCCGATTCCAGATGAGAACGAGAGGTACAGAATTCTCACTGGACTGACGAAGAAATTTCCCGTAAATTTTGGAGAAGAAGACATGAAATATCTATCGACGCTGCTGGGAGGCTACGTTGGAGCAGATCTCTCGGCTCTGTGTAGAGAGGTGAGAGGATTGGCTGGTTGTAGATGACGGTGGTAGGTGTTGATGTCCAGGGTGCGAAGCGGAGGAGAAGTCATGATATCATTGGATGATTTCATGATTGCAATGAAGATCGTACAACCATCGACCCAGAGGGGTGTGTATCTCATCATCTCCTTGTCATTTTATTTCTTTTATTCGATAGTTCGTCTCAATTCAGTTCACGAGATGATAAAAATAAAATCAATCGATTGATTTCGATTTTATTGATGCCAAGATAGGAGCATCCACGGTGGAAGTGCCCAACGTGAAATGGGAAGACATAGGAGGTTTATCCGAAGCAAAGAAGGTAATCATCCATCTACAACGAGCCACTCACCCATCCAGCTCATCCGCCAAGCCGTCGAGTGGCCTCTGAAATTTCCAGACAAATTTGCCCGTTTCAACTTGAAGAGTACGCGTGGAATACTCATTCACGGGCCCCCCGGCTGCAGTAAGACTCTCTTAGTGAAAGCCGTCGCAACGTCTACAAATGCAACCTTCTTGTCCATCAACGGTGCGGCTATTTATAGCCCCTACGTCGGTGATGCAGAGGCGACCATCAGAGAGCTGTTCAAGAAGGTGAGTGGCTCGTTGTAGAGGAGACTGATTTGAATAGGCGAGAATGGGGGCACCTTCAATTGTTTTCTTTGATGAGATCGATGCCATCGTGGGGAAGAGAACACACGGTGAATCACTTTCATTCAACCATCGATATCATTGTCTTCATGTCATAGCGTATTCTAAATCATACAATTACATCATGCACACATCGTGTGATCGATCACACCGTGCGATCACATCTTGTGTATAATTTCCATACGTGTTAATGATGCTGATGTTCACTCATTTGATGTAGAGAGCACATCCCAAGGTGTTGAAGAGAGAGTTTTGAGTACAATCCTAAATGAGATGGACGGTGTAGAATCTTCAACGGGAGTCATGGTCATCGTGAGTTCATCTACACCGTTGTAGATGACTGATGATATGTAAGGGAGCCACGAATCGACCGGACATGTTGGATGCTGCGCTCTTGAGACCGGGTGATATCTCCATGGAGGAAAGACATCATTCTAATGATATACAGGTAGAATGGATAAAAGGATCAGAGTGTCTCCACCAGATGAGGCAGACAGGTGACATCATCATGACGATGATCACGATGATCACCATCTCACTGTCGCCAGAGTCGAGATCTTCACCATCCACACTCGTAAAACACCTCTATCCTCTGACGTTGATTTGGCCTCTCTAGCCAGCAAGGTGAGACGTCCATCATCCCCCTCCTCCCAACTGAATCAATCTCAGACGGGAGGATACAGTGGAGCCGACATCGAGAACGTCTGCAGAGAAGCAGCCATGCTGGCATTGAGAAGAGACGTTCACGCCGAACAAGTGGTGAGAAGAGAAACGAGAGAATCGAATGGACTGACGACGTGATAGATGTTCCAAGACTTCGAGGGAGCTCTGCGTAACACGACCAAGAAGAGAAACGATGCACCCTTTCACTTCGATCCTCTTCCCAGCATGTCCTCTCTGAAGATCTCATAAAGACTGAAAATCTACAATCCGTGTCGATTTTTCGAAACATTTCGATCCATCTCGCATCTCGTCGCTCGAAAAGAGTGAAACGGTGACACATCATCATCCGATGATCTCCTCCTTTTATTCGAATTCGACGAGGACCTGATCGAGCTGCACGTCCTGGTTGGCCTGAACGGAAACCTTCTCTCGTCAGTCTATGTCGTTTCAACACATGTCCCATCACCTTCTTCACTTTAGCATCACGTGAAGCTCTGAGGACGTTCTGCATCTTCATGGCTTCTACAACGGCGATCTCTTGTCCGGCAGTCACTTCATCTCCCACCTTCACGTTCACGCTCAAGACTCTTCCTGGAAATGTGTCAGATTTATCAAAGAATATGCAATGTAAAATGTTCGAACATTTTTTTGAATTGATTTTGTGAATGAAAAAAGGATCATCTTTTCTTATTTTGAAGAAAAGATGATCCAATGTTCTCGCGAGTCGAAAATGGGTGACGATGAGATGGCCTCACCTGGCATGGGCGATGCCAAGAACTTGGTCGTATCGACCACCTTCTTCTTTGGCATCCAGGACCTCAGCTCAGTCTCTCTGTTGCTCTCCACGTGTACGTCATAGATGGAACCGTAGTGCTGCAATCTGTAGCCGTGTGGTATGGCAGAGATGAACTGAGATACGATGACGCTGTTCTGGACGATCTTGTCTGTGGTCTCCAGATCAACCTGCATGACCTGCTGGGACAATGGAGTCTCTGTGGAGGACTTGTAATGGCGGGAACCATCGATGTGTACCTGGGAGGATCAGGAGCGGCTCGTTGTAGATGGACGTACGGTGGCGGACAATTTGTGTCCGGATTTCTGGACGTCTTCGAGGGTGATCTTGTGTTGCTTTCCCTCCACGGTGACGACAAAGTTTGTCGCATCTACAACGCGTCAGTTGAGGTGTGGAGAGGGTGGGTACCTTTGGGTACGGAGTGGATACCTCCCTGGGAGTAGTTTCTCAATTGCTTGTTGTAGTGCAGCAGAGAAGCTGTGATACGTGTCAACGTCCATCATCATCTCAAGACGATCGCGATGATGAATGACGATCGTCGATCGATCGTGATCGTGATCGTGATCAGACAATGATCGGATCACGATCAGATGATGATCGTGAAGGTGACTCACCAGTCACGACCAACTCATCACTCTGACTCTCAGTCAGCTGATGACCTTTGAATCCCTCGGGAAACTCTTCGGCGATGAATTTGGTGGAGAGATTTCCTTGGATGTATCTGGGATGCTCCATCACCGAACGGAGGAACGGAACATTGTGGTTGACTCCGCGGATGACGTAAGAGTCCAGGGCCTGCTCGTTTCAATTCAAATTTCAAATGTGGCGGGAAACTCACGGCGGACATCCTCTTGATGGCCTCTCTTCTATCGGTACCGTACGTAACCAACTTGGAGATGAGAGGGTCGTAATGGATCTGAATGTCGTCTCCCTGTTCCGTCTCAATTCCGTCCCAAATCCAAACAATAAATCGAAATAAATACCTCCACGACACCGGAATCGACTCTCGTGTTACCGTCTTTGAATGTTTCCGTGGGTTCTCTGTAGCCGTTCAATCTGCCGATGGAAGGCAAGAAATTTCTGAGAGGATCTTCTGCGTAAACTCTGGCCTCCATGGCCCAACCTTTCAGACCGACTTGACTCTGGGTCATTTCGAGCCTGGTGGAGGGTCAGGAGTGGCTCGTTGTAGACGGTCGATCACTTGTTTCCGGCGGCGACTTTGATCATCAGTTCGACGAGGTCTACACCCGTGATGTATTCCGTGATGGGATGTTCTACCTGTCAGAAACGTCAATTTCACGCCAGTTCCACGTCAAATTTCTCCTCACCTGCAGCCTAGTGTTCATTTCCAAGAAATAGAAATTTCGTTGAGAATCCACCAAGAACTCTACGGTACCCGCGGACCTGTATGACGTCATCACACGTCATCACCCTCTGTCTCACTTGTAGCCCACAGCCTCGGCCAGCTGGCACGCTTGCTTGCCCATAGCCTTTCTCGTCTCTTCATCAATGAACGGAGACGGTGCCTCTTCTAACACTTTCTGGTTTCTCCTCTGAATCGAACACTCCCTCTCGTTGAAGTACAACTGTCGGTGTCAAACGCGAAATTTCTGCGAGTTCTACCGTAGTTCCCTGGCCGTCGGCCATGATCTGGATTTCGATGTGTCTGGGATTGTCGATGTACTTCTCCACCAAGAGGCGATCGTCTCCAAAAGAAGATGCTGCCTCTTGTTTTGCCAGACGATATCCTTCCTCGGCTTCCTTGTCGTCCCACGCGATTCTCATTCCTATCGAACGTTCACACGAGGCACGTGACCGTTTCAAATATATGCGACCGTTTCAAATGATTGCGACCGTTTCATTTGATTGCGACACTCACCTTTTCCACCGCCACCGGCTGATGCCTTGATCATGATGGGGTAACCGATCTCTCTTGCGATCTGGAGCATCTCTGGGACACCGGAGATATCGACTAATCTTCCGGGGATGACGTTGACGCCGGCCTTCTGTGCCAACTTTTTGGACTCGATCTTGTCACCCATGGCAGACATGGCAAACGAGTTGGGACCTGAAGGAGAGATTGAGGGGGAAAAAAGCGCGGGAAAATGGGTTTTTGTACTCACCGATGAAGGCGACCTTGTTCTCTTCCAACAACTTTGCGAATTTAGCGTTCTCGGATAAGAAACCGTAGCCGGGGTGGACGGCTTCAGCTCCAGATTCTTTGATGACTTGCATGATCTTGTCCATGTTGAGGTAACTCGCGTTAGAGGCGGCTGGTCCCTGATAGAGTCAACGAGAGGAGACGAAGAGAAGGAGAGGGAGATCATCGTGATGACGGGACGATCGAGAGATGCATCGAGAGATACGAAGAAGAGGGGGAGGGAGAGGGACTCACGACACAGTAAGCCTCGTCGGCCATGCGAACATGGAGGGAGTTGATGTCTGGCTCAGAATGGATGGCGACCGTCTTGATACCTGAGGAGGTGAATCATGATATCCCATAACGTATCTTCCATTCGATCTCGATGAAGAGAAAGGTGGGTCTTACCGAGCTTCTTCGCCGTACGAATGACTCTGCAGGCGATCTCACCACGATTGGCGATCAGAATCTTGTTGAAATACTTGGGTTGCTCAGTGGCGTAATACCTAAAAGTCGTTCACGACGCTGCATCGATACTGCCACCGTCTTCACCTCCTGGGCACAATGGAAGGCGCCATTCTGCGTGTCTGAAGAAAGTCTATCAGAGGAGGATGATATGAATCACCGGACTCACCGGCAGGCCCAGACCGATGAGTTTAGTAGACATGATACGAAGCTGTGTGTTCTCGATCTGTTTTGTGTGGATCAAAGTTTGTAGAAACGAAGCTTCTTGGAAAAGTTAATCCGGTGAAAGATCCGATCATCCTCCAATCGAATCGATGTCTCAATCAGCTACCGCTCGAGCTATAGAATCTCTGTTAATTCACAAAGTGAAGATGGATCATGGAAGATGGACAGATGAAATGATTGACACGAGATCAGGTTCAATCGGTACCTGATGATGACTTCCTTGGAGAATTGAAAGCAACTGCGAACAATTTGTACAAGAACGAACAATATTTGGAAGCCGTCGCACTGTACTCACGGATATTAGCATCTTCTCCTTCTTTCAATCAGAGAACTGTCTCACTGACCAACCGCGCCCAATGGTGAGTATCCATACGATCGTATCAGAAAATAATCACACCATCTTCTACATCCTGCCCTTAAGTGTACATCACGTCTGAATCTGACGTTCGTGCAGCTGGCTGCGCGTCAAGATGTTGGATAAAGTCCTGACCGATTGTGATGAAGTCATCCAGAGTTATTTCGTACCGCTACGCTCAGATCCTTCTGACGCATGGTCCAAGGTCTGCCTCTTCATCTCCCCATCGATGATTACATCACATCTTCAGTTCCATCACGATCACCTCTAACACGAAGCCATTCCTCTCATCTTCTCATCACCATCTGCATCATCACGCTCACCCTTTCACAGGACCTACAGAAGTTCTTCGCCAAGGCCGTCTGGCGGCGAGCCCAAGCTTTCTCAGACCTCGGCAATCGCTCCAGTGCCCTCCGCTGTTACCTCCACTTTGAAAAATTTGTCGTCGATCACCAGTTAGACAAGAGCTTAGAAGGAGAGCTCAAGCTCGTCCGCAAACAACTCGCCACACTCAGCACCCCCGTACCACCGGTGGGCACGAACGTTTGGTCCGGCACGAAACATTGAACCGTTGTAGACGAGCTCGGAGACGATGGTTTCGAATTGGGTGAATCCGGTCAATTTGGTTTTAGACGAAGACATACTGGTCACTGGTAAGTGGACTATGTACCCTCCAGCTGCCGCGGGTAAGCCGAGTGGGAGGACAGGTATGTCTATGGTGGCCGTTCATGAGAGCGAGCAGACGTGTCAGTTGTGGTTGTTCGGTGGTGAGCTCAACCGTTCTCGTATTCTCCCGCGAAATTTCATCGAGATTGCGTGGATGTCAGATATCTAGAAATTTCTCGGGAAATTTCATCGAATGATCGTCTCCAGGTCGTACGTCACTGTCCGGTGGACGTTCTTTAGATGAAACTTGGACGTGCAAACTCGATGAAAACTCCTCGAAATGGATCGAACACACAACATCCAAGCAGAAGCCCCTGCCCCGTTACTCTTGCACCATGGTCGGATACCGTGAGTCATCTACAACGTTGTAGACGAACTGATTGAGGAAAGGTCTGAATGTGTACCTCTTTGGTAGGTGTGACAACTACAGCCGACAGGGTGACAGTCTATTGTGGAAAATGGAAACGAAGAATGGACAGTGGGTCCCAATGGAAAATCCCAAGGGAAAAGAGAGGGTGAGAATCCATCGAAATTTCGTACACTTCTGAAATTTCGCAGATTCCCGCGCTGATCGAGCACGGCGCTTCGATCTGTGTGGAGAGACAATCGATGCTCGTGTACGGTGGCTGCGATGAGAACCAAAAGTTGAACGGAATTCTGTTGGAATTTCACTTTAAGACGGAAAAATGGAGTCGATATTTACCCGAAGACTGCGAGTGAGTGTTATCTACAATGCTGTAATCCGATCTTTCTACGGATTTTTATTTTGTTGGTCCGATGTTTTATTTCATTTTAAAGTTTTCCAGTGGACCTAGACCTGATGCCAGGAGAGGCCATCTACAATGGTGTTTGGGTAGATATCTGTACGTAATGTACGGTCAGAAGAAGAGTGCCAACAATGAAGAGATCCTCTGCGACGACTTCTGGCGGCTCAACACGCAGAGTCTCAATTCCCGTCCCAAATGGAAGAGATTAAATATCAATTTTAATTCCCCCGTGCCCCGTCACGGCGGTCACGCCGTTACCCTTCGGTGAGTTCCCCACCCCGGCAGCACAATCGATTGAGCCTCTCTCAGTGGTGCCGCTTACGTCTTTGGCGGTGTGACCTTTGTGGATCACAACTCGAAGAAGGAGAAGGACAGACAGTTTTTGAATGACGTGGGACGATACATACCTTCTAAAAGAGGTGGAAGTTGGTCGGCCGTCAACGTCAAGGGGGACAAACCTTCTATTCGTGCCGGTGAGTGCATCTGATGAGACGGAGAAATTTGGCGGGAAATCGAATTGACGCGTTGTAGATTGTCAATTGTCCACGGATGGAACGAACATCATCATGATGGGAGGTCACTGTCGTACGGCCGGCCAGCCCCACGTGTATTCGAGACTTCATCAGTTAGTCGTCACGCAGCCAGAAGATGACATGGAGACCGAACATCTAGACGACATTGTCTTGGCCGGCACCGACCCCATTCCAGACTATATCATCCGAATGAGGACGGTGCGATGCGTCATCCGATCGATCTGTTTTTGCATTCGCTTTTCCATCTGTAATCATGTCGGGGGCTGATCGAGAACAGACGTCCAGAAAAGAAGCGACAGAATGCAACACATGCAAGATCCAGTTTGGTTTCAAATTGACCATGTGTGGAAGGAGATGTGGGACTTACTACTGCAGTCGGGCGTGTCAAGAGAAGGACTGGCCACAACACGTCGGGCGGTGTTTGCATCGAGATAATGAAATCGCTATGATGGATTAAATGCACATCTCATTAGTCTCATATGAATCGATGGAGTTTGTCTGTCTCATCCCTTTGGTACACGCTCGGATGACAAGAGAAGATGGAGACGATTACATCGATCCATTACTTCATTATCATACAACGTGTGTCTTCTCTCGTCGAGCTCTACGATTTTGGAACCAGACTTGGATACGTCTTGGTGACGTTCTAAACTTCCTGGCCAGCGTCTGTCTCTCGTTCATAGTGGGGTAAGTGGTTCTCCCATACAACTCCACCAGTTCATCGATCTGCTGCCTCGTGAAAGTCATCCTAGACGACGAACCTGCCACTCTTCAGATCCTCTCCGCTTGATCTATGTTCACCTTCTAATGTCTCTGATTTCGAATGCATCGCCGTCGCGTCGTCAAAGTAGAAGATGCGATGCTGGCGTTCGAACGACTGGCGAGGGCTGTAATCGTGAGGACAGACGAGAGCCGATATCTCCATAGTGTCTGTGGGATTGAAATATGGTGACTGAGGTGGTATACGCTCTCTTCTGAAGCACTTCTCACCTTTAACGCGGAAGAAAAGGCGTAAACCACGGAGAGTTCAACTCAGGTGTTCCTTTCTCTCACCTTTAGAGCATAAAATTGATGGAAGGAGATCCATCGTCGCCGCAATCTGAGAAATAAGAGTTGGATTGATCAACTTTTCCAGGAACAGCTCTTTGATGATACTCGTTTGTGAAACTGTTCTGTTTGCTTTTGTCTTTTGGTGTGTGTAGCTATCTCCTTCGCTCCAGTGGAGAGGGGACACAGTATGACCACAACTTGTATAGAGGACAGCTGTGACTGGTAGATGATGCACTCCTTTGTCCTTTATCCATGTGAGTTCCTCCTCAGATGCCTGACGAACGTATAGCATGTACATCAGGTGCTGTTGTTGGGACTCGTATTCCTCATAGGCAGTATGTCTTTCGTCACAGGGCCGCCTCTACCGCTTCCTTTATCATCTACTTTAGGTCACACAGAAATCCAATCAATGGCATCGCTTGCTCACCACCCGGGCTGCTTCCATATATTCATCCTATGTGTAATATTCTCTATCTCTTCTTAGAAATATCGTCACCTCAGCACATCCTTAGCCTCTGATCCGCATGAGAAGTTTCCAGGGGCGTAATCTGCCTGCCAGACCCTTTCCTTCTCTGCGGCGATGCGGAGGTCCTGGTGTTGGACGATGCATTCTACAGAATGTGTATGTCTATCTTCTGCGTTGAGTTGTGACTAAGAGCAGATGTACGATCACAAAGAAACTAAATCATCAATCAACTCTCAGATGGATCTGAAGGAAGGCCAATGCTTATGGTAGCAGATGGGTGCTCATTCCCCTAACTTTTTGTTGTGCATTTCTCATCTGGACAGTCGATTGTTCTAGTAGTTCTTCCATTTAATCTCTCGATGATTCACAACGGGCAGTCTTCTCGATGATGTTGATTGAAAACGATTGATCGATCAAACTTTATTTCGCATGCGATGACTTCCTCGAAACGACCGTCATTTGATGCTCGGACAACCAACCGATCACCATCACTGCCAATCATCGTCCATAGTGCGAGTGTAGATCACAAAGCGAAGAGGGTGAACCTCCCCTACCATTCCATTAGACGGGGTTTATACGGTTCTAGTCGTCATCATTCAAATTGAGAAGTTGTTGAGCGGCTGTGTCATACCACGAGACCACTTCTACTTCTACACGGTCGGCGCTGTCTAATACTCCCACGTTAACTTCCAGCGCACCTTCGTTAACTGCCGTCGAGGCTTCAAAGCCGGCTGCCTCAGCGTTATGTTCATTTTTAACACGAGCAACATGGTGAAGATCACTCTGCTCCTCAGCGTTCTGTCCATCGTCTCCATTGTTCAGTCACACTCTCTGGTGGTTAACTATTACACCGATGCCAACTGCACCATCCTCTCTCGTGCCACGGCTAGCCCAGAGGGCTGCTCTGTCTATCCTCTTCCCAGCAACCAGAATGCCAAGGGCTCATCTGACGTCTCTTTCGACGGAGATATCGCCACGGTGGCGCTATACAATGGAGGAACCTGCTCTGGTACCTCAAAGACATCGAACAGCTACAACACCACGGGGCAGTGCATTTCAGCCAACGGCAGCTTCTACCGTGCCGGAGAGAACACCACATTCTCGGTCAATCCTGGACCGTCCGATCAGATTACAGAATCATGGGGAGGTTCTACGTGTGGAGCGGGATACGTCAGTGTCTCTGTGACCTATGGCCAGGGATGCAATCAGACCGCATGCGCACTCTCAGGAGAAATCTACACGAAGGGAGTCTGTCAGACGACTGGCGTCTACGCTCTGAAGCACGGAACCGAACCCAGCTCTGCCGCGGCAACTCGTGTCATCAGCTTGATTCTCGTTTTTGGAATCGTGGCCGTCTTGTTTTAAATAAATGTACCCCATACAAAGACATCTGTCTCTTGTTCAACCTTCTATAGACACTGCGTAGCCTAGTCACACTGGATCGTCGCCTTCGTCTTGTCATTCGTCGATGAACAGAAGAGACACCCTCATCTTTGATCAATCGGGCAGACAATGACGATGATCATCGCGACAGAGGTGAGGTCGAGCTCGATGTAGTCGATGAGCTGGCTCCTGCGTCCTGAACGATAAATCCCGTCAAAGTGGGTGGTACACGTGGTGCTGTGGGAGTTCGTCACAGAATTGACCCCATGCATCATGATGAACAAACGTTCACGTGGTCGTTTTATTACAGAACACGTTGAAAGAAAGATACGGCCTCGTTCTTCGCCGACAGCTGAGCGGCCTTGCCGATGGCATCGCCAGCTCTCACTGCAAAACCGTGTTGTGTTCCATCGTAATCGATAAACTTGGTGTCGACTCCCTTCTTCTTCAAGACCTCCTCGGATTCCTGTGGAAGATGAACATGGAATGTGATGTGATATGAGATCACCTTTCTGAATGTGTCTCTGGGGAATTGTTGGTCGGTCTCGGCGCAGAGGAAGAGGGTGGGTTGTGTGATGGCAGCGACTTCAGCGGGCTTGGACGTGTGTCAGACGGTCATGATCTTGAAGACGATGACGTACCTGAAGGAAGCTGGGGTGAGCAGCTACGGCACCCTTGACGTGAGAGCCACTGGCCAACAGAAGTGCATAACGAGCACCCCAGCAGAAACCGACAGAAGCCAAAGAGGTCACCTGCTCATGGTCAGCCAGCGTCTGCATTCGTAATGCATGAGGCACTCACTCCTTCCTCCTTAAAGAGGGTGTTGACGTAAGCCTCGAGCTCAGCTTGCACCTTCTCCTTGGGATGTCTGGCAGCCCATGAAGCGAAATCGAATGGGGTTCCATCAAAGACAGAGGTGGGGGCAACATCTCCGTGGAGGAGATCGGGGATATAGACGCGGACATTAGCCTCCTGTAATTGATGTGAGATTCATATCAACTTGACATAGATGTTCGTATATTTCGGGCAGGTGATTGTTTTCATTACCTGAGCGTACTCATCAGCCAATAGTTGATTGTTGATGAAGTCGACTCCGAATGCATCGTAAAGGTAGATGACAGCCTTTCCTTTGAACTCGTGTCCGATTGAATCCGTGACGTAAGAGTCAAGTCCACCTGAAGCATCGTTGTCAATTACCGTCCTACCAGATCGATAAAGATGAGCTCTCACCGACTGCCCTCTTCGTTCCTGCGGCCTGACCCGCGGCGGGCTTACCTTGCAAGCAGTGCTCGTGTCCAGACATGTTGTTCTTGTTGTTCGATTTGGTTTGATTGAGTTTGCTCCTGTCACACAGGCTGACGTCAGCACTGTTCTACAATGAATGGATTCATAAATCGTACAAATTTGTTGGTGTTTGGTTGGTGCTTCTCAAAGCGGTTCCTTTTTGTCCTTACGCGTAGTCCGAAATTTCGGAAGATTCCTGATTTCGAACGGAGAATTGAACGCGATCCCCCACACAAACAAACTCGCGATGGACAAGGGTCGCACAGCCGAGCCAACGGAAGAAGAGGTTACCATCGATGTCGAACTAGAAGACCTCACGACAGAGGATGAGATCGAAACCTTGGAGATGAAGGTGATTTGCATCTTAACTTGATTGGATGGCTGACAAGAGGTTCCCGTCAGCCAGATGAAAAAGTATTCATACACGACGTTCCAAAATGGAAGCAGATTTTGAATCGAGTATGGCCTCTGTGCCTGGCTATGATGGCAGCCTTCTTCTTTTCCCTGATGACATTCACTGTGAAGGTAAGCGAGACCAGCAGTCGCCATCGTAGCTGAGATGATTCACATCTTCCAGAAAGTTTCCGCTTACACACCGACATTCCAAGTGGCCCTCTTTCGTTCTATCATACAAGGTAGGCCGTTGATGAAGATGATTTTACCCAATCAGATCATTAGGAGCCATCGCGATTACCATGCTGTGGGTCCAAGAGAAGAAGACACCTTTCGATGTATCGCGTCGGATCTTGTGGATCGTAGCCTCTAGAGGAACCATCGGCTTCGTGTCGTTCGTCTCCCTCTTCTTCGCCGTGAAGATGTTACCCCTCAGCGAGTGTGTTGTCATCGCTTTTACACGTGAGGACATCTTCAAAAATCGTCCGCTCACCTTTGATGATTGACGGTGAGGCAGATCCAGTGTTTGTCGCTCTTTTGGCCGCCATCTTCTTGAAAGAGAGGTGAGTTCGTTTATTACCCTCCCGGAACATCGTGATCGTTTCACATCATGCATCGTCTTCATTCATTATCATCGATGAGATCATGCGTGACAATCGCAGGTGGCACCTCTTAGACGCTTTCGGTACCTTCATGTCCCTCGTCGGTGTCATTCTCATTGCAAAGCCTTCCTTCCTCTTTCCCACTCCCGATGACGCCACCGATGTGAGATCATCACACACTTTTGACACATTGCACACCATCTTATCATCACATCATCTCATCATCACATCATTCTCATCAGTCACATCATCACATCATCTCATCATCTCATCATCTCACCGTCACATAGTCACATCATCACATCATCACATCATCTCATCATCTCGTCATCACATCATTCTCATCATCTCATCATCACACCAGATCGAAGATAACACGAGACTCATCGGGTTGACTTTGGCCGGTGTCAATTCGATACTGACAGCCGTTGTCATCTGTCTCGTACGTTCCATGGGAGCCAGTGAGAGATCTCAGTGAAATCTCATCAGATGACATCATCAGACATCCATGTTCTACAGAACGTCTCCTGGTTCTCCATGGTATCGGCAGTTTTGGCGGGAATCATCTCGTTGATCACGAGACAATTCGTCGTGCCGCAAGATTGGATGCAGTGGGGACAGATGCTGTTGATGGGAATATTTGCATTCATGGGTCAGTACTGCAACAGTCGAAGTTTACAGCTCGAGAAGGCTGCAGTCGTGGCAACTATGGGTTATCTACAGGTGAGCCATCGATCATCCGAAGACGTGAGAAGATGTTGTAGATGTATACGATTTCATCTTACATATCGATTCACGATGAATCGTATGAAGGGAATGAATGATGAATAGGTACCCTTTGCAACCATGTTCGACATCTTCTTCTTTGACTACTCTCCGAACATTCTGACCACGACTGGAATCTTCATGGTCTGTTCCCTTGCCGTTTTGAATCTGGTGAAGCAATGGGTCTCATTCAAAGAGGTGAGTCACATCATCAACGTAGCATCATCGCATCACATCATCACCTCACGTCTTCACACCCAGAGCTGACGAATCACAAGGGACCCTCTATCTACGATCGATTCCGTCTGTGGCTGATGAACCGGTCGACGCGGCATCACAAGTTATCTCAAGATGATGTCCCCATCACCGACAAAATCCCAACAAAGGATGTAATCGACAACCTCTCTTGATTTTGAACCGAATTCACATTCTGGAATTCTCAGCTCGGGGTGGCCATTCAGAGTCACCCCCTTCGAATATGCAACACTGCATCATCTCACGAATGAATGTCAAAGAAGAAGGTCCCTCATTACGTCTCGTTCTCTTCTATTTTCACTTGTATTTTACATGCATGCGGGGTTGACACCCCAATCGTTCTCTCTCTCCGCACCTTCACAGAAGATGCTGGGGTCGTATGTCGCTGACTTCCTCAGACACAGGTCGCGTGGTACCTCCTTCTTCATCTTCATCTTGTTGCTGTCCGACTTGGAGGACACTGCCTGTACCAGATTTTGGATCTTGCTCATGGTGATCGTCTCGTCGTTGGTTCGTGAGAGTAGAAATGGAAGGAGAAGCAACAGGGCAAGAGGCGTGAAATTTGAGCTACTCACGTAATCAAGCGTGAGTGTAACGGGTGTCTGAGAAGGTTGGAGTAGATATCACAGAAAGTAAGATAAGAGAATGAAATTTCAAATTGAGTGGTCTGCGGGCTGTCACCAGCAGCAGACCACGTGAAGAATGAGAGATTTCGGTGGGGCACAGCCGCGCCGGTTGTGATGTCTTTCGATCGCATGTCGTGAGGTCGATGTGCTGCGGGGTTGGTGCACAAATTTTTGAAACGCGAAAAAGAAGAGAAGAAAGATGTCATTCGGATCGTAATCTGATATCGAAAGGCATGCCTCCCAAGAACTCGAATGCGCAGGTGGCAACAGAGGAAGATGTCTCTGCCCCTCAGAACATCACCGATGGAGGTAATTACGTGGAGAATCTCTACTTTGGAGTCGAGCTGAACTGCGTGCCCGACTTGGTCACTCAGTTGGAAGAGTACAGAAGAGAGTTCGATTTCATTACGGTTCCTCTGGCACATCCCAGAAATGAGAGAGACATGAGCGAGGGTAAGATGCCTTCTTCGTTCGATCCAATTCTCTTTGTTCTCGAGTGTTCGATTATGATCGCGAAATCGTATCATGTGCTCAGATGAACAGGTGCCATCGTTGAGGAAGAGCCATTTGCCAGATCAGACATGTTGTTGTCTTCTGGACAGTGGGGTTCACTCATCATTGGAAAGGTAACATACAATCTTCTCGTCACTTCTGATCCCAAAAGATCTCTCCCTGGATCGATCTAGACTCGAAGGACGTCTACAACCGTAAGAACAGCGAGAGGGTGATCGATCGCATGATATGCCATCACATTAAATCATACGACCAGGTCCTCTTGCAAGAGTTATCTTGGGCTTCTCACCTCAACTTACCCGCTCTCATTCTCCCCACGCCCACTCACAATTCCACCAATTACGCTCAAGTCGTCAACCGTAAGCTGCAAGGTGATCGGCCTCCCAATCACTCAGCATGTCAATTTAAACCCTAAACCAGGTCTCATGTACATGAATCTGTGGATGCGAGTGCCTCTCATGTCTACATGGCAGATGCTGCACGATGACGAGACGCAGATCACGTTCGGAGACAACCACAGGGCGACGCAGGATCCGTGGGAGCACTGGAACACATTCAGAACTCTCTGCGAGCATTCGGACAAGTTGTGCGTGGGTGAGCCGACCATCATCGTCATCACAGAGACATCACCATCTTCACATCTCTTTTCATCATCGCACCGCTTTCACATCATCGATGATCATCGACGATCACATCCCATCCGATGATGAACTCCACGAACTGATGTCCTATCCTTCAGCTCTCGAATTGACGGAGAACGTTCCCCACGAGCGAGTCATCAGCCGCTGGTTGGGTGAGCCAGTGAGAGCTGTCATCATTCCAACTCGAATCTTCACTACGAACAAATCTGGATTCCCAGTGTTGTCGAAAGCTCACCAGAGAGTCCTACAAATGTTCTTCAAGGTGAACATCAGACATCAGACGTATAGAACAATAGAAGAGATGTTTTTTCCATCAGATTCAGACATCAAGTTTATCTGTACAATTTGAAAATGAGAAAGATCTCGAAATAGAATTTTTATACATGCGTAGAAAACGAAAAAAAGGAGAAAAACTGAAGAAAATACAGTACAAGATACAATACATCCTCAGCGGTCCCGCACGCCACAAGAACAGCTTCGTACCCTACAGACAGTACGTACAATTCTTGTACAGCAAGAGCCCACAGCCTACCTACGATGAGTCATTCATGACGCCCTATCTCGACTACCTCCAAGCTCCACTTCAGCCCCTGATGGACAATTTGGAGTCTCAAACATATGAGACCTTCGAACGAGACGCTACCAAGTACCAATTGTACGTTTTCCCGCCAAAATGAAATCGTCCCTGACTTCCCACGTAGGTACGAGGATGCGGTCTTCGAGTGTCTGACGGACATGAAAAATGGCGGGAAACTGGAAGGAAGGACACACATTGTCCTGATGGTGGTGGGAGCAGGTAGAGGTCCTCTCGTGAAGGCATCGCTCAGAGCTTCCGTTCGTGCCGGTTGTCCTCTGAAAGTGTACGCCGTGGAGAAGAACCCGAACGCCATCATCACGTGAGCGTTGTAGATGGAAGATTCTCTGAACATTCTTCAGGTTGAAGAATTTGAGGATATCGATGAACTGGGGAGACCAAGTGACCATTGTTGATTCGGACATGAGGTGATGAAATTTCGACGAGAATTCGATACGAATACACGATTCTGATGAAATTTCAGAGTGTGGAACGCTCCCGAGTTGGCCGACGTCTTAGTTTCCGAGTTGTTGGGTTCTTTCGGTGATAATGAGTTGTCGCCCGAGTGTTTAGATGGAGCTCAGAGATTCTTAAAGGGTGAGCCGGACGTCTGGTTCGTGCGTCTGACGCAGGATATAGAGGGTGGCATCAGCATCCCAGCGTCTTACACTTCTTACCTCGCACCCATATCTTCGTCTAAATTGTGGAACGAGGTATTTTATTCTGATTTATTCTCACTCACCCGTTCAGGTGAGAGCCTACAAAGAGATGAAGCACTACGAGACACCCTACGTCGTCAAGATGCACAATTTCTACCAACTCGGAGAATCACAAGAGTGTTTCACTTTCGTTCATCCCAATCGTGACGAGTACATCGACAACCAGAGGTACATCAACTTGTCGTTCCGTGCCACACAGAGTGCCACCGTTCACGGTCTCGCCGGTTACTTCAATTCTCTCTTGTACGGATCGGTTTACATGAGTGAGTGGATAACATAATGGAGATGGATTTGGGAGGAAGATTTGTTACGGAGTGGGCTGAAACGTGGACAGGTATCAACCCTGCCAACCATTCTCCCGGTATGTTCAGTTGGTTCCCCCTTTACTTCCCTCTCAGGGTGAGAACAACACGTCATCATCGTGATCACGATCTGATGATCAGACGTGATCGTGATGACGATCAGATGTGATCATCTAGACGCAGAGTGACATCGTATAGGATCCCATGTACGTGGCCAAGGATGATGTCATCACAGTTCACATGTGGAGAAATAACAACCGCGTCAAAGTGTGGTACGAGTGGTCCATCGTCTCGCCTCAAGTCTCTCCCATCCACAACGTTGGCGGCAGAAGCTACTGGATCGGTTTATAAAGACAATTTGTTTTCTCACTCATTCTGCCACCTTCTATTCAAAAGCATTCTTGTCTCTCTGCTGCGACGTCGATCGTGAGGATGATGGGAAGAGGAGACTACAATTACGTGTAAAATGAATAGAGTACGGACCTATTTTGACTTCTCTTAACAATGCTCCAGTTCGGCGTCGAGTGAGACGGCTGGCGAGAGTCTATTTGAGACAAGCGCTGCATCATATTGACGTGAACATCCATGCGTGAAGATGTGGCGCTCTCGTCCAATCTCGCAGGTGGATTGGATCACCGATTACGATGTTATATGATCCGAATCATTCAGATGCTCCGCGTCTCTCGTCTTGCATCACAGATGACACAATGCAGAACGATGACTGGACCATCCAACACAAAGAAGATGCATCGGTTGTCATTGAAGGCAACTATCTGTTAGAAGGAAACAACCAGAAAAACCAAATCACTTGTTCAATCACGAAAATTAGACATCCAAACGAGAGGTCACACGTTCGACGTGCTCCTTTTGTTTTATTCTCTCGAACTGAACTTCTGTCGCTTGTAATCGTGCACCACCTTCGTGTGTCCTCCTTCAGTCGCTCTTCTCTTGGCCTCGTCCAGTAGGGTAGATGCATTCACGCGAAGATGTGACAACAGTAGCTCGGTGACGTCGGCGTGACCTCCTGCGGCTGCCGTGAGGATGAGGTCGTTGCTGTTTGGATTGACTCGGTCGTCGGCCAGTAGCAACTGGACTGTCTCGATGTGACCGCCCAGAGTTGCTTCTCTGATGGCCCTGTCGGATTGTGCTGATGGATCCACGCAAAGATGGGACATGAGCAGCCTGACTGTCGCAGTGTGGCCCTCACTGGCTGCGTTTATGATAGGAAGATTGTCATCTGCTGAAGGATCCACACGTGAGTCGGACATGAGCAGCCTGACTGTCTCAGTGTGGCCATCACTGGTTGCCTTTATGATAGCACGATTACCGTTTGCTGATGGGTCCACACGTGAGTCGAACATGAGCAGCCTGACTGTCTCAGTGTGGCCCTCACTGGCTGCGTATATGATAGCACGATTACTGTTTGCTGATGGGTCCACACGTGAGTCGGACATGAGCAACCTGACTGTCTCAGTGTGGCCCTCACTGGCTGCGTTTATGATAGCATAATTGTCATCTGCTGAAGGATCCACACGTGGGTCGGACATGAGCAGCCTGACTGTCTCAGTGTGGCCATCAACGGCTGCATTTCCGATAGCACAATTGTCGTCTGCTGATGGGTCCACACGCGGGTCGGACATGAGCAGCCTGACTGTCTCAGTGTGGCCATCAGTGGCTGCGTTGAAGATAGCATAATTGCCGTCTGCTGATGGATCCACACGCGGGTCGGACAAGAGCAGCTGCACAGTACTGGTTCGACCATATCTGGCTGCCATTTTGATGGCATTATCTCCTGCAGACGGATCCATCCGAGGATCGTCCAAGAGTAGTCGTACAATCTCAGTCTACTCTCCCTCTGACGCTCGGCAGAGGAGTCCAATGTCTTTACTGAAAGGGTCCAGCTCAGCCCGAGTCAACAGGAAGCGTAACGACTCCACGTTGCCTCTTCATACTGCCAGAAGCAGATCAGCATCGCACAGACAATCGGTGAAGCTGTCCACTGAGAACGTCAGAACGGCTTGTCTTCTATCGACTGTCTCACCTATGTCTTTCCACGACTTGCATGTCAGGCGAAGGATGGCAAACTGTTTTCTCTTTGTGTCGGGTGATTTGATCTGCAAAGCCAAGTGCAAGATGACTTTCGTAACATCGTAACTGGAGGAAATAAGACCGTCAGACATCAGTTGTCTTCTCTGCTGGATGGAAAGAAGATGGATCTGATCTCGCGTCAGACGGAGTCAGAATAAAATACACCATCGGGGCTTGGTCGTTCGTGAGAGCAGGATTGTGCCACGATGAAACAGTCTGATATGCAGAGTACACGCGGATGGTTACCAGCCCACAGCCCACGTAGTGACGTCGATCGTGATGATAATCCATCGCACCGTCTAAATATTGACAGGAGACGTCTACACCCTCTTTATCCTCTCTCTTTCGTCTACACACGAAGCGAGATCGTCTTTCGATGCATCTTTGAGACAACGATATCTAAATATCTGATGATGGAAAGACGATGACGAAGCCATAAAGATGAGGGCAGACACTTTATCACAATTTCGCTCCTTCTCGACTGTTTCGTGTGAGGTTGGTTCAGAACAAAGTTAGACGGACCTCAGAGCTTGCTTCATCCACTGTACTGCGATAAGTGCCACCTGTTTCATCTCATCAGACGATGATGTTGATGACGATGCACCTGCTTTCGGGTGGCGTGCGCATTCTTCTGATGATACACCGCGCCCAACCTGATGATCGTGTATTGCGATCATCATCATCATCGCATGGTGTAACCTGTTGCTGTCTCTTCCCAGACCCGAAGATCACGACTCCAGCGGCGACAATATTTATTTTACATTCAGAAGGCAACCGCACCGGCCGGCTCTATTCGGAAGCTTGTACCTTCTGCCTTCCCTCCTGCATCTCTCTTCATCTTGAAACTGATCCTCCCCGCTACATCCATAGAACCTATCACCATCGTCACCATCATGATCTCCAATCACATCATCATCGTGACGTCAATCACGATGATGAACTCACCGATCACCGATTGGTTGTGTGATATGACAAACACTTTATTCACTTTCTCGGCCAGAATCTTGATGGTCGCCTCCGCCGCGCTCAGACCTACTTCACGTCACACTCTTTAGACATCGTGACACGTCACCGTCCGCGTCGAGGGCGTCGAATATCTCGTCGAGGATCATGTACTCTGCCTGGTGTCGGCTGTGCTGCCTGACCAATTCAAAGAGTGCAAAGAGTGTCACCAGGTCTGTCCTTCTTCTCTCTCCACCCGATCTGGTTTCCGTCAGTTTTAGATGTTCGTGATCGATATAGACACGGGTGTGTCTCTGTTCGTGGAAGATGATCGTGATCGATATAGACATGAGTGTGTCTCTGTTCGTGGAAGATGTTCGTGATCGATGTAGACGTGATCGAATGTCACCTCTTTCCGTACGATTCTTCCAACTCTAAATCAGAGGAGAAGGTGACGGTGAGGTTGGGTGTACCCAAGGTCTGCATGTATTCTCCACAGATGGCGTTGAGAGAGGCCACGGCACCCTCCATGACGTAACCTCTTAGAGAAGAGAAACCCATGCCCGTCTTACTCCTCTTGTCGAATGCCATCTCCCAGAAGGACAGGCCTCTGTGTCTGCGTTGTAGATCGGGCTCTCGAACCACTTCTGCGGTCAGTCTCTCCTTCAGTTCGTTTTGGCGGGAAACGAGCTGTTCGTGCTGGTCTCGAATTTGGGACTTCTGGGCCTCTGTGGGATGTGAATTTGGGACTCGATTGGGACATCACCTAGTGATGAGATGCGATTGATCGTTGTAGATAGAGTCGATCGAAACGAAGCATCTGCTCTCATGAGATCGTTCTCTAGCCTCAACCTCTGCATCTTTTTCTCGGAAAATTCCTTCTCTCTCTTCGTCTCTTCTCTCTCCATCGTTTCTGATGTCACAAGAGCGTCTGTGAGATATCATGAGGGATGTCACGACGTCATGAGGGTGTGGGGTGATATGATATCATACCTGATATCATGATGGATAATTGGGACGTCCACTGTGGGTCTTCAGGTCTCCAGGGCTTCTCCCCCAAAATTTTCAGTGAATCTTCCAATTGGGACGCCGTATCGAGGGCATTGACCACCTTCTCGAATATCGTCGCGATCTGTCCCAATTTGATGAGAATAAAATAGAATAAAATACGTCACCTTCTGTTCCATCTTTTCGGTATCTTGAACGATTTGCCCACAAGTTGGGCAGTTGCTTCCTTCTCTGTGTACGTGTCCGTTCAATTCCATGATCATTCTGAAGACTTCAGTCATCTACAACTCTGTAGATGGATCTCACTCGGTCATCTGTCGTGCCTCTCTCAGGAGAGATTGTAACGCCCTCCTGTCCCTGAACAATAAATGAAAATAAATCGAAATAAATGACCCACTTGCGGGAGAACGAGTCAGGAGGTGGGTTCGCGAGTTCGAGTCTCGTTCCCTCCGTATTTTTTTGATGCTCCATCTCTAACGATTTCACCTTCTCTTTCAACTCGTTCAATTCATGTTCGATCTGTTCGATCTATTTGAAAGTGAATCATCAGATGCGACGGATGATGGACTCACGTTTGTGGATGATGTCATGCTCTCTAGATTGTGGAGTTCTCTCTCATATGATTCTCTCTTCACGTTGATTTGTGTCAACTCTTGTTCGATCTGATGAACCATCAGCTCATCCATCATCTGATCGTGATGTGATGTGATGATATCTTCATCGCAAGTTGTAATATCATTCGGGATCAATTGTTCATGGCAACTCACCTCTCTTCGCTGAGTGTGTGCGTAATCATAATACAAATTGATTCTCTCCAAACCTGAGTTCATGAGACGAAGGTTCATCTACAACGAACCATCACCCAGAGCCTCTTCCAATACCTTCCTCCTCTCTTCTTTCCCGCCAGAAATAAAATTGAACGAAACGTTCTGCGAAATTCTTTAGAAATTTCACAGAAAATCTCCAGAAATATCTCAGAACATTCTCACCTGTCCCAGCACGATCGATTTTGAATACGTAGAGAAATCGATGCCGAGTATGTGATTCAATGTCTTCTGAGTGTTTGATAGCTCCCCCTTCTGGTTGTCCAACAGCTCCATGACCTCTTGGGTATCTGGGTCCCTCTGGTACGTCTGGAGTACGTCGGGTTTCCCTTTACGTCGGGATCTCTTGATGATGAAACCGTTGGTGTATTCCACGGTGACCGATGCCGCCTCTTTACTCGGCGTCTGGTCGTTGATGACAAAGTCCTGAAATAAGCTCAATCGAATGTGAGATGTCTCGTTGTAGACGAATGCGTGGCTCGTTGTAGATGGATGATCTCACCTTGTTCATGTCGGAACGGATGAATTCACCGAATTGACACCAGGAGAGTGCCTCTATGATGGTCGATTTACCCGATCCATTCTTTCCCTCCATCACCCAGATTCCATCTTTCATCTCTTCGAATGAAATCTTCAATTCTCCTATGCAGAAATTTCAGTGAAATTTCAGAAGCACGGTAATACACACCCTGTACACCCATGAAGTTGGACATTGAAATTTCGCGGAGATTTCCGACGAAGACGGGGCCAGCTCGATCGGCCTCCCTAGCCGTGTTCCTCTCATCGTTCACGATATGTACGATATCCTTCCCCAGACCAATCATTTGGTCCACCGTACCCTCCTCCCCTGTATGACGTCATCATCCGCTCCATCACAGAAATTTCACCGAAAAAGTTCTTGAGGTCGGTCAGATTCTTTGTTTTGCTCTTCGAGATAATATTTTTCACATTTTTCACGAAATTTTCAATGTTAGATAAGATATCCGTCTCCCTTCCAATCATTTTTCTGGAATTTTTCTTGAGAGTTCTGCGTAAGAGAGATTCCTGGAACGTTCATGAGAAATTTCGAAGAAATTTGACTGACCTGCTGTACACCCAGGGCACCTGCCTCCAATAGTCTCTTGCGGTGTTGTGGAAAAGAGAGCATGTCAGTCGATTCGGTGTAGCGTAACGATATGAATGTATCTTTTATCCTAAATGAAAGGATCAGATCCATCTACAACGGTGTAGATGAAGAGAGGAGGGAAATCAATGCGGAAAATTACCGGCTCGGATTTTCCAAGAATTTCTCCATCATACTGTACTGCATCTTGAGAAATTCAGTGGAAAACTCGATGAAATATATCTTACGATGAGAAACTGTTGACAGTATGGGTTACTGATCCAGTGATATTGATCCTTCTTCACGTGATACAGTCCGATACCTCTCGTCTCCCCGGCATCGCCAACTGAACATCTATCAGTTTCGATGTCACGTGACTCCTTCTCCATTCACAGACGATATCATATATGAGATCATCATCTGAAACTCACAGTTGAATTGTAGAGGAGCTCCCACGTAATGAAATTTGCTTCCAAAGTTCTGCGGAACGTGAAAATGTCCGGAATAAGTTCTCTTCAATCCATCGAAATTTCTCTCGCTGATTCCACCCAATTTGACTTCTTCTTTCTTCGAATGCTGAAAAGCTCCCTCCACAGACAGATGTCCGAACCCAACGAGGTTCTATACGTATCAGCGACACACTACAGCGGCACGAATGTTCGGTCCACCTGACGTGTCCATTCTGACCCCTTCTCCCTGACGATGTTGTCTACATAATCGATGATTGTAGATTGATCTTCGTAGTAAGGCATCATTAAACCTGATATACCACAGATGTCATTTACAACGCCCAATTCTCTGTGGATCGACCGTTCAGTATGAATTATGAAATTCAATTGTATCGAATTCAGTGGGTGAGAAGATGAATTTGGCGATGTTTGAGATCGATCTACACCTGTGTAGATGGATGTCCTGTGATTGCATTCCATTCATACTGAAACAATCGAGAGAAGTCACCGCGTGAGAATGCTTCAGATGCATGTCGTGATTTCCCAGAATAATGTGAAGCGGTACCTATCACGAACGTCAAATTGACACTTGAGACGTCATAATTCGTCACACCCGCAGAGTGGATGACATCTTATTGAGGAAGCTGATGGCTGATGATTGAGCGATGACTGACACGTTCTCTCTCGTGTCTAATACGTCTCCCAGACAGACTACGGCTGACACCTGTAGAGAGTCAGGGGGGTTCTGTCTCGTTGTAGACGAACCTTCTGCTTGGCGAATTCTTCGATGATCCAATCGCCCGTTCGTTTGATGCGCTGGAGACCTGGAGTGTGTGAAAATCGGCGGAAATTTCGACTCGAAGTGGGTCGTACCTCTCTCTTGGAAGTGGATGTCACCGAATATTCCGATGACTTTTCCGTCGGTTTTCTCGGAATTTTGTGGAGCATTCTTGGCTTTCAGCGTCTTGGTCGCCTTGTCTTTTGTCTTCTGATCGTCATCGGCTTTCGATGATGATGATCTGCGAGTCGTTGTGAGGGCATTCTTTTTGCTTTGGGACGTTTCTCTCTTGGAGATTTGTTGTTTTTTGTCGGTTTCCTTGGATGATGATGGGGACGGTGGCTTGTGTTGTCTCGTGGATGATGATTTCGATGGTGAGGCTGTGACATTGTCTATGGATGTTTTCTTCGATTTTATCTGATTGGCCTGTGAAATGACACCATCAGACCTGATGATGTGATCATGGATCGTAATCACCTTCTTTGTGTTCGTAGTGCCATTGGAAGATTCTTTTGCATTTGTGATAGAATGTGAATCGCTCTCGACTTGTTTCTTTCGTGACGTATTGACATTTGTTTTGATGCTTCGAAAGAATTTCCAACTTGAGAACTCAACAGGCCTCAAACGGGAGACATCCGTTCTCCATAAAACTGCAGACAACATGTGTCGTCGAAATGGAATAATGTCTGCGATCTGATCACGTGTTCATCTTCTACAACCGCTGATGATCATAAAATTCGGAAAAGGGTGAGACACACCACACCACATCATCAAATCATCATGTCAGAGTCTGAGGGAGTCATTCTCACTATCCGTGTCATCCGTTCTTTCGAATATCGTACCGTTAAGAACCTCATTATCCAAAATGTGTCCCTGTCCAACACCACCGTTGGGCAGCTGAAGGAGACGATCCGACAGAAGATCACATCAACTCCTGGGTTCAAACCGTTTCTCACTACATCATTCGATACACTCAAGATCTACTCGAAAGCTCACGGTGCGAAGGTGATGATTCTGATCCTATTCACATCTTCTAAATGATGTGCAGTCGCAGAACCTGATCATCAATCTGGAACATGATGATGATTGGACATTGAGTGATGATAGCGCAGTCCTCTCTTCTTTAGGAATCGGTGGGTCATATTCTTTCAACGTCTCGAGTTAAACTTTTGTCAATAGAAGAAGAGACGGAACTCTCATGGTACAACAAGGAGCAGTACGACAAGTTCAAATCCAATCCTGAAGTCAAATGGTGATCATGAATAAAAATGTATTGCAAATCTCTTCTTTTTCCCAGTCACAAAACTCAGTTCATGATCTCATTTGTCAGCAAAACAAATTCTGATTCTGATTCAACCAACACGTGGTGTCGCTGATCTGAGATGCCTTCGGACAGGATACTCAAATACTCACGACAGTAGTCATCGCACGTGCGATGAGACGGCGTCCCATCTGAGAGGAAGATGCATCCGAGCAGGAGTCCAACAACAAGACGAAGGATATAGCCAGGAATGGAGTAAGTGAGTGACCCCCCTATTAAGTGAGTATTTGAGTATCCCGAGGATGGGATACTCAAATACTCATGACAGTAGTCATCGCACGTGCGATGAGACGGCGTCCCACCTGAGAGAGGAAGGTGCATCCGAGAAGGAGCCCAACAACAAGACGAAGGATATTGCATCAACGAAGGTGGATCGTGCGTGATCGTCTTCATCACACGGTGTGATTGGTGACGTGATGTGACATGTGTTGCCGTCATGTGATGAACGAACGTACCGCATCATATCTAGAATGAGTATTGGTGAGTGAGTATCATCCTAAATGAGTGAGTATTCGATGGAATGCAATACTCAAATACCCATTCCTGGATATAGTATCAATGAAGGTGGATCGTGCGTGATCGTCTTCATCACACGATGTGATTTTGTGATGCGATGTGACATGTGTTGCCGTGTGTTGGAAAATAAACTACGCCTGACGGAACGATAAACGAGTATGAGGAACTGAAGTGTATGAGAAGTCTTTGTAACAGAGAAGATGAGTGAATGTGATTTATTGCAAGACTTGTGGTCGTGTCCTTGTTTCGCCTTACGCCTGAGAACTGAGTAGAGTTAGACTGCAGAAGAGGCAAAAATGGAATGGCTCACGACGAGTCTGCTTCGATAAGAGCTCCTAGTCTATCAATCTCTTGACGATCGACATCAGACAAGTCCTCTAAACGCACTATGCCACGTGACAAGGCATATAAATTGCCCCTCTGCCTGATAGTCAGGAGATCCAACCTGTGCAACATTCAGAAGAGACGGCAGAAGGAGCCATGTTTGGCACCTGTGCTGCGTGGACGCGTCTACAACGGGTGTGTTCTGGGTGGTCCTGGCTGTCACGGGAGGTAGAGGCGACGCGTGTAGTGGGGCCGTAGTGTTGAGCAATAGAGAAGATGCAGTCACTTACACTGTCTCTGCGTGGTGGGCGATGCTGAGAAGATGCTATGCTGAAGGAGTGATGGAGCATGCCCTTGTTAAAGTTACACATCTGATGCTGTCTGGACAACTGATAAGAAAGAGAGAAGCTGTGCTCATTCCTTACAGCTCTGAGAAGGCGTTATACTGCGGGATGGATGGAGCGTGCAGGTGTTAAAGACACATATCTGATGGAGGAAGATGATGGGATAAAAACAGCCCGCCAGGCTGCGGCATACTGAGCGTGTCATCTGTCACAGCTGTTGCTGTGACGCTTGCTCACATCCCGCTGTCGGTCATCTTGCAGATCTCTCTCCCTATATCCTCGAACAAACTGCAGTGGTTGAGAAACTCTACAGAACGATGGAACTGTCATTCTCTATAAATCTATAGGGAATGCACAAGCACTTGAGGATAAATCTCTGGCTTGAAGTTCCGCACAGCAACTCGTGCAGACACGACGTGGATACACACGTGCGCTCAGATGCAGGAGATCGCGTTCGTCTTTCTCCTCTTTGCTCTGACTCTCGACTATACCCAGATGCCAACAAAGTTCAACTTCTTTATTTGCAACGGCTACGATGTTTCTCCTGACACAAACCATCAACACCTCTTCATCTCTTCATCGCTCACCGCTGCAAAAAACTCCTGAGCATTCTGTCGCGCACTCCCTGCCTTCATCCTAAAGATGTTACCGTGATGATTGGCATCTGATGTCACATCACGAAGAGGTCGCTCTCCACTTTCACCACACAACGAGTCATGAGATTCAACACCGACCATCCTCTTTATGTGACCATCGGTCGATCATGTCTCCATTCGAAAGCTGCATCATGTTGTTCGTGATGGGAAAATTTCAAACTCGATTCAAGTGTCTACGTCTCTTCTTTCTTTGGCAACAGAGACTTGAGCGGTGTGTTTCCAGAGACAGGTATGCCTAAGTCATCATCAATCACGTCGCCTCGATCACATGACCCACCGATCTCCATCTCCCAACGGTGCATCTGCGTCAGGATCTTCTTTCGATTCTCTATCCTGACCGGTACCTGGTGGGGTCATCATCTACACGGTTGTAGATCGTCACCTTGAAATGTTCTGTATCGATGGGGCGATCTGTATAGGCCTTGACGTCTGGCAGGATGAAACGATTGAAAAATTGCTCTCTACTCGCCGCTGGAACCTGTGGCACGTAAATCGACCATCTACAACGTTGTAGATGGTACCTCCATCAGGCCACGGTAAATCCCCTTGAAATCTGGACGGTCGAAATATAGATATTCTGATGGAGCTAATGGGGTGTGCACCTGTCTACAATGAGCCATTCATACATCAGCTACACCTTCACCTTCTGAGACGTCTTGAGAGACACGGGTAAGATATCATCTGGCATCTGACGCTTGATGACCATGAGCAGCATTCCCATCATCTTCCGAATCTGATGCTTCGCGAAGGATCGACCCACGATCTACAACGCTCAGATTTCATTCGCGTGAGATATCACGGATTGGCGGGTTGTAGAATGGATCACCTCGATGTCGAAAAAATTGTCCACGGTTCCGACGCAGCGCATGGAGTGTACTGTCCTCGTGCTGCTCATGTCTTCCAATGATCTACTTCTCTTCTCTTCTTCTCTCTGCAAGAGTCAACCAGCGTCTGATGTGATGATCATGATCGTCGATGTGTAATCGATCTGCATGACACACGATGATCAGATGATGATCACGTTTGCATGAAGAGAATGGAATCAAATGGGTTGCCTCACATCATCTGATGATCGGTCGATGTAGTGAACAAAATTGTGTCGGCCGATGAAATGGAGGCACAATTGATTGATTCTATCCACAATCTTTCTCTTCTCTTCTTCGATGTGCGACTGCATCATGATGAGATACCATCGTGAACGATGAACTTTCACCTTCTTTACGTTTCTGGGTAGCAAGTAATCTATGTCTACGAGATAATGATAAGTTCTCTTCTCACAGCTGCTTCTGGCCTCGAACTCAGCTGGTGACGCGTCAGGCTTGGTTGATGAATAATGTGCAATCTTACAAGTCGTGGAACGTAACGAGAAGAGTGTGAAACATGGATTCAGGTGGCTGTGTAGTTGTTTCGAAATGATGTCATACAGATCACCAACACTCTCTTTCAGAGGTTGACGCGTTGCCTTAAATTGTCAGATGATGTCGAACGACGATCAATCAAGGTTCAGATCGTGGATCGGCTGATCATCAATTGATACCTGAAAGGAAAAGACATTATTGATGGCAGAAACTCCCTTATCTGTTCGTGAACATTTTGACCACGTGTGCGGATGGAAGACAAATTGTTTGGAATGCAGCAGACACTGTTGAAATGTTCTCTCGATGGCTGAGATCATCACGTTAGATGGCATGTTCACATTCAACTTACCTCCGAAATCGTGCCAGCCCGCTCCCCTATATCCCACGGCAGCAACAAATGTGTGCCTCTCTCTACCTGCCAGATCGGCAGATAGCATGCGAGGTGGAATACCTCCACTAGTGATCCTGACGATGGGATTCATGAGAAGGGATCGAGATGAGCTGCTGTTCTTCTGCTCGTCTCAGATTTCGCGGTTAACCGTACACATTCTTCACACCAAACAACGAGCCAGACAGCCAAAGAAACAAACACTGGCGTGACAGGCCTGTTCTCATCAGCTGACGAAAGAAGGGTACGAGCAACGTTTCGGTGAATCGCTGAGGGAAGAGAAACATATTCAATCACCATCATCATCCGATCAACAATTGAATCGAAGAACATCAGAAATGGAAGCAACAATCAGTTCACCCGAATTACCCAAATCAATGGAAGATCTAAAGACGCACATCACGATCGCCAACGAAGTGTTCGTCTCCTCATCTGGCAGTCACTGACCACCAGCAGTTTGACACAATACTTCAGTAAAGAACATCACGAGGCATCTTGTCACCTGGAGCTCACGCACCTTCCCCAATTTTTGGAGACCAACAATCTACCGTTTTGGAAACTCTTGGCGAACATACAATTGAGATCGAACGTAAGATCATCGTGATGATCTATAACATCACCTCTTAAGTGTTCGACAGGTCGATGGGCGTACGAAAAAGATACTCAGTCTGAAACAGTTTTCCATCTTCTACGTACAACTGCTGGAGATGATGAAGAGCAGTCAAGATCCATCCATGAGAACGAGTGGTTGTCAAGAGATTGTCGAAACGTATCCACCTATCCCATTCGACTTAAATCATGATCGACATCCTTAACCATCCAGCACATTATCAGCGGACAACGACACAGACTGCATCATCTGTTTCGAAAAGAAGGCCGATATCGCCTTGCAATGCACTCATGCGTTCTGCAGTGACTGCCTGAAAGAATGGTGAGTTGACATCCATCATCAAGAGAAGTGAAAGAGATCAGGAAACAGAGGAGCCAGACTTGTCCTGTCTGTAGAGCTCAGCTGTCTGCTCTATCGAAACCAGACGAAGACTGGTGAGAAAATTAAAAGTCTCGATCTACAAAGAGGCTCATGAGATGTAGGGTGCTGATGGGAAACGGGAAGTTGAACAAATTGGACGAGTTTGCCTTCTTGGCCAACTGTCTGAGAGCTGCAGGACATACGTGAGGATGCCTCCTGTCCCATCATCATGATGGATCCATCTGTTGTTGAGTTCATCACGATCGCAATGCATGCGATCGAGTGCGGTCACTTTCTCAAGAATAAACGTCTTCCCGTCGTCCGTCTCCTCTTCGTCACTCATCATCACATCCCATCACACTGCAACATGAAGACTTTTCAGATTCTTTATTCTGTTCTCTTGACCTCCACTACCTCGGGGAACATCCTTCTCATCTCGGTGTAAACGTGGTCCGGGTACTTCTTCATCTCCTTCTGGAGCCCGTTTAAGAACTTCTGCGCGACGAATCGATTGGTGAGTTGGAATTTAGACTCCAACGATTTGTATCCCTTTCTCGCTCCGAAGGCATCCTCCGTCTTCATCCTCGTCTATACAGATCAACATCATCATCATCATCGAGTTCGCGTTACGTTGTAGACGGAGTAAGAATATATAAATAAAATACCTGATTTTCGGACGAAAACTGTTGGTGGAATTCTTCTGCAGGGAGATTCACGAGTCGATCGATGTCTTGTGCTGTGATCTTCTCTGCAGGCACCCAGTAGGTCATCGGTGACGCTCTACCCCAGGTCCTCTGTGATTTGGCCAGTTGCCTGCAGAGAGTTGGAAAGAGTCGGAAATTTGGAAAGAGTCGGAAAGTCGGAATCTCACCTGGTGCTCGTCTTGAATAATTCCAGGAATCTCTGGAACGCATCCACTTGAAAATCACCGTACAACAGAAACTGCACGGCCTCCATGCATCCCAACGGATACTTCAAATTCGCTGTATGACGTCATCACACGTCATCACACGTCCCACACCTCCTTCCTTGGGACGCTCGACGAACCGTTGAAAGAAATCCATGATTTCCTGAAAGAGTCCATCCATGATCATCTTCTCGCAGCGATCTTCTATTCTCGATAACTCTGTCACTTTCCTCCAAACGACGAACAAATTCCTCCAATCGTATTCTAAATCTTCTTCTTTCATCTCTGTCGCGAGTCAGTCGAGGCGTGAACGTTGTAGAAGAGTGGTGGAGAATCGGGGAAATTTCACCTTTGCGGAAGCTGGAGTAAGTTCTACCGGAGGCGTCGCAAACGGCGAGAGCACGACTGATGCGATAAGCATCACCGGGACCAAAGTGCCAAGCTGCTCTGGGATCGATCTCTGACAGACGATCGTAATACCTGATAGTGTGTCACCATCAGCATCACATCGTGATCATCATCATGATCATCAACATCATCATCGCGAGGGTCTCACTTTCTCTGCAGATCTGGATCGTTTGCCATGTCTAATGAGTACTGCTCCTGCAGCATCTTCGTGTCTTTAGGTAATTCTTCGTGGAGGCCGTAGAGGAGAACTCTCTGGTAGAAGTTGCTGCCACCGACGACGACTGGAATCTTTCCTTTGTCGTGGATGCTCTGTCGATCGTGAGATGGATGTCGGGATGATGAACTCACATTGATGGCGGCGAGAGCTTGTGTTCTGAAGTCGATGGCGGTGAAATCATCGCCGAACTCTGCGACGTCGACCAAGTGATGAGGAACCTATATTCGGTCACTCCGTGCATGATCATCGAGACGATTTCGATGGGTTGATGGATTGATTGGTGGATTCCAAACAGTTGAAAATGGCAATTCACCTCTGCCATATCTTGTGCAGTTGGTTTAGCTGCAGCAATAGTCCATCCTTTGAAGACTGCGATGGCATCTGCAGATACGATTTCACTTCCTGTGAGTTTGGCATAATCCATGCCCAGAGAGGATTTTCCTCCACCAGTGGGGCCAGTCAAGAGGAGAACCTTCTTTTTGGGTACCTTCACCTTTTCTTCGTACACGATCAGAAACGGTTGATTCGTCATGATTACCTGATGATGGTGAGCCATTAACTTCTGAGCCGACGGTTGCGTGCGCTGACTCTCTGTTCAAAGCATTGTCGACCTCTGTGTTGTAATTACGACGATGTATGGCAGGAAACGTTCTATGATGAACTGGACGGAGTCTGACAAGACTCTGAATCTTCATCATGTCCGATTCTTCCAATGTGATGTGATCTGATCCTGTTCCACCATCTACAATACCCAAGTTCGAAAATCGAAATAAATTCATTTCGACCGAATATCACACGTTCTTTATCTCTAACATCCAAAGTCACATGAGGCACCTCCCTTCCCCCCGATGTCCAGCATCTCCTCCCACTCGATGAGAAGTCGGTAGACGAAGATGACTGCATCTTGTCCCCTCAGATTTCCCGCGGCAAACTGCGCTCCCTGCTCTGCGATGGCCTCGGCTTCTTTCAGATGAGGCTTCGCCGACAGAGCGACGACCGCCTCCGCTTGACTCTTTCCTTCCTTCTTCTCCTTCAAGATCCTGACGGCCTCCCTCAGTTCTAATCCCTCTCCTCCTTCCTTGACGAGAGACGAGAAACCTTCGAACCAAGTGACGATGTCGTACGTGTCTGAGAATCTCATGTTCATCGGTACGTAGTGATACCACGGGATAACGCTGCTCGTGAACCATTCGTAGACCAACTGTGACTTGATGACGACACTCTTCATCCTCAGGAGCTCTTGGAATCGGCTGCTGAAGCTGTTTCCGTCCACGTCCAAGAGGTATCTGTACTCTGGAAGGGTCTCGAAGGGCATACCACCCGAATGGACTCTCAGGCAGGGTGTCTCCTTCATGTTCTTCGCGGCGAGATCGTCTGAATGGAGGATGTTTGTGATGGCAACGTCGGCCAGTTTGTCTAGAGTAGAAGTCGGGAGGTGGATGCTCTGCATGCCCAGGGGAGTGTCTACAATGACTGATTCTGTCGATTTGTCTTGTCGGTTGAGGCGGCAGACCAACCTGCCGCGTTGTATTCCCTTCCAATCTCCGTTTCTCGCCTGGCCTCCAGTGGAGCTACCCCTCCACATCATCGTAACTGTCGACATTCATTATCCATCGGTCGACGTTCTCCTCACCCTTCTTGTCGTTCCAGGGCACTCTCTTGTCGGTCTTTCTGACTTGGTTGTAGTGGTAGAGACCGCTGGGCAGTAAGATATCGTTGTAACCGCTCATGATGGCCTGCGACATGAAGGGAAAGAGGTCGTTGACGACCACCTTTGTCGTTGCCGGCCGTATGATCATGCCGTAATAAGCTTGTATGTCGTTCTGCAGGCAGACGTCGGTGCTGTCGGTGAAATTTCGAATGAATCCGGCTACGGTGAAGGGTAGAGGGGCGTACTTCCAATCTGGCTTGTCCCACGGAAAATAATGTCCAGCCATGGGATCGATGTCTCCATTGCGTGATGGAGAATTGGGGGGACACGTGTCGCGGGTCTTCCTCCACAGGGTCATCATGTCCACCGGTCGAGGCTGATCGATCATGTCACCATCGTATTTTCCAAAATCTTTCGGGTCCTCTCCCATGAACCACTCGTCTTTCGGTACGGGATCGTCTGCGTTGGCGAGATCTAAGACGCATGAGATCACGGCATCGTGATGATGATGGTGAAAAAATTCCATGCGATCATGTAATCACGATCATCTCACATTGTTTCTGTCTGGCAGCGTGTCTATATTTTTCCACGACGTCATAAGCCACGAGACTTCTCGATTCGTCCAATAGATTGTAGAGCAGCTCTAATTCTTTCAGACTTCCCCCAGAAGCACTTAGAGCTGCGTCAAGCAATGTCTGGATTCCGCCGATGGCCACAGCGTTCGAATTATGATTGATTGTTTTGAATCGGTTGCCGTCTTTGACCTTGACAATGGTCGTCATCATGTCATGCTTGTCCATGGCCCAGATCCTGCGTCTTAGCTGCTTGGGATGGATGGCTCGATAGGGGAGAAGATTGTCCATGAGAGTGTCGTAGTCTGTGTTCGTGTGAGATTGGAAAATGGATGTCGACCCCACCGATGAGGTTCACGGAATCGGTTGGGAGTTGAGATACCATGTAAGCGTGCCATTTATCGAAGCCTCTCGGAGGATCGAGGTTATACCTGGAAGACAATGATTAAAAATGATTGAGAGTGGGAGGCAAGCAGCTACCTTCTCTTGTAGTCTTCACGAGCGAAACTCAGATCTTTGTACTTTTCAGAGAGGAGTTTCCTCTGTTCAAACTTCCTCCTTGCCGATTCTATCATCTCTGGGATGGGATGTGGCTGCCTCTAAATCAACATCATGGAAGGACAGTGACTATCTCACTTCTCCCATCAATTCTTCTGCAGTTGTTGTAAGTGGTTGTGTCACTACCGGATCGTTGCTTGCTTGAGCTGGAGCATATCAGAAGGAGTCTTCGTGTGTTATCTCACCTGAAGGAGAAGCGACCGCCATTGTATCGTCATTACTGCTGGCAGTATATCCCGTATTGATTCTGGCCATCCATTGAACTAAAAACAAACAGACGATCAGGAACACGAGGACCTGGTAGCGCCTCATGTTACCTGTTTATAGCTCCGAAACGTTGCTGATCGTCGTGATGTTTCAAATTCTATTAAAATTTTGAACTCGTTCTCTAGAACATCCACAACCTGCCCAACATCATCCATCACACATTATTTGAGATCATTGAACGGACAAGATGAGCACAAGGGATCTCTCTCTATCTTCAGAAGGAAAGTTTAAGATATTGGAAGATACTGTATCGTACAAGAGATACCTTACAGTCCGAAAGAGAGAGACACTGTTTGACGATGGGAGACAGATCAGTTGGTGAGGGATCTTCAGACGAGTCAGCTTATCGAGATCAGGGATGTGGTTGGTAATACGACCATCTTTGTGACTGTCTTCACATTTGATACGAAGAAGGTGGTACACTGTGACGTCAGGATCTGACGATCATAGAAAACAACCACAATCCTTGCAGAATATGCACAGGGGACAAACGATCTGGTGATGAAACGTCATCCATTCTGACATCACTGAATGCAATCTCAGAGATACACACTAGCTGCAGGTGCTTACGAATCAAAGAAGCACGACAGGTCTCCCGTTCTTCATGATGTGCGATCTCATCCTCTATAGTGTCATAGCTGCCGCTCGTGCAGAACTATCCGAGGAAGCCTTTCTGAAAGATGGAGAATGGATCAGTTTATTACCGGAAGGTCACCGAGGTCAATCATCTTTGCCATCGTGTCACCTCTAAAGTGATTAGGAATCGGAGAGCTCAAGTGGTCAACGAACGTCTTCTATCCCTTCTTAGTCTTAGATCCAGTGGATGACCCATCACCTCCTCCTCGTGATCTTGAAGGTGAGATCAGATGTGACGAGATGATGGTAATGTGATGTCAGAGACTATTCAGATCTACAAAGATGTCACTATGGATGAGCTTCATCGTATCATATTGTCGGGTGACATGATGCTACCATCGGTCCAGACTTGCTACATGGCCATCGAGCATCTAAAACAGAAACAGCTCATCTGATCTCATTCATTGTAATAAATCAACCGAGTAAGCTCCTCTCTGTCGATGATTGAAGTTCATACACATGGTCGGCCTATTCTAGACAATCCATCACAAACATCTACTTTGTTCTTTATCTCCTCAGTCGAAGTAGACTGTATCCATGTTCTCCAGGATGTTTCCGTGGATGGGCTCCCATCCAGTCTTCCTGGTCAATTCGGTGCTGACCTTCTGGTCCATCTGCTGCATAAGACCAAAAAGAGGTCCAAAGTGTGCGGCAGCCTCTTCCTTCGGTATGGACTTCACGGGCAATTGTAACTTGTCTCCAATCTTCTCTGCAATCTCCTTGACCGAAGTGAGGCGATTCACCGCATGGAAGCGATCACCAGCTCGTCCCTTCTGAAGAGCGATGATGTAGAGTCTCGCCGCGTCTTGAACGTTGACACCGGACCACTTTGCATTTCCCTCTCCCACGTATCCAGCAACTCCGGTGCGTTTCGCGATGTCAATGTGGCACGGTATGAAACCGATGACGTCTCCCTTGCCGTGCACCGTGGGAGGCAGTCTGACGATCATTGACTTGACTCCTCTGTCCACGAAGGACATGACGATGGTGTCCACGATGAGGCGGGGGGCCAGAGGCTCGGGTAAGAAACCCAGCACGGTCTCGATGAGGTCTGAGTCACCGTTCGAAGGCATTCCGGTCGTGACCACGAAGGGCTTGCCGGTGCCCTCTAAAGCCTCACCGAGGGCTCTTACGGCGTTCTGTTCCTCCCGTGCGGCCTCAGGGAATCGGTTCTCGATGTTCTCGTGGTTCATCGCGAGATGGACGACGGCGTCGGCCATCTTGGCGCCCGATGTAAGACTCTCTAGATCTTCGACCCTGCCACGGTGGACTTGTGCACCCGCTCGGGTGAGTGCATCGGCCGCTTTGTCAGAGCGAGCTAATCCTACGACTTGGTAGCCTTCTCCCAATAGTTGCTTGACGACTTGAGTTCCCACAAAGCCGGTACCACCAGTGACGAAGATGAGCATGATCGAAGAGAAAGGATAGTTGGTGAATTATGAAGAAGGTCTGAGAAGAAACAGATCCGAGCCATTTCGAGGAACTTCCGCGGATTCGAGGAGTTTCCTCGAGTATGGATTGTAGACGGACAGCGTTTTACAAAAACGAAAAATATCAAATTCAACTTCAGCAGAGTGAGTTCGTCTTTCTCTTCTACCAGTTCTATCGAGACGAAGCGTAAATGATTCCCTCCGGTTCCAATAAGACGAGTCGAGACGTGAAACACGAGATGCATATCGATTTTATTGCAGTTTAGCGTCCTCTTTAACTTCATCCATCTCACTCATCAGTTGCACTCTGGGATCAGAGAGGAGTACTTTGACCACTTCCTCATATCCCTCTCTCGTGGCGTTCCTCAGAGCTTCGTTGTTCTGTGCCGAAGGATCGACTCTGGGATCACTCATAAATAATCGTACAACTTGAGAGTAGCCGGCTTTCGATGCGTTTCGGATGGCTTCGTTGTCCCTCGCTGACGGATCAACTTGAACATGAGCCAATGACAGCAGAAGGATCTTGTTGGCTATGTTTTGGATGATCTTGCTGAGTTCCTCTGCATCCACAAGTAGGAACGATTGGTCTCCTTCATGGGAATAGAAGTCAGGATCTTCGTACATTGGTCTTCCTATCAGTTGTGGTAGGCGTGTACACAAGTTCCGTATGAGATGATTGTCTTCCGCTGCCAGATCCAAGCGAGGATGTGCCAGTAGCATGTCTATGACCCCTGTATGACCACTGATGAACGCCAGAATGAGTGCCTCGTTGTTTGATGCCGATGGATCGACGCAAGGATCGGTCAAGAGCAGCTCCACCACTGATAGATAACCCAAACTGGACGCTACTGCCAGGCATGTCGAAGGGCACACCCGATCGCGGGTGATAAAATCTTGTACGACCATCGAATGGTTCGAGTTCGATGTTTCTCTGACGGCCTTATTGTGGCACTTCAACAGATCCACTCGAACGCATGGCGCTATTATCTTTGACGGTTGGATCCACTCGTGGATGAGACAAGAGTAACTCCATTGTCTCTAGATGATTTCTCTCTGATGCATTGAGAAAGGCCTCGTTGAGATGGGCATTGCTAAGGACTGTGGATGCCTCATCTTTAGACAGCTTCACAAGAGGGAGGAGGATGCGCACTAGGTTGGGACCTCTTGGGAATGCATCTATTAGAAGCTGGTAGCCGAATGAATTGGTGAAGGTATGCACTTATTTGAGATGACGAGATGGAGACCGACAGCTCACCGATGTCTTTCCAGATCTTGCAGGTATGAAGAAGAACGGTGGTTTGGAGGATCACGTCCATTGAGTGGTTGTCTCTCGTCTGGTTTCTCTCTCCTATCACCATCTTCAAGATGGTCCTCGTCACGTCGTAACTCGATATGATCCCGTTCTGCATTTCTCCAATTGGTTGTCCTCTTCAAATGTGATTGGTAATGATGAACACGTCTTCCGGAAGTGCTTTGTTGCCCGAGCCAAAGGCCGCAAAGCGGCGCTTAGCATGTCATGCGCGCCAACCACCACGCGGTATAGCGACAGAAGATACCTTGGGGTGTTTACAACACGACCAGATGAATTCTGGGAGCTCCCAGAATTCGATGGACCTCAATCAGAGTGATATTCTTCAAAATGGTGGTCCACCCTTGAAGAAATCGTTGGCAATCATCTCATTGATGGTAGTGCGGCTACCGTTTGGCAGGTTTCAATAACTATTCTAGGTAGAGAGGAATACGCTGACACATCTGCAGGAGTGCAAGAATTTTGTGATGATTACGCCAATTCCATCACGTTCGTCTATTACAACAGTGTAGATCATCACACCCTTCGATGCGTTCTCAATAAATAATGCTTCAAGCTCTGACGAACCAGCCGTGATTGCGTATACCCTCTATGCTGATCCTCTCCTGTGGGTCCACTTTCATCATCTTTGACAGCAGATCCATCAACTCTGTCAAAATTGAGCACATCGTCTTCCTTCGATCCATGCAGGATGGGATCACGTGACCGTGAATCACACGATCGATATCGAATGAATGTGAATGTCCATCTACAACTCACCAATGGGAATTTCCACATTTCGATTGTATTCACCGGATAAGATAGCCCCGACGTTGTCGAACGGTAATTCTCCGGTAGCGATGGAGTACAGACACACCCCTGTCTACAATCAGCCCCGTCGACTTCGAGTCGAAATTTCCCCCAAATTTCTCACCCATGGACCACACGTCTACCTCTGGGCCTCTGTACTGCTTGGCCAGAAACATCTCGGGGGCACAGAAGGCAGGAGATCCACAGAAAGTCGACAGAAATTTCGTCTCCATCTCATAATTCGACATACCAAAGTCGATGAGGATAATGTCTTGCGTGTCTTCACTCAAGAGGATGTTCTCGTGCTGATGATGTCATCAGGTGAAATGTCGATGAAATTTCGCGTACCTTGATGTCTCGATGAATGACGTGGTACGTGTGGCAGTGTGACACGGCGGATAATAATTGACCGAAATAACGTCGGCAGAGATCGTCCGGGAACCTATTCCGTCAGTATCGTACGTACGTACCGTACGCCTCACTTCCTCCCGGGGTAACTCTTCAGGTGATGTCGTAGAGTCTGTGGATGATAAGACATCACGATGTGGATGATGTGATCGTCCTCCATCAAATCGATCAACCGGACGATGTTGGGATGGCTGATCAATCTCATGATGCTGATTTCTCTGCGAATTTTCTCCAATTCTTCCGGGTTCGTCTTCGACTTCTTGACCGATTTGACGGCAGCCTGTGGAGTTGAGAACGATGTCGTACGAGGTGTCTCACTCTCTGTCGCGTTGTAGAATGGATGCCCAGCCTGACTTTTCCGTGGGATCCCTGGCCGATGGTCTCTTGGATGATCCAGTGGCCCACTTTCGTTGTAGATGTCGGATCGGTTTTCTTCTGAACGAATTCCATTTTCCGTTTGATTTTTCCGACGAGCACTCGCGGGCCTAGTTTTTTCCATCAGCATCACCATCATGATCATCATCACGATCGACATACCTTCTTTCTCTTCCTGGGTGATCTCCACGATGACATCACACAGTGATCCGTCTTTCATCTGTATGACGTCATAGTAGGTGCCCGGCCGGCTCCACTTCTGTCTCTCCATGGTGGGGGACTTCTGCAGTATCGGAGACTGATAAGGTGATACCGATTTTCCCAACATCGGTGATCCCTCCTTCGACGTGAACAGAACCGAAATATTCTGTGAAAATTCAACGACGGAAATTTCGATGAAATTTCACCTGTCCCACGATGTCCGGGCGGTCGTATCCGAATACGACCGGAAAAATGTTGTCGTGAATGTCGACTATGGTTCCGTCGACAGTGACGAATATCTTCTCTGATTCCTCGCAGGGATGTATGTGTACACGGAACAGAGGTAGTGGCCAGCTGTACATCTGCTCCACTCTCATCACCACCGGGAATACCTGGAGAATTCGCATCTCTTTCTCCAAAATTTCTCGGAGATTTCACCTGGCGATCGTGGTGTTGTAGAGCCATGATACAGAGTTTAAAACCACTCTCTGAAGTATCAGATGATGTCAGGAATTCTGAAATGGTATCGCTTGACGTGTTCCTGTGTCGAGTGGGCAGCAGCATCTTCATGTTCTGTCCCAACACCGTCTCAATTTGGTACCCCAGCAAAATGTTCAACGGCCCCGTACAAGACCTGTCACCGTAAATCTCCGCGAGATTTTATCGTTGTAGACGGTCACCTGATGTTCCCCACGATATCCAGCGTGAGGGTGACCTCGTTCTCTTCGTCCACACTACAACCAGCCATTTCTCTTCCGTCCACCTTGGCCACCGGAATGATGTTCGGAGCGGAATCGGATCGGGTTCGGGGAATTCTCACGGAAACGGATCTTCGGAGGTGTCTGCTGTCTAAATCCAGAGTTCCGAACACGGGTCGGATGGATTCTTCGGTCGGTGATCGTGATCTCTGAGAGTGTGTCAGACTCCATCATGATGATCGCATGGTGATCGCAGCGAGATGACATGACGATCGCATCGTGATCGTGATCGCAACACGTTCGCATCGCGATCACGATCGCATCGAGATGACATAACGATCGCACGATCGGATGATGAAAGATGATCTTCAACTGACCTTGTGAACTGGCTCGAACGCCCCCCAATCTGTCTGTCCCCTCCTGAACGTCGCCTGGCAACGTCATCATCCATCTACAACGATCCAAATACCTCCGAAATCGAGGCCGCCCTCTCCCTCTTACCGCCGGATAATTTTCCCTCTTGGTCGTAATTCATCCCGGTCAAGAGAGAATTCAATAGATTTGTATCACTGTTGGAATACTACAACGCTTCATTCAAATGAAACGGTCACGTGACCTACCTTCCTCCGTAAGTCTCGGATTCTGGAATCGATGGGCCTCTCCATCACCGAATTTCTCCGGAGCATCATCGGTGTGATCTACAACGAGTCAGAACGTGTATCTACAACCAGTCATGGATGCATCTACAACGAGCCACTCACGTCGGGGGAGGCGGTGGTGGCAGCGTTTGATTCTAAGACGGCGGGGGCGAATGGAAAGGCCAGTTGCAATAGAGTCGTCTCAGGGGACTCACAGCGGGGGACCATGGATGGATGGGGCATCTCATTCGGTGTCGGTGATGGTGTCTTTCGTTGCAACATGGGTGATGATACGTTGGGCATGCTGCCGTCCCAACCTGGGTGGAGGATGAGGACAGGTGAATGGAGATGGACTCACCCATTCTTCGAGGTATGAGGAGCGATGAGGGAGAGATCTCGTCTTTTTCTTCTGATGTGTCTTCGATTTTAGATGAGTGACGGTGGGACGTGGGAGAGTCTCACCTCCTGTAGAATGTGAAATGTCCATGTTAGACATTCCATTTTGGACAGACGAATCCAGTTCGCCGTTCATTGTGTCGTAACGTATGCGTAGCCGTAATGTGATGATGTTCGATTCTAAAGTTTGATGCCTGGTGATTTGTACTTTTTACAACTATGTTGGTGATTCAAGTGTCATATAACTCAACGCACCTAGTTTGGGTTGTGATTGCGGAGGTGACTTACCCTGGAGAACAACTAATGTGCATGAGTCCCAACGGACTGTGATCTCTGGCTCTACGGACTCTCAGACGATTACGAACGATGCAATGTGATTCTATTTACAATGGTGGCAGATGTTTCGCAACTGTTCGTACCGTCAGTACATCCCTTCACGACGGCGGAGGGCTAGACACATTGCCAGCATTGTGACACTCACATGGTGTGTGTTAGCTCGCTGTTTATAGATAGACTCTATCCGAGAATCGACGCAATCTGGATAGGCCTATGCCCCGATAGAGAGCCTTGTGTGTCTGATGATGTACCGGCTGCGTTTAGATATCCCAGAAATCTCAGAAACTTCGGTTCTTCTCCCTACGAACTGACTCGCCCGCATTTTGTGAATCAGCGTCAAGACAGCCGCAACAGAATTTGGCTGGTCAACATTACGTGTGTTTCCTCAGATGTCTTTATGGACAGATTGCTTGGGAGACAATCTGCAATGCACTGGTGGTGATCATGGACGCATGGGATGCGTGTTTATACGGAACCATTTTGTTTCGGAGGTTCGGAGGTCGCGTCGCTCTTCTTGTACTTCTTCAAATAGACGTTGATCCATCCGACAGTCTCGATGGTGCCTGCCACGCCGACGGCGTACCAGATCACGTTCTTTCGGACGTGCTCGACGGCACGGTGTGATAAGGGTGAATTGGCTGCGTTCATGTTCTTGTTCTCGTCTCTTTATTTTGTGTTGGATGATCATGTGTAACTGTCCATTCCTGAATGAGAAGGAGCGCCGATGTCCCGAGCCGAATGCCATGTGAGTGGTCCTGTCCTCATTGTCTTGAGTACTCGTGCCCGCGGGACGTTAGCTTGAGACTTGTCCATCTGCTTCGCTTCCAAGCAACCCAGAAGTTCGTCGTCCATATCATGTCATGAAACAAAGTCTTCATCATAACAACACCATCACGACTTCTTTATTCGAGAACATACATGTGAAGTATCCTCGCAGGAACTCTGTGTGGCCATCCGTTATTCAGGAGGTGTTGCTTTGCATATACTTCCAGCTCGTCCCTCTCTTCACTCTCTTTCAACTTGGACATCATCTCATCTGTCTCCTGTTTCCGTTACCATCGCACATCAACACTGTCACCCCACTGCACCTCTCTGATGATGATGACTAATGTCCGCTGCGTCGATCGCTTCGCACCGTTCTTGTCCAGAACATGAGGATCATTGTCGTTGATGGCCGATGTGAGAAAGTGTGACTCGCTGGCTTGAATCTGTTCCAATACAAAGAGCTCCCTTCTTCCTTTGGCAATGGATTCCCCGATTTTAACTCCGTAGTTTTGGCTGATGATCTTGACTGTCAATTGAAGACCTTCACCGATGGACGAGGCAAGCTCATGGGCTTGTCTCTTTCCCTTGTGGGTGAACATCATGAGACTGAGAGGCTTGTTCCACACATGATGGCGAATGTTGAAGTAGACCCGTTCCTTCGTGGTGTTGGAGATGCCGGGTGTATTGTCGATAGAACTCAATAAGGAGCCATAGTCATTCTCCTTCGATGACTGTTGGACATCAGGTCGTCATTCGAAAATGACTGAGAGGAACACCTTTGATGTTGAAGATCGGTCTTGTTCAAGGTTTAGAAAAGGGGTGACGGTACCAATGAGAACTAATATCAGAAACACGTAGATAATCCAAGAAAATCGAGTTTCGACAGATTTCCCAATAAAAACTTTCATCATTCAGTCGATGTTTCATCGCGGCCTCTCAAATTACCTTTCTCGATCGATGATCTCTGTGATTCTTCGTTTAATAGTGAAGGTGAACCCCTATCACGTTGAATTCTCCTCCTCATTTTCGACTCATCAGGGGTCTCTATCGATCTCGACGTTGTGGGTTTCAATTCTTCTTTCGTTCTATCTGACGAGGGAATCAGCGACGATCTAGCGTCTCCTTGGCTCTCTAATCCATCGTCTTCGCTGCTGCTAGAAGACGAGTCTTCTTCCTCCTCAGGTGTCTCAGAGTTCACTTCGACATTCTGAATCGGTTGTTCGTCTCTTGCAGGCTTCTGCATCGGTGTGATCAATTAGTCTCAATTCATTGCGCTGTCCATTCTACAACTCCCACACGTCCCAACGTGCGAAGCTCAGCGCGATCAGCAATAGAGTCGTGGCATACAATGCTCTCGAATAGGACGTCAATCATTAGAGTAGCTGACGATCAATCACAGTACGAAAACCATATATATCGATCTCAGATGAGTGTGACATCCTTCTTCATAGACATCCATTCTTCACGTCCTCGTCTGTTTTGTCCATCGTGCAGACACGGTACCGCGCTCGGGTGGATTGATCCACGGATATTTTGAAGGGTGAAACTTGGTGTGAATTTCACGCTAGATCCACGCGCCGCTTCTCATCCCCAATCGTCATCAGACATCAGACTCTATCGATCTTATCAGCCATTATCCCACGACGTTTTTGACGATTAATCAATATGAATCTAAGTCTGAAGAGAGCTCAGACTATCTCTGCCCTGAAAGAACATATGGGAAGGGTCATCGTAGTTTCGAATCGACTTCCGGTCAGCGCTTCGTACGATGCTGATAAAGACAACTGGACGTTCACCATGAGCTCAGGAGGTCTCGTGGCCGGTTTAGAAGGTGATCATCCATCTTCAGATCGTTCGTCCCCTTCATCACACGTCTCGTCTATCTTTCACTCTAACGATGGATCAACATTTCGTCTCATCCCTGTCCATAGGTGTCAAGAAAAAGTTACCATTCCTCTGGATCGGTTGGACGGGTCAAGTCATCCCCAAGGAACAACAGAAGAAATTCGAAGAACAACTCCTGGCTCAACACAACTGCATCCCAGTCTATCTCGACGAGAAGGTCGCAGAAGAATTTTACAACGGCTTCTCCAATGGAGTCTTGTGGCCCCTCTTCCATTACCTCTTAGAAGAGAGTGGTTCGAGGTATCTCTTCATCATCATCATTTCATCGGTGATAACGATTCGAACAGCTACCGCGAACACCTGTGGAAGTCTTATCTCACCGCCAACCAAGCCTTCGCCGACGTCGTCTCCAAGACTATGAGAGCTACCGATCTCGTATGGGTTCACGGTGAGTCCATCTGACATCATCCCCTCCTGATCCCAACAGACTACCACCTCATGAAGTTACCCGAGATGTTGAGAAAGATGCAACCCGCCGTTCGCCTCGGGTGAGCATGAGATCGTGAGAGGTGTGCCACTCATACCTCTAAGGTTCTTCCTTCACATTCCCTTCCCCACCTCAGAGATCTACCAGATCATTCCAGTCCGTAACGCTCTCCTGCAGGGTGTCCTCAACTGTGACATGATTGGCTTCCACACGTACGACTACGCGAGACACTTCATCACTGCATGCAGTCGTCTCTTGGGATGTGAAACCACACCCGCCGGCGTTCACTACGAGGGAAAGTTCATCCCCCTAGTGGTACGTCGATTTTATTTCCTTTTATTTTCTTTTATTTTCTTTTATTCTTCTCCTGATGGGAAAAAGATCTCTCCTGTGGGAATCGACCCCGACAAGTTTGAGAACGAGCTGAGAACAGACGCCGTCCAGAAGATCATCGGAGATTTTCAGACCTCTTTCAAAGACAAGAAGGTGACGTGATAAGACGTGTCACCTGTCACTCAGAGTCTTCAGGTCTTCTTGGCCGTAGATCGATTGGATTACATCAAGGGTATCCCACACAGGCTCCGCGCCTTCCAGTTGATGCTGGAGACTTATCCCGAGTGGAGAGGCAAGGCCATCCTCATTCAAGTGGCCGTACCCTCTAGGACCGAAGTGGAGCAGTACAAGAAACTCAAGATCGAAGTCGAGACTCTGGGTGAGTCCTCTCATCACCATCGTCTTCAGCATGATCGTGATCACGATGTGATCGCGATGAGGATCGACACGATCACGATCATCATCATCATCATCATCATCACATCAACATCCGATAACACGTACTAGTGGGTCACATCAACGGAGAATACGGAGATTTAGACTACCAACCCATCCACTACCTCTTCAAGTCCACACCCTTCCCCGAGCTGTGTGCCCTCTACCGCATCTCTGACGCTGCCCTTGTCACTTCCATCCGTGATGGTATGAACCTCGTAGCCCAGGAGTACATCGCCTGCCAGAACGAAAAGCACGGAATATTGATCTTGTCCGAATTTGCGGGGGTGAGTCTCGTTGTAGATGGAAGTCTCTGAGACGTTTCAGTCGGCTTCTTCTCTCAGTGGAGCGTATCTCGTGAACCCGTGGAACACTCATGCGTTGGCCGATGCCATGCATGATGCGATCACCATGACCGATGAAGAGAAGAAGGGAAGATTTGATGTTCTATCGAAATACATTCACACCCACACTGCCTGCAATTGGGGAGAGAGTTTCATCAAGGGTGAGTTCGTCTTCGAAAAGAGAGACTGACGTTCGCAGATCTGGATCGCGTGAGTAAGGCCAGCGCTCTCATCAACAAGACGCCCAAATTAACCGTAGACCTCATCCAAGAGAAGTATTTGGCCGCAAAGAAGAGGTGTTACATCATTCTACAACTGTTCCATCGCTCTACAACCGTTTCATTTCTATATAATTATTCCATTGTAGATCATTATTTCATCCTAATGCAACGCCAGGCTCATCGTCCTGTGCACCGATGGAGCCCTCATCGCTTACGCTTCCCTTCCCTTCTTAGCTTCTCCCTCCAGAAAATTAACCGACGTTCTGCACCGCCTGTCGAAAGACGAGCACAACATCGTCTACATCTCCAGCGGCAGAGGTACGACGTCATCGTGACGTCATTATGACATCATACAGATCGCAACACCCTGCAGCAGTGGTTCGGAAATCTTCCGGTCGGCCTGGCCGCCGAGCACGGATTTTTCTTCCGGCCCGTTGTAGATGAAACTTCCGCGAACGAAGGAGGTAACCCTCTCATGGGCAGCGGTGCCCTCACCACCGTAGACGACAATGGCTGGTACTTCCCCGGTCACGTGAGTCGAAATTTCGAAGTGAAATCTCACGTGAAACAGATCGATCTGTCGTGGAAGGGTAGGATCGTTCCCATCTTGACACACTTCACAGAAAGGACACCGGGGAGCTTCTTTGAAGAGAAGGAGACTTGTCTGACCTGGCACTATCGTTCGACAGACAGAGAGACGTCTTTCGGTGAATTCAGAGCTCAAGAGTTGAGAAATGTTTTGGGTGAGATTCCATCTCTTCTTCACTTTCGACTTTTTTCTTCACTTTTTTTCCTACATCATTTCTCCAATGGAAGGTTCTATGGATCGAATCGTTTCGAAATACATGAGAGACTGAAAGTCTTTAGACAACACCACCACACCGGCCCAAGTCATCATGTGCGAGAGATCCGTAGAGGTCCGTCCGTTCGAGTGCAGCCAGGCCAACATGTTGAAGAAGATCATGACTCGCCATCCAGAACATGACATGGTCATCTACATCGGAGAGCCCACCAATTTAGACTTTGACCAACAACCTCAAGTCATCGACTGTGGTGTGGGTAAGAAGGGACAGGGATACTTCTTGCCGGACACCACGGAGGTTCTGAGATTTTTGGAGAAGTTGGCAGACAATCCTCTGTCCTCTTGATAAAGAAGTCTTCACATGATGTTCTTGTGCAGTCGTGCGATATTTGAGATTAAAAGATTTGAAACAGAATTTAATGTTTCTGCGAAGGAGAAGACGCGCGCCAAAAATTTAAATTTGAATTGTAAACTGACGGTCGACGCTTCGTCGGTTAGAAGAGTGACACACCTGCACCTCTTTCTCTTTCCATGTCTTGATCTGAGGTAATGGGCGTGAAAAATGGTTACTCATTTTGAAATCTCGATCCTCTTAAAACTTCTTTGAGACCCTCGTGAAGGCTTCTTATGAATCTTCTTCGCTCACACACGACTTTGGTGAAGAGAGCGATCCCATTATTGAGATCCTGGACCTTACGATTGGAAATCAGTCCATGGTCATACAACAGGCTGATGCCTCTTGGCGCAGTAATGAGGTAAGTGAACGAGGATCAATTCAAGCCCACCACACGAAATGGCAAAAAGGTGAGTGGAGAACCAGGGTATCGATCCCTGTGCCCCTCGCATGCTAAGCGAGTGCTCTACCATTTGAGCTAGATCCCCAGCGTGTTGTAGGCGATTTGATCGGCCACACAAAGAGAAAAGTTCGATATTACCCTCTTTTATCGTAATTTTTTTGTCATCATGCGAAGGTCATCGACGGTAAAACAGCGCAAAGACTTGAGTAAGACGTTTCAGATCAGAAGAAGCATGATGACTGTAAATGATGCATTACTGGTGATTATCGAATCTGGATCCTAATGTTCCAATTAGATCAACTTGTTTTTGTGAGATGAGGTGATTCATTTCGATGAAGCAGCACATCCGATCCGATTGCAACCATAAGTTCGTACACAACGAGTTCATCAGATCTTCAATGGGAGCTGAGACATGCGAACGATTGTCGATGGACTTGGCACTGTCATTCTCTGTGCAGACAGTTGTATGAATAAAAGGAATGTTTGAAGGGAATTCGTCTGCATTGTTTCTCGATCGACAGCTGACAATTAGGACGAAATCGACCGTCTGTGAGCTAGTTGAATATTGACATCAGCAACCATCACAGCTCGACCTCAGATGTGATTATAGACGTTGTGAAAGACACCATCTCGTTTCCATCTACACGAAGCAGTGGAGAATTCTCCTTGGAGATGATAGCTTCAGTCTGAGGCCCGACAACTTCTAGGCAAAGTCTTTTGAGACCATCAAGATTGACCCTAACACTCTCTACTCTGCCATCACCTTCTGCACCACGACAAAGAGCGGCTACATCTCACAGTAGACTCCTGGCAAACTCTACGGATCAACACATGGCCATGCAGCCTGCCGGTCAGGGTCACTGATTTCGCACGGAACAGGAGAATATCCATCACACGTATCACACGAAACACACAATATAGACTATTCTATTACCACTTTCCTCCAGAGAGGAAGACCTTGAGCATGGCAAGAGCGTTCTCGGGCTGGTCCAACGGCACCATGTGACCTGCCTTGGCCACCTTTAAGAAGGTGAAGTTGTCGTAGTTCTTCGCCCAGCCAGCCACCTTTCCGTTGACCTTCCTGTCCACCTTTCAATCCCCACTCCCCGCCTCTTTTTTCTCACCATTCTTCCAGCTTCTGCTCGTTGAATTCAGCCTTGTGTGCCCACTCTAAATTACTGGTCCAGTAGTTGCCTCCGATCCAGTTGCAGATGAAATCTAATTCACCAGAGTAGACAAGCACCTGTTCACAGGTTAAGAAGTGATGAAGAGGTTGATATCGTCACCTCCATGCCAGCCTTGAGCAGCTCGGGAATGTGAACGTCCAAATTGGTCATCCAGTCACCCAGCATCTCAGTGTGGACGACTTGAGAGCATTCGCTCCACGATCTACCGGTGACGCTCAGGACCTCTTGGATCTTTGGTTGCTGTCGTTCCATCAGATCATCATGATCGTGATGATCGCCATGTGAGTCGACTCACCGCCAAAAATTTGTCGACGAGAGAAAAGTCGTAGCAGAGGGGAGGGTATTGGCACACTTCATCGACGTTGTAGACGTTAGGGTAGAATCCCTCCTGATAAGCGATAGCGCCCAGCATGCCTTCCATGTAGTAGCTGCACTCGACAAAAGCAGCGGGCCACACGCCAGTGTCGATGAGACCTGAAGAGGAAGTCAGTATAAGAAATAATAGATGTGAGAAGAGAAGAGAAAAATGTACCTTGGCAGGCGGCGAGGGCAATATCGGCCAAGATGCGAGTTGTAGTGTTGAGACTGCCTCTGGAGTCGGCAAAGTCTCTGTATGCGGGGTATTGAGCGTAAGGATCAACCTGAGGAAGGTGAGATGATGTGCATGTGGATGGATGAGGACATGTCTTTCAGACTTAAGGAGATGAGGTCGATGAAGTGACTGACCCATCCGTTACCGATGGCGAGTCCCTTCAAATTGATCTTGGGGTTCTGTCCCTTCTCGTTCTCCTGGTAAATCTTGTATGATACGGCCGGGATGTAATGTCCTGCATATGACTCTCCCGTGACGTAGAAAGGCAGCTTAGAGTACTGTGGGTACTTCTCGAAGAGGTTCTGAAGGAACTCATACATGTCTCTGGCCACTTGATCCTCATTGATATCGACTGGATGGATGAGTCTGATGGACGATGGAAAGAAGATGAAGAGCTCACTGTCGAGGAGTCCCTCTCCGTAAGAGAAACCGGTGCCAACGGGTTGGTCTACATAGATGATCGTGGCGAAGCTGTTCCAGCTGTATGGGTTGATCTTCAGACCCAGGTCTTTGTTGATGCTGTAAGGTCCGTTCTCCTGAGTTGGGTTAGAGCCATGAATGGAGGGAGGAAATGAAAAAACATACGTAGAAGAGGGCGATCTCGCTGGAGCAGCCTGGGCCTCCAGTAAACCAGATGACGACGGGGTCCGTGCTGGGGTCATTTCTCGACTCGAACATCCAGTAGAAGATGTTTGTCTTGTCTAAAAGCATGGGTCAGTTAATCGATTTATGAAGAGATGCACACATCCTAAGGTTCCATTCACGGCGATGTAACCCGCATGTTGTGTGACGTTATCAGGGCCAATCTGAAAGTCAGTATGAGGGGGTCGCTGGAAGGACTTAATTGCCTCTGCAGAAGAGAAGCAGAGGACTAGACAAGCGAGGAGGAACCAGTTGGTTTGCATCTTGGCGTGTTCTGTCGTTTTGTGAGGGGTTGATGTGAATGTCAATCTACAATGCTTTGATGACGTAGTTGGATAATAGAATTTACTTTAAAAAAAGGGATATCATCGTGATGCGTCAGTTCCTATTCCAATGAAATCGCTCCATAGTGAAGAGACTACCGTTCGTGACGGCGGTAATCGTGCTGTTGGAGATGAGATGTGGTGATGAGACGCAGGTTCGGATGACCATCCCAGGGATGAGCAGATATACGGATTGTGATCAATTTCTGTATTAATACACTACCACCTCCTCCCATCAAAATACTGACCTTCGTCGGCCCATGGGTCGGAGTCCTCCCCGGAGTCTCTGGTAGCGACAGGTCACCTGCATAATGTCATCACAGGACCTGCCAGATCATGGCAGATCATAGATTATCTCAGATCGATGGTGTGTGGACGATATAGCTCACCCGATCCTCATAATTCAGCACACACAAGAACAAACACACAAATGCAAGATACTTCCTTCGTCACCGGCCCTCCACTCCAGCTCGTCATGCAATGGATCGACGAGATGTGGGCTGAAGAGTGTGCTCCTCCTGCCACCGAACCACAAGATGTTGTTGTGGAGAACCTAGAAGACATGCTGTTCTGTCAGCAAGACTTTCAGCTTTTGGAGCCTCTCAGAACAAGACAGAGAAAATCATACGAAGGAGAGAGCCGCTTCCTCACACCTAGACCTGTCATCGCTCTCAATCCGGTAAGTCCACATCACAAGATCTCCCCTCGCAACTTGCTGACTTTCACTTAGAACTCACCTCTCGCCAACCGTCTGCGACGCTGCACCGTCTCCGTCAAACTCTTGGACATTCACGGCTCACCTCTGCACTGTCAAGAGCAGATGCACCTCTACGGTCCCTATGGCAAAGAGACTCTCCTGTCCATTCCACACAGCCGAACAGCTCCCATCTCGGTCAAGATCTCCGGCAAGTGCGATCTGAGAGCTCTGCGATTGGGCTTCACTATCGAGTACGAGACGGACGATGGATACTGCGGACGAACCTACTTGACTTCGAACGAAGTTCATCTGGCTAGAAAGCAGTGCCCACCCAAGAGAGGCACACCCTCGCGCGGGTCTCATGTAAATATGCTGCAAAGAAATGTAAAGTGCGAATAGATGTACATAAGGTATCACGAAATCAAGCGTCTTTCGTCTATCGCTATCTTATGGTTAGTTCTGAATGGCCTGAGATGCAGTCTTAGAGGAAAATCCGAATGTTTTCAAAGATGAGATTTCGTGTCACGTGATGTGGTTTGAGATGCCACAAGAAGATCCACTACGACAGACACAGATGGATGCATTCGTCACACGCACAAAGAGGCCTATAGAGGGTGAGTTGTTGATGAAGCTCAACTTACTCTGCAAGTTGTCGAGGCATCGAAGAAAAAGCAAAGGATAAAGGAAGAAGAAGAAGTCAAAGAAGAGATAGCGACTTCTTCAGAGACGCAAACCTATTCGAAGCACTGGACATATCCCATCGATATCTTGAATCCATCGTTCCGCATCGAGGACGGCCTCTCTTCTCAGGAAGGCAGTAACATTCGCAAGCACGGCGACCTCGATCTCCTCTACTTCTCACCCTTCCTCAAAAAGGACTACGCCCAACAGCTCTACCTTCACCTTTTGAACAACATGCCTTGGTATAGAGTTACCTACACGGTCGGAGCTAGGTAAGTCTTTCCGATTAATGAACCCTGACGATGATGGAAAAGAACCATACGCACACCGAGATGGACGACAGTCTTTGGTTTAGACGACACCGCTGAATTCGAACCACCCGAAGAAGATGGTACGGTGGCTGGAAGAGGCGTGAGACCCAAAAAAGGCGGGAAACTTCCCGCTAAAACGTACAAGAACGATCCACGTCCTCTACCTCTCCTCCTCTCTCAACTCAAGTGACTCACCACATCACCAGACAATGCCTCATGCTGATTCGACCGCAGGAAATTAGTCGAAGAAAAGACGGGAGCCGAATACAACTTCTGCCTTCTCAACCTGTACCTCGATGGAAAAGACTCCATCTCATACCACTCCGATGATGAAGGTTTCTTAGGAGAAAATCCGACCATCGCCTCCATGTCTTTGGGCAGCACGAGAACTTTCCTCTTCAAACAGAAGGAGAAGGACGATGGTGTCGCTTACGCTGGTGAGTCTCACGCCCCATTCAAAATTGAGAGTCATCAGGAAACAAGAACAAGAACAAGAAGGGTAAGGGGGTTGGGAAGGGTCCAGTGGAAAAGTTTCAGTTGAACTCTGGCGACCTCATCGTCATGCGATCCACAACGCAACGAAATTGGCTTCATTCTATACCGAAGACGACCACGACCGTTGGACCCCGCATCAACATCACATTCAGAAAGGTCTGTGTCGTAGATCGAGCTAAATGACTCACGAAAACAGGCGATGAACGTCAAGGGCACGAACAACTACTACCACTTCAACGTCCACGCCGCGTTGAAAGACAGTGGAGAGAACGAAGCTCACCGATATTCGGAGGGAAACATGGTGAAATGGAAGGGAGTTGTAGACGAAGAATAAAAGGGAATATCGGAGGTTTTATTTCTGGGCAAAGATGAGGTTGGTCAGCTCGATTTCGTTCTCTCTCTTCATAGACGTTGCTTCTGGCTGGTTGTTCTGCAGGATTCCTTCAATGTAGACCAGACTGGGTCTCTCTTCTCCTAATTTCTGTGTGCTATACAAGAGTCACACATTGACATGATGATGCCGATGTTTGATCAAGATCGATGATGTCGATTAGAGATGGTGATGATGTGATGATCGATGATGACACACCATCTCTGGATGAGTTGAGATAGATCAGCTCCCTCTTGGAACCCACGAGGGTCAACCTGGACCTCGTCAACATCTACATCGTTGTAGATAGATTCACCTGCTGTCCGTTCTTCATGACGAACGAGATGATGCCACCGAGTCCATAGACATCGATGGCAGGCTCCATCTTTCTCGTGAAGCTTCTCCTCTGCTGCTCTACCACTTCGGGTGCCTGAAAACATTAAATTCATTTCTAATGATTTTATTCTCCGAGGACTCACCAATTGTGTCGAATATTTCTGGAGCGTTGTAGATGGAATGGCGCGGATGACTTCTCCCGCCAAACCACCGTAGAGGAAATCTCCGATTTTGGGTGTAATTTTTCCGTCCTTCATCTACAACGATGACGTCACGATACGTCATCACGATGGAGACTCACTTGGATGTAGATAGAGTTGTAGGAGAGGGTACAGTGGACGACAGAGACACTCTTCATGTGATGGAGACCTCCGATGATGCCTCTTAATCTGAATAGTGATGAGTGAGATGATGGTGATCATGATTGGAGATCAGATGATCGATCATCCGATCAGATGATGGATCGGATCGACAGTCATGAGACATCAGATGATCGATCGATGATGACAAATCATGAGACAACTCACAATTGTACACGCTGAGCGTAAGACATCTTCTTTCCCTCTCCACCGAAGAACTCCTCCAGATTCCCTCCATTCGCATACTCGTGTACTCCATACAACTACAATCCTTCACTCTACATTCCATTCTCTCTCTCACCTTCACATCCTTGTAGATTCCAACCATGCACAGAACATTCAGATGTTTCATCCTCTACGCAAGTCTCAACTTGTGAAAGAGAAACAGATAGAGTGATGGATGTGTGTGTGCTATAGATAGAAGAGGAATATCTCACCCGAGTCGTTTTCATGGTTCGATCAGCTTCGGTTGTGTCTATAAATGGCTTCAAGACCACTTGAAAGGTTCCAGCGAGATTGCCCAAATAAACCGCCCCCGTCTGCTTGTCCTTCAACAGCCTCTTGTCCTTCACCACCATCAATCTACAACCAGCCATACCCTCTCACCTGGATCGAATTTTCCTCGAAAATGACGTTGACCGGAGAATATTCCCGCTCGATTCTCTTCGTTCTCATCAAAATGAGAAACAAGACGAGAATTCCGACGGCCAACGCAGCACCGACACTTCCCAATATGATGACCAATCTGATGACGTCATCACTCGTCACGATGACGTCACACTCACGTGATGGATGATACTCTGGTGGATTCAGCCTTGTCGGTTGCCGTGGAGCTGGACGTGGTGTAGATCCTCTGGCCTACGGTGAAGTTGGTCAAGTGATTGCAAGAGCAGCGAACGAGATTTGAAGAGAGAGATTGCACTGTGGTCGTGCAACCTTCTGTGTCCCAGCTGGAATCAATCAATTGAGACGTCACATCACATTGAGACTCACTTGAGACGTACGGGATTCCACCACATGCACACGGCATCTGAAGATGTTTCAGTTGGAAATTTGAAATTTGAATTGTTAAATTCACCGGACAGAGAGGAACATTTGATGTAGATGTCGATCATTTGAGACGTATTGGTCACTTGTAGTTTGACACCCGCCTCGTTAAACAGAGACAGACCCGTCACGTTCGCCACGAATCCTCTGCGAAATTTCATCAATCTTCCGTGAAATCTCGCGGAAATCTCACGAGATGTTCTTGCTGACCAAGTTCAGACCGTTCGCTGGATCGTGAGTCCTCAAGCTGTAAACGACATTGAGAATCTTTCCTGGCTGGTTGTAGTTCATCAGAACTTCGGCGGGTAAATCGTATCCGTTGTATTCATCCGTAACGTACATGCTACTCGTACTGCCTCGAGTCACGAAAATTCATGGAAATTTCACGGAGATATCTCACTTGTCATACTGTACTCTGCTGGCTACCATGGTGATATTGGTAGTGTTGAGAACCACTGGTGGGCCTGTGGAATCTCTGGCTAACCCAAGTCCCAATTTGTCCAATGAGCTGAATAGTTGTCCCTTCGTTCGATTCGTCAAGAGAAATTGGACGATGATCTGAGATAGTGAGATGGCGAGTTGTAGATGGACGCACCTGTGCGTTGTAGACGGTGATGGGGTCAGCGGAATTCAAGAGAAAATTGACTGTGGAATCGGAAGGGCCGCAGATCTGGTTGATCATATTCAAAATGTTCGTGCTGCTGACACCCTTTGATATCTACACGATCTCAATCATGTATTCTCGTTTCATTTCGACGAGAGAGCGATGAGATTTCTCTGAAATTTCTCACCTGAGAGAGGGGATCGCAGATGACACTGACGGCAGATGGATCTATTTTTAGATCAATCGGCCATCTACAACGAAATCGTCACCTGAAGAGTAGTTCTGCGACATATTGATGACTCGTTGTAGTTCGACTTGGAGATTGATCCCCGACGTAGCGAAATTTCCCGCCACTCGCAGTGGACTCGTGATCTGCGTCAGTAACTTATCCAGTGTCTGTCTGATGGACTGTACACTCGAATTGATGCAGTTACCCTGTCGACGTCAGAAGAGGCGGGAACGGCATCGTTCACCTGTGAGCACTTGAGACCCGACTGACAGTGGGCGTCGAATAGACAGGAGGTCAGGCAACTACCTCCAGTGCAGACGTAAGGGTAACAGAATTGACTGGTAGATACACACCTGTTGATCGTCACGATCGTCATCATGATGGATGATCAAGATGGATGATCACGATGGACGATGGTGACTCACTGCATTCCATTACATCCCGGAATAGATGCCACGGAATTATCGAGACATCTCCTCTGGTCACATTGATTCGGACAGCAAGTTCCGTTGAGACATCGATTGAACAGCCCACATTCACCGCCGTTCGAGCACTTTAGATCTTCCTTGTCCTTCTCTCTGCACGAACGAGTGGAGGGGTCGCAGCGGTATCCGTCGTAGCAGGAAGATAAGATTCCATCGTTGAAGAGGGGATCGCAGCGTGAGTTGCAGATTCCAGTCAGCGCGTCACAGGTGTAGTTTCCAGGGCAAGGCTATTGGAATGAGATGATGAAGGAGAGAAGAAGAGATGAAGGAGAGATGAAGATGAGAGGATCACCTTTGTGGGATCACAACGGGGAGTGCAGACGCCTTGAATACATACGGTACCGAGAGAACACGAGAACTGCATCATGTCATTCGAGATTAGAACGTCACATGTTTCATACCCCCAGGTCACATGTCGAATTCAAGAGGCGGCCGGGATCCAGTAGACTTCCGAGCGAGACGCATGATGATTGGTAACAGAATGAGCCAAATTTACAGTCTAGAGAATTTGTACAAGATGATTTACAGCCGGCTGTGGCATCACAAACGTATGAGCCACAACGATTCGGATTACACTGGTCAAGTTTAACGAAGATGTCATGAGATGGACAGTTCTCACACTGCAAGATCCATCGTTGCACTGGAAGCCACTGGCACATTGTCCGTCCAAAGTGCATGATTTGAAACAGCCAACAGGTTCGGTGCAAGCGTAAGGAGCACAGCCTGTGCAAACTGCACTCGGAGTGGTCGTCGTCGCTGTGCTCGTGTTCAGATTGACTCCATTGGCCGAGGTAGTCGTATTGGTTAAGCATGTCGTATCGAATTTGAGACAAGTGGACCCGTCGTACACACAGCAAATGAGCGCGCTGGTGGCTGTTTTCGGTCCATCACTCAAAGATGTTCCCAAATTGGCGGCATCATCTGTTCCATTGATCGCGAGTGATACGTAAATACAATGGACGAAGAAGAGGGCCTGGATAGACCTCATCATCATCCCGTCGCTTTTGAAATGAATGATCGGCAGTGCCGATAGTTATCGGCCTTTTGTAGATGATCTCTGTTATCCCAACGATTTATCACTTTTCTCATGTTCACAAATACATCAAACCTCTCTCCTCTCTCAAGCTCCTGATGCATAAAACGCCCATCGTCTCGAGCATCCCATCTGTAGTTATAACGATATACTCGCTGTTCGATATACGGGACGTGAACGAGGAACGAGCACGTTCCAATTAGGCTAAATTGATTTCTCCTCTTGCTGCGAATCGCTCGTTCCTGATCGGAACTCAGCGAGAATGAGACCGTGAGGTGCCCTCTTCGTGTCTAGCCTGCGATCTGAGCGGTGTCAACTTGTCTATACCCCGAAACGAGCTATGTCTATTCTGGCTTATTTACGCGATTTTGCATTGGGAGTTCACAAACAACACCAACAACCCATGCTGAAGAGGCAGAGGGTGGACACATCGCTTGATGTGTATTCCACGGAGGAATTGGCTTTTCGAGTGCTTGATAGCATAGATAATGCGGTGCTAGTGATGCATTATGTATCAGACTCTACAATTTTGGTGGCATTCATGAACGATCTGGCAAGGAAGATGATGTCTGACGTCGCTGGAACGGATGATGCATTCGATTTCAGTGACCCTCTGCCCTTCCCAAACGAGCAGAGTTTTTGGACATCAGTACGGTCAGTTGCCAACACAGGTATCCCCACTCGAATAGAGCTCAAGATCTCCAACAGGTCCCTCCGCATCAAGTAATTCATTCCATTATCATCACGTTTGGCTCTGTTAACAATTTGTTTAGGTTCAAAAAAATATTGTTAAACCAGAGGACGTTTGTTGCAGCGATCGCAAAGTATGAGAAGGAGCGAAATCCGTCTGATTTTGCACAGCACGGTGAGCACATTCGAACGCTCGAATAGATGTTGAAGACAATCAGGTCCCTCGGATGAGCTCACCGTTCTAGCCAACAGCGTCGAGAATGACATCATAGGACGAGTCTTGGGGTTCAAATCGCTCTTCCTGACACTCAATTCGAACGTGAGCTCTCTTCTATTCTCACAATCTAACCATCTTACAAGGCCATCTGATCTCATACAGATGTTTGAACCGGGTATCACAACCTTCTACGCAGTGAGTCCATCTGTTGCCTTCGTCTGCGGTCTACAGAGTCCACATCAAGCTAGAGGCAAGACGACGGGTGAGTCACCTCTCTTTCATCAACATTGATTTACATTTATTTCAGTCGATTTGGGACGATGTCGTGAAGACGTAATCAAATCAGACCATCTATCAGAGGCCGCCTTCAACGACCTCTCCCAACGCTCCAGTTTCACTCTGGACTCACAAGTGAAACACTTCACCCTCTTCTGTGAAGTCAAGAGGGTGAGTCCCAATTTGGAAGATTAAAATCGAATCAATTCGTTGTAGATCACACCGAAAGTGTATCTGACTCTCTGTCTCGTCCACCGAAGGAAACCGCCTGGGGTCAAACCGCAGCCGGCGGCATCTACAACGGCTAATTCGGGGAATACGCCCCCTTCTTCGTGGAGCAAGCACCAGTGGGACGTCGTATTGGAGGACTGTCTTGTATATATCAGTGAGAATCCACAATACGCCTGTACAACGAAGCAGAAGGTACCAGGTGAGATACAATTCATCCCACCTCCATCATCTCCGTGATCGCACGATCATCGCGATCTTCATCATCTTCGTCATCCAGTGGTCTCACCTTCTCCATCAGCCGCCTTCTTTGATAACTCCCAAAACATATACTGCTATTTCTACCAAGGAGAGAGCTTCCTACCCTCCGGCAGCTCGGACGGTCTCAAATGGAAGAGCAGCTGTAGTGCCCCCACTCAAGGTCCGTCTCCTCCTTCCTCAACCATTCTAACATCAAAGACAGGCAAACTACAGAAGCGTTATTTTTACCACAAGACGCCGGAGGGAAAAAAGTTGAGACGCAGAGTCATGTGGCTCGAAGACCTACCCGGCTTCTTTGCGTTAGAGTACAGACACTTCTCTCCTTCCACGAGCGTCGAATTGGAGAGACTCATGGGATCGGACACCATGGACTGGACGATGGTCATCTCTCAAGTTTCGAAACAAGACAACCACAAGTTGTTGAATTCTATGGAAGAACTGGTGAGAGGGAGAAGATGAGAGAGGAGCTGATGATGACGATCAGGAGAGAGAGTTTAAGAAGGGAGAGTCGAGGGTCGAGACGTCAGAGATGGAGGAACCGAGTCAAGTTTTGTCTTATGTGAGCGGAATACTGAACAATTGGGCGGTTCAGTACCACTTGGATAAAAGTCCGACCACGTGAAGACCTCTCGTGCCTGTGTCATCGTCATCACCTCTGAAGATGTGATGGTGGACATGTGGATGCCGTCAATCTCATTTCACTATTTCACTGTTCCACCTTTAGCTCAGGGTGCACTGGCGTTGTGGGCGCCATGCGGTTAGCTTAACGTGGAGGCTGCGTTTTTCGGTTAAGATTTGTCCTGTGTCAAATTTCGCTGGGAATGTTCGCTCTCCAATTCGTCGGACCAACCTGAGCCCAGGTGTTCCACATTCTTCATTTTCTCTGGCGTAGGGTAGCCGCACACCATGAGAAGCGAGATCATCTGTTTCGTTCTGTTGGGCTTAGTCATCGCAATCACTGCCGATTGTGGATGTGCTAGTGGCCTGGTGAGTCGAATGTGAGAGGTAACAACTGAAGACGATTCAGTGTTGCTCACAATGGGGCTATTGCGGCACAGGTGATTCGTGAGTAGGATCATGCAATCGGAGTCCAATAACATCGCTCAGTTATTGTGGACAAGGCTGCCGCGAGAATTGCAACGGTGGTGGAGGAGATAACAACAACAACAATAACAATGGAGGCGGTGATGTCGATGGTCCATACTCTTACCGCCTTCAAATCACTCCTCACGCCCACGAAGACGGTCAAGTGAGGATGATCCTTCTGTGTTCTTCACCTGATCTGTGTGCAGTTCTCTTCTTCGATCGGAGCTCTTGAGTGCAAAGTCAACACGGGTCACGTTGTGAGTCCTCTCATTCGTTCATCCATCGATGGACACTGACCTCAACAGACGTCCTTCCCTTCCGTAGATGCATGCAATCCCATCTGCTACCAGTTTAAGTCACCTGTGAACGGCGCTGTGATGAGGGTGGGTTTGAATACCTTCCCCTTGTGATTGAAGGAATGATGCAGGCATTCGGTATCGATCAGTCTGGCGGAGCACACGATGTGTCTAGAACAGTCTATCGAGCCATGACCGGACAGAACGCAGACGGTGACTCTTCATCTTCCATCTTCCATCAACTGACATTACCAAAGGTGGTCTCTTCGAAGTCGAAGTCAAAGAGCTTCCCTCGTCTCACTGTGAGGAATATTGGGACGGTTCCATCACCGGATGGAACCCCAATGTCTACTTCTCCTGCCCTCCCGGCTCCTGGATGCACGATCATGCGAAGCTGTTAGACTACCAGGACCTTCACTGCAAGCTGGGAACTGGTCAAGTGTGTTCCGTGCAAGAGCAGTATGTCCACTGTGCCAGCATGACATCCGGTGGAGGCGGTGGTTCAACTGGAAACGGCGGTGGCAGCACCGGAAACGGAGGTAAAACTTTTATTTCATTTTATTCTCCGTCGAAGGCTGATAGAAGGTGCACAGGTGGTAGCTGCACCCCCAACGTGTGGGAATGTCAAGATAAGAGGATCACACAGTGTGATGCCACTGGAAACTGGCTGACGGTCGCCACTTGCCCAAATCAATGCAACGGAAACAATGGAAACCCGTACTGCACTTAGAGCAGAAGAAATAAAGATGTAGAGAGACATCGCGTGGTTTGCTCGACGCGAGGCAAACCCTTCCTAGTGCGCAATTCACCGAATGAAGGACCTTCCGTTAGCTGAATGGCCTTTGGTTACTTTGGTCGAAAAAAGAGGTTGATGTCGAAATGTGGGGTCTCAGTCTGCCTTGATGATGGTGATGAGAGATTTCACTGATCATCATGACAGCCATTTTCGGACGTGTGATCTAATATTTATATTGCGTCTTAGATATCTACAAACGGATCATCCAGTGTGAAGGATTGGATGGCCAAATGACTGACAGTCACCACATGTCCCACAGATGCTATACATACAACGGGAACCCGTACTGCGATAGAGGATAGATAGGGATACAGAATCCATGCAGTTCGTGTCTCCTACAGGGACGTTTGACTCGATGATGATGGCACCGCGGACTGATGTTGAACGGCCCAACTGTTCAATATGCCACTGACGTACGACAATACGTGATTGGATTCCTCAATCTCTGGCGAAGGCAGGTCACCTCTTAATTCTCCCATGCTGAACTCTCTGTCCTGTCTCTCATCAGTCTCCCATCTCTGTGTGCATGTGCCTCACGAGCTCATCCATAGAGTCGAGGAGTTTGTGATTCTCGTGATTCGATATCTGAGAGATGACGGTCGGCCAGTCCATCATGTCGGGTGCCATCATGCGATCTGTCTGCACATCTCCTTCGTGATCGAGATGTCTATATTCGATGATGCAGAATCGAGGAGTGTCTTCCATCCACATGACTCGACGTCTCAGTCTCTTTCCTTCGGATTTGTGATAGAAATATCTCTTCTGTAATCTCCCTGCTCTCTGTTATTTGAGTTCGCATCACATGATCCTACCATGAGATGGTGTGCAGAAACTAGACTTCCAGGTAAAACCGTCAACGTAACGAGAAGGTAAGAACGGTTCTTCACCGCAATAGACATAGCAAAAGATGTTCTGCGAGTGAAGAAAGAATTCATCTGCAAGCATAATCAGACGATGGATGAACATGCATCGCGTCCTCACTCGGTATCTCTAATTTCTTCGTGCATCCAAATTCATCGTTCTCGATGATGAACTCGAGTGCATCTTCGAGCATGAGCTCCCACTGATGTTTCTTATAGACTTTCTCTATCTCTTTCCCTGTCGAGTGAGGCAGCTTCGGTCTCATTACTTCCTTCTTCTTTCTTACCAACATCACATTCAATCTCAGCTTAGGTGTGATCTGTCTCGACATCATCACATGTCAAAAAATGAAATGAAAGAATGTCTGATCGTTAGGTCTCACCCTCTTCGTTTCAAAATAGAGTGTCGTATTCTCTCGTTTTGAATGAAATAAATAGCTGGACCTCTGTGTCGTGGGATTCAAAAACTCATCGGCCAACTTAGAGGCTCTAACGACATCATCTTTCGAACGATTCAACTCGACTGTTGGATGATCAGTGAAGGATTTCGACTTGGTACTTGACCTGTTGTCTTGCCTCTGGCCATGTGTGGGGTGATACCAATGGTCCTCGCATTGTTGGGTGCGATGGCAAAACATGTCGCCACCCCTGGCTCCCACATCTGATCGAGTTGTGAGAAGAGAGTGGTTGCTTATGGACGTCTCACATCGGAGGTGAGAGACACGAAGAGAGTGTTCATGCCCAAGATCCTCCCAATAAGATCATTCTCGATGGCGTTCGACAACATGGTGATCTCGTCTCCCGGTCCTTTTGTACATAACGTAAGGAAGTTGTTGATGACGATGATCTAGCAGAATAATCACCGTGCAGAAGAAATCGATCTGTTTGGCTGAGTTGTTTCTTCTTCTTTGCAATAACAACGACATATATCTTATCGCTCAGAACCAATTTCTGAAACCTGTCGCTGTGAATTCATCTACGAAGCATTATCCCTCACTTTGCAGTGATATGGCTCTCTAATCTCAGTTCCTTCTTAACAGATACCGCTGTGGTCGCTACTGTGTGGACTGTCTTCCAAAACAAAGACACATCATCCGAAGATGCGGCATCCTTCCACTGATTTCTGTCCGTGACGAAGTGAGGTATCAGCTCTCTCGCTCGATCACTTGTAAAATCAATTGAATAATCTCCTTCTACGGGACATCGTATCACGATTGCTCCATCCATGGCCTTCAGAACCCCCAGAGCTAGAGCCTCTGGAGTCACCTCATCTTCAGATGATTCCAACTTCTGTCGCTTCATGCGGGATCTTGTAACTATTTGACACACAAAACTAGAAGCTTCTGTTTGACAGGCGTTAATTATTGTCCATCCCGCGAAATGAGTACTTCCCTCAATCTGGAACGCATTCATCTAGCTAAATGAGAGAATCACATCTCACCGTCGCCAACACATCGTTCACGATCGCGTGCCTCTCACATCACATCGCACATCAACGTACAGATATAAGTTACAACATTTTTATTTTAGCATCGGTCGGGTCTGCCGAGGTAATCAGCGATACCGCACATGTTCTGCGACCTCTCGATGAGGAAGTAGCCTCCCTTGCCCCAGCCAGATCCCCAGCTGTTCTTGATGATGTAACAGTTTCTACCCGAGTTCTGGCAGTTCTCTGCGTAGCCAACGGCCAACACGGCGTGGTTGCATCCGTGAGGGCAATATTGAGCGAAGACTCCATCTCTGTATGAGAAGAACTGATCGACCACATTGAAGCAGATGGAAGTGGGTCCACCGGCGATGACGTTGGCGGCGTCTTCATCAGAGCCACTTCTGGACTCGACGTAGCCGTTGCAGTTGACTTGGCGGTTGACTCCCCAGCAGCCTTGCTGAGAACCAACGTAAGGAACGTCTCCCCACGAGCCGATGTTGTGGCTGCCCCAGCGGATGGCACCCAGTGGATCACCTCCATTGCACGCACCGAGGTTTCCGCAGTCTATAGAGGATGAGTCGATGATGGTCGGTGATGGAGATGGACTCACTCATGATGTGTTGGGGGGAGAGATCCATGAGACCGTGGCCGGCGATGGCTCTGCCTCCCTCGAGAGAAGCGGAGGAGGAGAAGGCCCAGCATGAACCACATCCTCCTTGGTTCTTCACGGAAGTGACGGCACCACGCTGAGTCCAGTCCACCCAAGAGGGTCTGAACTGTAACGCATCCGTCAGAATCGATGGATGGTGACAGTATGGAGCACTCACTCTCTTGGACGGTGTGGCGGGCTTGGTGTCGTTGGTGACGGGAGGGAGAGAGAAGGCACCCAGGAGGTTCTTGAGCTCTTCCTTTGTATGGGCAGAGAAGCCATTGAGTTCGGCCCTCCATGTGAGGTTGCCGTTGTTGATGTCGAAGACCTTCTTCACTTGCTTCTTCCACAATTGGAAACGGGTCTCGAGCTCGCTGGCGTGGAACTTCTTGGCGTGCTTCTTGATCCATGTCAAGAACTTGGTCTTGGTTGCATCGGAGGGTTTGACGTGATCTTCTATATCTTCCATGGGCTTTCTCCACCATGGCTCCTCGTCGGGGATGGTAGGATCGACGGACACGGATGTCGAAGAAGATGAATCCTGAGCTAAAGCAGCCGCCAAGGTGATGGCCAAGAGGAAGAAGAACTTGTTCATCTCGTCTCCTGTTCTGAAATGGGTGTGCCAGCAACAACACCGCAGGGAAAGCGGAGGAGAAAAAGAAGCCTGAAGCCTGTCTTCAGTTCGTCAGACTTTGAGCTATCGCCGTCGAAATTTCCTGTCCGCACAATCAAGGTCGAGCTCCATAACGGTAACAACCGTGGTAGGGCAAGTTACTTAACAATTTACTGTCCGACAGCTCGGAACACTTGTCACATCCTACCAAAGGAGCAGAAGGACATATGCCACGAACTTCTCTATTCTTCTTTTCCTTCCTCCCCCAACTTCTTCTTCAACTCCGCGATGGTTCTCATCAACTCTCCTTCCTTCGTCTTCATCTCTTGGATCGTCTGTTCGGCTTGTTTCCTCCTCCTCCTCTCTTCGATCAGTTTGTTCTTCAGATCTTGCACCGAGGTCGAAGATCTGAAGCATGTCACCCTTCCATCTTCTCATCTGAATCATCTCACGTCGAATTCTCTCTCTTGTGAGTCATCTTGGGCGAGCTCTCCACTCTCCTCGGCGGCGATCTCGGTGATAAAGATGCAGGTGAAGGTACCGGTGCCGGTGCCGGTGTCGGTGTTGATGCAGGTGGAGGAGTCACATGTGATGTCACTGCAAGGTTCATCGTCCCCCCCGCATCGGGTGGAGGCTCTACTTGATACTTTCGATTGTAAGCTTGTATGTGTTCTGTCGTGAGCTGTGGTGAACTGTATCGCGTGATCGTCGAGGGAAGGTCCACCAGCGTTCCAATTGCCTTTGGCACGCCGGACTTGCGGTACGCCCCGTGGATGTCCTGATCATTCTCAGAATCTTCCATCTACAACGTTGTAGATGACCTTGATGGCTGCAGAGATCTGTGGAATCAACGTCTTCGAGCTGTACGTCCGTCTGGGCTTAGTGATGAAGATCATATTTCCAGGAACCAACATGGAATTCGGCCTCTGGCTGACACTGCGAACCTGTCGACGTCGACTGCGAGATAGAGGCACCTTTCGAGTCAGTGGATGACGTTTAGATGTAGATGGAATACCTTCAGTTCGGTGACTCGGTAGAGGGCGTACCTCCAGCTCCTCTTCTCTTGCATCGATTGGAAGGTGACACGTGCGATGACGTGAGATTCGTTCGTGAGATCTAAATTTAGATCATCGGCACCCGGCTGATCGCGGACGAAGAGACGGTCGGCTGGGATGATTCAGCGAGATTTCGATGAGATTTCGGAAGATCTCACTTCCGATAAATTCTTCCGGGTGTTTGTTTGGGATCTGAATCAGTTTGGTCAATTTGAAGGTCGTGTCCTTCTGTACAACGACGAGCCAATCTTCGAATAAGAAGAGGTAGCCCGGGAACACTTTCTTTGCCATGGTGATGGTACAGCTGCCCTCTTTGATGAAACGAGAGGGATAGAGAGCTTGCAGAGTCTAAAGAGGGTCAGCTTCTCATGATGTGTCCCATCATCATGATCTCGTGGACAGTGATGATGAGAGTGATTGACATGTAAATTCGATCACCTCTTTGTCTTCAGCATAATAAAATTGATTGATCACCAAACTTGTTTTGGATAAGTTTACAGATTTCGAGATCTCATCGTTGGTAGTATTGCACAGTTGGCTGACGTATTTGACGGCTAATTCTAGACTTTCATAATCTGGGTGAGTCGTCTCGGTGTTGTCTAATAATTTCTGATGATCATCGTCAGTGATGATGATGATGATGTCTCACGGGTTTACCTTGAGAAGGAGGGGGTACCTGTCGTGATGTCAGTTTGCATGACGAGAAATGTCGAGGAGAATTCGTACCGCGTCAGACGTTGCATGGGCAGTATGAGGAACTCTTCCAGTCTCTGTCCCCTACAACTTTCGTGCGCTTCTGATTCCTACAGTATCATGAGTCGATCGATACATCATCATGATGTCACATCGAGATGATGTGACGTTGATCCATCTAGACAGTCACTGTCGCTCACTTTGATAATCTCATCTAGTTTTTGGTTCTTGGCTCTCAACTGTCCAACTCTCTCCGTGCTTCCTCCTTGTTCCCTTAGAAAAGTCGAGTAGCAACGGAAGGCCTCGCTCTGTCTCTTAATTTCAGACCATGTGACAGCGACATCTGTTTCTCTCACGCTACTCTTAAAGATGGCTCCGACTTGTATCTCTTGTGCGGGTTCGGATTGTAATACCTGTTTCTGTATCAGATGGACTACGATGAAATGAATCGATTGTGATTTGGAAGAGAACTAGAAGGATGAATGAATCACAGCGATCAGTTCGATGGATATGGTCAAAATGGTTTCGATGTTGGAGAAGATCGTTTTGATTGTGCCTTCTTCAAAGATCTCTTTTGATTTGAGGGGAGCGAGAAAAATCTGGCGACATCAGGACTGAAAGGCGTCCTAATGCTTTCTCACATTGACCACAATAGATAGATCATGAGCATATGTCTCTTCCGTGTGAATCAGCTCATTGATTACCATCTCCCTCTTAGATAACATTACTGGTGAACGTGAGGATCTCGATGTCCTCCGGTCGATCGGAGGTGAAGGTTCTTCGGTGACGGCCGCCGCATGCTCGGGCTCCTCTTCTTTCTGACACTCCTCCTCTTCTTTCCCTTCCATCGGTTCGATCACTATGATCGGTGTCGGTTGATCTTCCATCGCCACGGTTGTTTGTATGGTAGAAAATGAAGGGAGAGTTAATACGAAGTTTGAGTTGTATGCGGACAGTCTGTCAATCTTGAGGCTACTTCTCTTCTTTCTAAGAAAGACTGGAGCCGATCATGGTGCAACAGTACCCCGACCTATTGTGTCGCACCCGCTGCACAGAACAGAGAGCTAGGGGAGTGGTTGATGTCGGTTGATTAAGTGAGGACAAAAGTTCGCGAACTTTTGTCCTTGTAAAGACAAACCGATGAGATCTCATCGTTCTAAGGAAGAGCACAGCGAGAGCTCACAGGAGCTCATGTGATGTTACATTCATGCGGTTGCTTCTCTATCAATACGGAATCTGTTTGTGGTTGAATACCGATGATTTGAAGAATTTTTTCTCCCGGTACACCAGCCATTACAGCGAGCCAATGATATGGACGATGTTCTGACCGTGATCGCCAGACACCTCACGTGGCGCGATCTATTGGTCGTTGAAAGAGTGTGTGTGATTTGGAGGAGAGTTTTCAGGAGTAATCCAGTCTGGGGCAAGGTAATGTGCAGAGGAGATCCTATTATGATTGATACGCCAGGTATGGCGGGAGATGTTCACTCCCATCGATACATCCAGAGGACATTTTCTACCTAATGACCTTCTCAGAAGGTACTAGAGACGTGAGAACTGTTCTGAACGTTCGTCAGCCTTTTCGGTATCATCTTCCACTCGTACGTTATATTACCCTTCATGCTGGAAAACGAACACAGATATCGACCGAAACCGACGAGCACCTTGCAAGAATTATATATCATGTTGCAATTCTACAGGTCCATCATTGCATCACCGACTGTCTGATTCTAAACATCGAACAGAGAATTAGGCTGGGTACATCTCCAGCCACGCATCGATGAGTCCCTGTGTCACATCACTTGTCCATCGACTGCGTGGATCACGTTCGAAGACAACATGACCCAGACGTGGTCGGGTGGCATCATCCACACCATCTCGCGCAGTCATCCTCTTTGCATCACAACATCACTCTGCACGTCGAAACACGGCGAAAATTGGACACAAAGCCAGATGATGTTTCGTGCAGATGTATTCCTCTGGAACTTTGAAGAAGGTGCCATGAGAAAGGTAACGTATCATCTGATGCACCTCATCTCATGAGATCGTGTAGACACTCGAGAGCAGGGGAGAGGGAAGTTACAAGGACGCGTGGGAATCTGTCTTTGGTCAGTTGATCGACGTGAGCATCCATCACCTCCATCATCTTGAACATGTCGATCGGAGGTAATGATCTCGCAGCTAGCCGGCAGTCATCTCGAATATCGTCCGGACATGATGTGCGACGTTTTAAACCTCAGGTGAAGAATTTCGGGAGAAGATCTGATGATGATGTGAGATCAGTAAAGGTCTGCTGTCCAGCCAGGACGAAACCAGGAAGAGATTAGAGGACTACCTCAGTGAAGGAGAGAAAGAGATCGTGAAGGTGGACCCAAGGACGTCACAGAGCGAGATCATCAAGAGAGTCATCATCATCAGGAACCCCATCTTTGGAGTCGTGGGGTGCGTCCGATCACCTGTCGATCATGATGATGATGAGATGACAGACACCCTATGGAACAGAAGATCATCAGTCTCATGATCCACGTCACGTTAGAAGATGGCTACGTGTCCGCCACATATCCCAATGGAATCATCACTTTCCTCCCCAGTTGTATCACGGTGTGGGGCACGGCCACGTGGCGAAGTGAGAAGATGTCGGAGATCACTTCTTTCTCTGAGGTGAGGTTCTAATGAAGTCTCCGCCTTGATGATCTCGGCGGTGATCGACCGATGCGATCACGATGATCGTCAGACGTGATCATGATGAATGATGCGTGTAGGTGTTAGCTTTTCTCAATATACCGGAGATCATGGACATACCTTTTCATTACTTCGGTCTAGTCAATGCTATTTACAACAATCAGCGGGTGCCGATGACGTTCGCGCCACAGTTCCACTCTGTCAGTATCCCTCCATCTCTTTCGTCTCATCTTCATACAGTTTACTCTCACACATGATCCCGCCATACCAAAGTGGAAGTTTGACATCCAGCGAATCAAGAATGAAGAAGAATATGAAAGACAGGTGAAACAGAACCAGATCCAAGTCAAGAAGGAAACGCACGAGCAATACATAAGAGACATTGTGAGATGATGGTGATCATGAAGATGGGTGAGACTGATGAGATGGACAGAAGAGGGTGTACAGTTTGTACAAAAAGTTCATAGAATATTATGGCAGTGTTGCTCCTGTCATGAGACAGACAGGAAAGGAAGAGCAACGGAATAAAAGACTAAAAGTATAACTTATGCGGCGTCTACAACGTTGTAGATGAACTTCATTCTTCAGCGCGTTCGATCTGAGGTGAATCCTTACCCTTCTTGACCTGCTGTTCACATCAGAATATGAAATAAAATAAAATAAAATTAGACGAGATATCCAACGAACCTTGGGCGAGTTTGCCTTTGGGCTTTGAGAAGGTGTGCCGGTGAGAGAACCCCAGCCCCAACCCTTCTTCGCAGGTTTGGGTGAATCCGTCTTCACGATGGGTTTACCATCGGGAGTGATCTCTCCGTTCATGATCTGATCGCTCGTCACATCGACATCATGATGAGTCGGTTCACCTTATCGAGATAGATCTTCGTCTCCTGCTCGTAAGCTCTCAGATCTTCCATAGACATACCAAACCACTCGTCCATCCAGCAGAAGGCTTGTCTGTGTCCGAGCAAGATGATGTCTCTCACCATGGTCTATCGCAGGCGTCAGAAATGTTCCAGGTATTCGACGTCTCACCTTTTGGAGGTAAGCCTCCACTTTGGTCTGAAATCCCCAAACTTTAAATTCCGCTTTGGTCATCTTGTAGATCGTCATCCTTGGCTTCACGGTCTTCAACCAGTCTTCCTCAAACTTTCCTCTTCCCGTCTTCTCACTGACGAACAATTTCGGGTCCTCTTCTTCCTTGTAGTGTCTGTCGATGGATCAGATGTGATGAGAAGATGTGCAACTGACGCGTCATCAGGTCTCTCGTTGACTATGTCGATCGTGTCTTTCTCCAAGACGGATTTCTCTTCTGGGGTGAGTTTAAAGAGGTCTTGCTTCTCTCCTTCATCATCATAGTAATACGTCTCAGATGTGATGGAAAAACGGTCTCCAAAGAGGGGACACGAATACACTGATAGAGTCAGAACATCGATATCGAATGGACACTGGAACGATGGATGTCTGCTCACCATTTCTGACGTACGGATAAGAGTTCCAAGCCTTCTCTTCCACGCAACAATTGGCAGGTATTAGACTCTTGGCCCAACTGGGTAAAGAGCTTGAAATCATTCAATCCTTCATATCGCATTTGTTTACAGCATTGGCTCATGTCCATCGACAGAACACACCTCCCGACGTGAATTTGCTTGTGGGTGAACTGTCCTTTGACGCCATTTTCTTCAAATGGCTCGTTCTTGATGATAGTGATGCCTTCTCCTTTTGTCGTTCTCTCTCTAGAGAACTTTGCCACCATGTAAAGTTGTGCGGTGCGGTACTCCTCGACCGTGAGGGGCATGGGAATGATGCTCAGAAGATGTCAGCTGTTATGACGCAGACAAGGGTGAGGTCGACTCACTATTCCTTTATGAGCACCATGTCTTTCGATCGTGTTCGTCTGCTCTGTCCGAAATTATCCGGGTTCCTGGTTGTAAAATTGGTTGAATTCTCTACGTTTCATGTGGCAGCTATAAAGTGAGCTAACCAAGGTTCTCTGATTCTACATTTCTTGATTATAGTATGTACGATTGACTATAGAATCAGATGGCTCGCTCCTCCCCTGATCATCTGTTTTTCGAAAAACGTTCATGTGGGGCACCTTCAATACCATGGTGAATGTGTTTGAAAAAGTCTCATTTATTGAACTCGGTATCTATCATATCTTTGATCACGTCAATCCTTGGCTTGTCGACGTAAGCTTGAAACTGCCAGGCTGACAGATACACCAGCAAGAGATTGCGATTCTCTTCTGATTGGCCTGAGGAGGTCAATCATCTGATACATCGAATCATAGCTCACCAGCCGTGGAGAGACCATTCAGATCTGGCGAAAATTGTCGCGTCATGATGTCCCCCAGTATCTTCTCTTTCACTCCTATTTCTCTCTCGTACATCCTTATAATCTCCTCACAGTAACTAACTGATCCATAATCAATCGTCTCAATCGCACAGCTACCTTACCGTAATCAGATATAGACACCGTTGCAGTGATGGCCACTGGTGGACTATTCTTCAATATATTTTCACCATCGATCAAGACCTTTTAGTTGAATCATGTTTTGTGTAAAAATTGAGATCACCTTCAACAGCTCTTTCATCTCCTCGTGCAGTCCCTTCATCTTCTTAAATTCTGTGGAGAAATCATCGTAGAAAGATTGTGTTTCCGCCTGGAGTTTGACTCGAACTCTTTGCTGTACGAGATCAATTCACATGTAAGATGACAGGGGCACCTGCAGCTCTCGATCGTCACCAAAGATGCCCCAATTCTGTTTGAGTGAGATGTATTGGGTCCGAACGAGGTTATCAACGAGTGATGTTCCGAGATCTAGTGAAGCATTGTTTATCTCCTCCCACTCTCTCAGGATGTCAAACATGCGATCGAAAGCCTGATGGATCGATCAGAGACCCAACATTACACTGACATCACACCTTCACGATGAGGATTCGCACTTGGTCGATCTGTTCGATGATAGTCTGATCTTGTGATGGCACATCATCGGGCGATAACGAAGGGAAGACGTGATGAACGACCGTCACTACCGTCAGTGGACGTTCATATGTCGGCTGTCTGTAGGGAGAAGGGGATGGGCTTGCCAAGATGCTCATTCAATTCAACTAAAATCATAAAATAATTGCAACATCAGATCCACAAATCATCTGATTCGAACAGAAACATGCCGCAGGTTATCCCCAAGTATTATGATCAAGTGGCTGAGGTCAATGGGCTGACGTTTGTATGTGAGTGGTTTACTCTCGGGTACATGTCTAAATAATCATGCAGCCACAAAGAGCTGGATGGAGAAGGAGAGAACCTATAGATTACAACAATTGAAGGCAGCTCTGGGTGACGATCCGATCCCCACACGTGTGAGTTTCTGCTTTGTCCTCCGTCCATTCTTTGTAACAAAGAGCAGGAGGAGATTTTCAAGTGTGAAGTTAGAGAGAACAACAATGCTTTGGAGAACTGCAGACATCTCCGAGAGAGATACTACGCTGTGAGTAACCGAACATTCAACATTGATTCCTTTGCGACATGTCGCCCTCGTGTGGATGGTTCTAATGAATGCAGGCTCGCGAAGTGATGAAGAAGCTTGAGAACGAGAAGAGATTAGCCAACCTCTACCAACACAAGAACTGATTAGACATAAATTGAGCGAATACCAATCTTCATCTTCACCCTTTTCTTCATCAGTTGAACACAGCCACTCCAAGAATAACATACTGCATCGGACAACCCAGTAGAAGAAAGAGATCATCAGATGCAAGAACAAGCGACACACAGAGAATCATAACAACACCCGCAGAGACAAAGAAGAGACACAAAGAAGAGAGAGACAAACAGACGAGACATTGCATTACAACCCATTACGTCTTTCTGAACGAGTTGGTCTGTGCCTCTGGCTGTGTTCCCCACTGGTAGGCCAGGAGGAGTGCCAACACAGCGCAGACAAAGGGCCAGATCATCTTTGTGACGTCTCCCTCCTTTGCTGCTGCCTTCGCCCCGTGCACCGCCGCAGTTCCTTCGTTCTTCACTCCACTAGCCACCTTCTTCACCGCCTTGCTCGCTGCCGCGGCCGCCTGCATCGTCATCAGCGACATCATCGCGGACGCTTTAGAGGATGATGGTGATGATGATGATGGAGGTGTCACCTGTTGTGGTGCGTCCTTGTGCGTCTTGTATGACTTGACCGACTGGACGAGTTGGTCCAAGAGGGCGTACGCTGCAGAGAAGTCTTGTGCGGCGGCCTGGTGTGCCTTCCCCGCTGCTGCCTTCTCCTTGGCCGGGTTCACTTGCTGCAGCTGAAGCAGCTGCTCCTTCAGCTTGCTCAGCTGTGCGTTCGTCTTCTCCACGAAGCCAGACTCTAAGCTCTCTCCATTGGCCGCACTGGCAGCCGGCTTCTTCTTCTTCTCTTCTGTGGGAGCTGCAGACTTTGTCTGCTTCTTCAAGTCCTTCACTTCCTGTCTGCTCTTCTCGAGCTGCTCCTTTGTCTTTGACTCGGCAGCTTGCAGCTGCTTGACTTGAGCCTCTAACGCTTGCTTCTCCTTGCTGTGGAGGGTGAGCGTGGTGTGAGAGGGTGTGTCTCACCTGTCCTTTCCTTCGTTCTTTAGAAGGGCCTTGTTGGTGTGTGCTTCCTTCTCGGCCTTCTCCTTGGCTGCGATGAGGGCAGCTCTCTCTACCTCGAAGGCGGCGGCGGCCTCTCTGGCTCTCTTTGTCTCACGCTCTGCGGCCTGCTTCTGCTGCTCGATGGATCTCAATTTACGATCTCCCGCCAGAATTCTCTCCTCCAAGCTCTTCTTCTCTTCCTCGAACTCGTTGCGGAGGGCTGCAGAGGGTGAGAAAAGTTGGAGAAAGGTAAGAGAAAAGTGAGAGAAAATTCACTGACCTTTCTCGCGAGTCTGCTTGGAATCTTCGATCTGGGCGATGGACTGGGTGGACCACACGGAGCCGTTACCGGGGGCAACCGAATTGGCCTGCTGCAGGCGGTACGCCTCGGACATTCTGAAGAGCTGCTGAGACAGCTCCTGAATGCGGTTGGTCAGCTCTTGGATCTCAGTCTGCTGCTCTTCTCTCTTCTTTCTCTCCTCTACAAACTGCTGCTGAGATCGGCTCGCCTGTTGTTTGTCCCCGGCGGCCTACAACGAATAAGAATCGATTTTCGAAAAAGATCTCACCTGAGCTTGGAGTTCGGCGAGTTCGGCGCGAAGCTTCGAGATGGTGGATTCGTATGCGGACGTGTCCACCTTTGGTGGCTCTGGCTTCGACTTCACGGCGGTCAGCTCCTTCTCCAATGTCTTTACGCTCTCGGCGTGTCGGTTGAGCTCCTTCTTCGTGGCCTCGTGGGCGGCCTTCTCTTCAGCCAGCTGCTTGTTTCCGCTGTCAGAAGAAGCCTTCTTTGTGGCCTCGTGGGCGGACTTCTCGTCGGCCAGCTGCTTCGCAGCTTCGGCGGCGCTCTTCTTTGTGGCCTCGTGGGCGGACTTCTCGTCAGCCAACTGCTTCGTGGCTTCGGACAATTGCTTGCTTCCACTGTCGGCAGCGTTCTTCTTTGTGGCCTCGTGGGCAGCCTTCTCGTCGGCCAGCTGCTTCGCAGCTTCGGCGGCACTCTTCTTCGTGGCCTCGTGGGCAGACTTCTCGTCGGCCAGCTGCTTGTTTCCATTCTCAGAGGAAGCCTTCTTCGTGGCCTCGTGTGCAGCCTTCTCATCGTTGTACTGCTTCTCGAAGGTGTTGGCACCCTTCTTTGTGGCCTCGTGGGCGGACTTCTCGTCAGCCAACTGCTTCGCAGCTTCGGCGGCGCTCTTCTTCGTGGCCTCGTGTGCAGACTTCTCTTCAGCCAACTGCTTGTTTCCATTCTCAGAGGAAGCCTTCTTCGTGGCCTCGTGTGCAGCCTTCTCATCGTTGTACTGCTTCGTGGCAGTGGCGACTCCCTTCTTTGTGGCCTCGTGTGCAGCCTTCTCGTCAGCCAACTGCTTCGCAGCTTCGGCGGCGCTCTTCTTCGTGGCCTCGTGGGCAGACTTCTCGCTGTCGTATTTCTGGTTCGAAGCGTCTCCGGCCGATTTCGAGGAGCTCTCTGCCACCTTGACTTGTTCCTTGAGCAGGGCGACCTCCTTCTCTAAATTTGCCTTCTCAGCCTGAGCCTTCTTCGTGGCCTCGGCGGCCTCCGTCTGAGCTGCAGAAGATCCCTGTGTGGCCTTGGCAACCTGAGCCTCTAAATCGGCCACCTTCTTGTTCGAAGCCTCCAATTGGGAGTTGTGAGCCTTCTCCTTCTTTCCAGCTTCTTCTTGCGATGCGGCGAGGGAAGCTTTCGTCGAGGCTAATTCGGCCTTCGCGGCCTCGGCCGTCTTCAGCTGCTCCTTCACTTGGTTCAATTCCTTCTCTAAAGCTTGTCTCTGTGCGGCCTCCTTCTCCTGCTGTGCCTTTCCTTCTGTTCCCTGGCTCTTGTTCTTCTGCAGCTCTGCCTCCAAATCGGTCGACTTCTTGTTGGCGGCGTCGATCTTGGCCTGGAGCTCCTTCTCCTTCTGGGCGGCGGCCTCTTTAGCAGCCTTGTCTGCCGCTGCGGTGGCTTGGACTAGAGCGGCCTGATGATCCTTGGCGGTCTTCTCGTTGGCGGCACGGAAGGCGGTCAACTGTGCCTCGGCCTCTTTCAGGCGGCTCTGTGTGGCTTGTCCATCTTGGACTTCGAGATGGGCGGCTGCCAGCTCCTTCTCCAGGGTTGAGACTCGGTTGGAGTCTCCAGAGGGGGCACCGGAGCTCTTTGCTGTCTGAAGAATGGTATCAGATATGATGTGACGTGTCGATGAAAATGGGGATGCAGAGATGGAATGGGGCTCACCTTGAGTTCTTGTTCCAGGTTCTTGTTCTTTCGGAAGAGTTCATCTCTTTCCTTCTCGGCATCGGCGAGACGAGCGGACACATCGGCAGAACCAGTGACCAAGATGTTGTTGATGACGTTGCGACCGTTAACGATCTCTCCCTCATCGATGGGGGAGGTCAGATCTTCTTTCCACACTCCATCGACGACGTATTTGAATAGGTATCGAGTGTGGGGTTTCAGCCCGTGGACTGTCAACAAGAATTCGTTGCCCTGCTTGGTCATGGGGGTGGCCGTCCAACCGTTAAATTGTCCACCCACAGAGATCTGATCGCCTCCGTATGGCCATCGAAACGTGTAACTGATGTCTAAAGAGGGAGGTTACTCTTGGATCGAAATGGAGAGGAGATAAGTACTCACTATCTGCCATGTTGTGATTGTGTGAGAATAGATATGTGCGAGTTTCGGGGTATGGATATATTCAGACCTAAATGTAAAATGAACATCCCAAGCATCGAAATGTAACCCATCGAATAGAACGAGTCACGATGGACAATGAGATGGCCTAATCACTCACACGAAGTAGAAGTTGCAGTTTCAAATGAGAACCTCCCCTCGCTTCCCTTCTTTGGCCTTATGTTAAATGGCTTGTTTTTGTAGGATCGGCTCCTCCACGAATTATGCACGTTAACAACGCTGACACGCCACGCTAATGTTTATGTTCCAGGGAATTGGCTTTCACGTGTAATTCAAATGGCCTCAAACGATAAGCTCTTAATCGCACAAGTGCTTGTCTATGTAGGGCTGTCATGAAGCACAAGAAGGCTGTGAGGGGTAGATCAGGTGGCCTTTGTGGATGAATCGGAAGAGGTGGTTGCATGTTGATGGTGGCACAGCTTTCGTGCATGGTGAAGAAAGAGACGCAAACCGTGTCGTATGTGTGACATCCATCCATTTGTGGGGTGTCTGCTTGATCGTTGTGAACATCCGGAGTCGATCAGCCCTGAACGTCTTGAGATAAACTCGGGACAAAGAGATGTAGGTCTCTCTGTTTGCTCTGAGGGGCAACGGATCCGTTGCAAAGATTTGAATCCAAACATCATTTCCATTTTATTGACACGCAAGATGAGTTACGATGAAGACGATGAATATCAAGGATGGGTGTCCGAATCACAGAGTGAGTCGTAGGATGATTGTCGATGTTGCCTCTGATGCGTGTGTTACAGAGGTTGGAATCATCTTCTTAGTTTTCGCCGCAGCCTTCGGTGGACTGGGATTTGTCATGTTTTTAGACACTGGTCTACTCTCCATTGCGAATGTCAGTGATGTGATCATTCGATTCGATGTTCTAATGTGCGGACAGCTGCTACTCCTCATCGGTCTTTCATTATGTTTGGGTGCCGAACGCTTGAAGAACTTCTTCATCAATCCACAGAAACTACCATTCACCCTCATGTTCTCTCTTGGCATCTTCTTACTTCTCAACGGATACTCCATCCTCGGTTTCTTGGCGGAGATGATCGGATTCTTCATGTTGTTCAAGTGAGTGTGGACATCATAACACGAGTCTCAATCATACACAGAGAGTTTATCCCCCTCGTCAGGACGGCCGTTCGTTATGTATTCAGTGGCTTCTCTCTTACGTGATAAATACGACGAGTCCTCTACATCACAACAACTTCATGTTCTGTGCCGCTCCGATCAAAATTCCACTGTTCATCGTCTGGAGAGATAACCGTCTCGGTTGCTCTTCGTTCGGTGTCTCTCGCACATCTGCATCATCTCTCAATCGTCATCGACATGTTTGTCCCCACCTGCATGTGGTGGCTGAGGCAGCTCATCCACGATCCATGGATGTTGAATCGCTCGGTCTAAAGTGAGACGCTGCTCCGTGTTCACGGTCAACAGACCAGCGTTGAGGTCTTTACAAGCTTGGGATGCATCAGAAGGCTCTTGGTACGTGCCGAGCAGCAGCTCTGAGACGTTGTTGAAAGGAAAGCTGCCCGTCAGCATGGTATAGAGGACAACTCCAAGCGACCAGACATCGATGAGAGAGCCGACATATTTCTGACCGAGCAGCTATTCGTGGTAAGGATGTGAATAAAATAGAATAAAATCTGGTCGGAGGATGAGCTCACCATCTCGGGGGCAGCGTAAGCGGGGGTTCCACAGAAAGTCTCTCCCAACTTATCTTCGGGTAAGAAATTACTCAGACCAAAGTCGATGAGTTTGACGACACCATCTTTCGACACCATGATGTTCTTGTGTTTGATGTCTGCATCATCATTCGGTGATCGCTCCATCATGACATGACATCACCTCTGTGGACGATTTCATTCGAATGGCAGTAAGCCACGGCCGAGAGAATCTGTCTGAAGAGACGATGGGTCTCGTACTCGGAGAGTCTTCCCTTCCTCTGGATGTGTTCCATCAGATCAGTGCCCTCTCCATCGATGAGCTCCATCACGATATTCAACTTGACTCCAAATTCGATCACCTGCAACCGTCAATCACATCAAAAGGAGCTTTCGTACGATAATGAAGGAAATTGTCATTTTGATGGAGAGCGTTGTAGAAGGAGAGCAGAGTGAATGAAGGTGGACTCACTTCAGACAAGCGGATGATATTCTCGTGTTGTAGTTTGCCCATGATATTGATCTCTCTCTTCGTTCGCTCGACTTCAGCTCTGTCCATCTTTCGCGTGTTGATGATCTTCACGGCAAATCGTTCGCCCGTTTCTTCGTGTACGGCACTTCGCACTTTTCCGGTGGTACCTTGTCCCAAGAGCTGTTGTATGATGTCAGTCAAGGGTGATGATCATCATGATGGAGATGATGAGTTGGCGATGATCATGAGATGATTTCACGAGGCATCAGGTGATGAATGATGATACGATGAGACGATCAGCCCACCTCTCCCAATACATACGGTCCCAATCGTTTGATCTTGTTATTATGCTCTCCCTCCGGCTGAGGCGCCCTCTTCAGCTTCATGCACAGTCGGAATTCACCCCCCGTGGATCGATACGGGAACACCTGGGACGATCGATCTACAACTCATCCCACCACCATCTCTCACCTCCAAGTGTATGGCCACTTGTGATCCATCTTTGTGCAAGATCGTGAAGACACCCGTCGTGTCTAACGTGTAAGCAGGCTTCACCTCTGCCGGTACAATGATCGAATTCTCTTCACAAAACTGTTCGGATACATCTGCAATCTTCAGCGTGGGCGAACGTGAGGCTCTTCACCGGGCGATTGGGTTCTCTCTCTCTTCCTCGGTGGTTCACCGTTCAGGGGTGAATTCTTGGCTGATGACGTGTTATGATGTCATCGAGATGAGGTGGTCTCACCCGTCTTTTCTTTCGGTTTTCTCTTCCTGGCTGACACCTTCTTCTTTCGCCGAATGAATTCGGACATCATTTTTCCCGCCATTTCTGCTCCTGTGTATCCGAATAATCGGAGACTGAAACAACCGGAGACACAGATGATCCTCTCCGTCTCATCGAGGATGACGATGCACTCCATGCTGGGATCTAATTTCGTGATGGCTCCGTTATAGAGGATCACGATCCCCAACTTGATCTGTTTCAACTGCATGCTGCAAGGAAAGACGGAATTGTCTTGATGTCTGCCGATCATGTTGCGATTGATGGTTGCAGATTCTGGGGCGACCGGGGGAGTCTGCACGATGGTGGGCTGGATGTTGGCGGGAAAAAGGAAATTGAGAGTCCTCTTCTTCGCTTCTGTCTCTTGTGTGAGATGATAATGTGACGGTGATGTGGTAGTGATGAGGAGAGATGAATGGACTCACTCTCAACTTCGATACCGAAGACTTCTTCGACCTGGACACGGTATCGGTGATTGGATGATAATCACGATCACCTGTTTGCTGATGGAACGGAAACCACCCTGTGTGTCTAATGAGATGGTGACACTCTCCTCTTTGTAAGGTTCGAACATCAATAGAAATGATGTAGTTCCGTCCATTGATGATCTGGAGATGTTGACTCTGATTGGAACGGGTTCTAGGTGACCCTTCTTTTGAATTTCGGCGATCAAGCTTTTTCCGTCTAAGAAGTTTAAGTCATGAGTGGACAATCCACAGCCTGGCCAGGAATCAGTGATCGAGGGAATTACGAGTGAAAACGCTGGCGGAATAGCGAATGATAGGATGTCACCTGGTGGGGCTGTCACACTGGCAAGATGATACTCTCGATATGATTCTGACATGAGTTGATGTACGCTGAGATTGATGCATTCGTGTGGTTCTAGATTGATGAAACCTTTCGTGTTCTCAGCCGCCGTGATGATACCTTCAGGATTGGCGTATAACACTGCGGAATGCGATGAACTCGCATTACTGGACATTTGTTTTTCGTTTTCGTGTCTGTTGGACCTTGTGTTGCATGCAACAGAAGGATGTGTTTGTTGCCGTTGAACCTTCGCAGGGGGCACAAGATTATCATTGTAGAAGAAGCCGTTTATTTTTTGAAATTTCGATACATTCATGTGATCTGCTCGATTCGATCGAGCCGAGATGAAGTATTCAGTGGCCAATTGACGCCCAATTAGCGTGCATCGATATATTACATCATTAAAAACAGATGAAAGTAACGGATGTAATATCATGTGTTGTGTCTTCGAGAACAAGTGATTTGAACCATCAGAGCTACACCTACGCTGTTTAGAGTTGATGAGGTATATGTACCTGCCATGATAGAGCCACGGAGCATCACGCCTCATAGCGGAAGTCGCATCGTTGAGCGAAAGCGCACCACATCAATACTCCATCGTCAGAAACTCCGCTTTATCCTTCATAGGCCGATTCCATCCAAAGAGAGGTCGGCCCTCCCCTCGGCCTCCTTCCACCTCGTCTGATACCTCCAACGATATCACAACGACAAGAGTTGGGTGAAGCACGTTCTCTGATTGGCCCAAAACTCTACGAGATCTAGAGACAGAGAGATAGAAAGAATGAGAGAAGAGAAGAACCCAGCCTCGGGGTGCGTGAGATACCGTATTTCTATTCCGAAACCGCCACGCGCGACGGTTTTGACAGGTAGCATCTCTCAATCTTTGACCCGTACCGGGTCATAACGAGTATCTGTTGTCACAATCAGCATCTCTGTGTGGTGCCCGCTTGGAGATTCTCAGACACGGATTCGATGAGGAATGTTAGAGCTGAAAGTCATTCTCCTCTAGTCAAGGGACACAACAGGTGCACAAGCAACACTGTACTATCTACTGCTATCAACAATGAAGCTGTACCTCTTTATCATCGCCTCAGTCATCGTGGCCGCCTCAGCTTGCGGAAGCGGAGAGAGTAACTGGTGAGAATCTTCATTCCACATCACGATTCGAAATGATCCTCTCGTTCGACATGGACTCACCATCTCTTCAGTAATGGAGCGTGTTACAACCCCAACCAGTACTCTTGTGCCACAGACATCAATGGAGCTAAAATGCTGTGCCCTGTAAACTTTAAAGCATGCAATGGTGCTTGCTACTCCCCCAACACTTACCACTGCGTCAACGGCGGTCTCATCTACGGTGCTGAGTCATCCAGCTCAGGATCTTCCAGCTCAGGATCATCTAGCTCCGGCTCTGCCGTAAACCCGGGACCTGCCCCCGCACCTGCCCCTGCCCCATCTGCCACCAAGTCATCTGGCTCTACCACCGGCTCATCTTCTGGTTCAGGACCAGCCAGCTGTGCCTACGGTAACGAGAACAAGATGGCCGGCAACAACTTTTACGATCAGGTACGATTTAGAACCCACTCCATCATGTGATCTCCTGACGCTCGCGCAGTTTGACTTCTTCACTGGTTCCGACCCCACCCACGGCTTCGTCAAATTCGTCGACCGCAACACTGCCCAGAACACTGGTCTCATCAGCGTCAACGGCGACAAGGTCTACATGGGCGTCGACCACACCAACCAGCAGTGGGGCGGCCGCCCCGCCGTCCGTCTCTCCTCCAAGGCCAGCTTCACCACCGGCCTCGTCATCATCGATCTCGATCACATGCCCGGATCCGTCTGCGGCTCTTGGCCAGCATTCTGGACCGTCGGTGGCAACTGGCCATACAACGGAGAGATCGACATCATCGAGGGAGTCAACAACGGAGGTACCAATCAGATCACCCTCCACACCAACTCTGGCTGCTCTGCCTCCGGCCAGAGAAACATGACAGGAAGATCCGTCGGTGACAACTGTGACGTCGCCGCCACTGGTAACGCCGGCTGTGGTGTCACCATCACGAAGGCCAACAGCTACGGCACCCCCTTCAACAACGCCGGCGGTGGCGCTTACGCCATGGAGAGATCGGCCGACGCCATCAAGGTCTGGTTCTTCCCCAAGGGACAGTACCCCGCCGACCTCCTCAGCGGCAAGCCCAACCCATGCTCATGGCCCGCCCCTGACTCTCACACACCCCTGGGAGGCAACTGCCCGGGTTCTCACTTCCAGGCCCACAACATCATCTTTGACATCACCTTCTGTGGTGACTGGGCTGGAGCCGTCTTTGGACAACAGTGCGGAGGAAATTGCAACAACTTTGTCGCGAGCAACCCCAACGCTTTCTCTGAGAGCTACTGGTTGATCAACTCGGTTCGTCTCTTAAGCAGATAAGAGAGCATCGTATGAACTGTAAGTTTTGTCAATAGATGTATACAATTTGCCTCAACGTTCCATCTTCTCTTGTCTCTAGCTCTCTCCTCTGTGTTTTTACCTGTGTGACTACTCTTTCCATTCTCGTTCTTTTGATTGTGCCGAGGCTGTGGAGAAGAGAGGTGCTCGTAGATGGTGGATGGGGTGACCTGTGCATCTTGGGACCACCACACTTCTTAGTCATCGCTGCGGAGCTGGATGATCTCTTCCCCGAAAAGGGAGGAGTGACTCTTTCCTCGCTTTGCCCCCTGCGCCTCACCTCGTATCTATAATAGGGATTAGGCAGGTGTAAGGATGAATTCTGCTTCGAGCCCGAAGTGTCGCACTTCATACATCGATCAAAAGATGACGCCCGTTCATATGTACACAAAACTTTATCAGATCGATTCTCTCTCAGTTGACTAAAAAGTCGATTCTCATCTTGCCAAGACCGTTCGAGCTGCACGGCGTCTGTCCCATCGGTGCGATGACCTTCCATGATGTTCGTGTCGGGGCGGTCTGTGTGTGTGTGTGGTCTGCATTTCGGTACAAGAGGGGAATCCCGTTCCACTTGACAGACGCAGGCTGTTGATGTTCTATCGATCGGTGTGTCCACTGCATCTTTTCTCTTCCCGCTTCTCTGTCTCTGTGAACAATGACGAGAAGCCTGAAATGCCTTCTGATTCTGAAGCCCTCGTCTTTACCGCAGGATATTGACAACTGAAACGAACATTCTATCTTCCAATCCGTAAGGGAGCCAATACTGCGAGGGTTTCACAAAGAGAGAGATGATAAGTGACAACGGTGCGTCACCCTCTTCGCCTCACTAAACGAATCAAAGGACAAGGAACCTCCTATACTGGACCGCTCTGTCACAAAGTCGTCACACGACTCACGAGTTTCAGCAGCGTGAGAAGTACCATCTGGTTTTATTCTGTTTTCACGACTGGATCATGTGTCGATCGTCCCCATCTTCACACTTCCTGCGGCCTCGATGCCTGCCGCTTCGGCCAGCTCCGCTCTCAAATCGTCTAGTCCCTCTCCCGATTTCGAGCTGGTGACCAAGATGCGAGGTGAGACTTGAAGCAGTCCCTGGCATTTGAGCTTGAGTTGTTCCATGCGTGACACCAACTGTGATCGCGTCAGAGGTGGGGATGATGTCTCCGTGGAACACAAGATGCCACCGATGGATGACGATGATGGAACGTGAGAACACCTCTCGATTGTTCATCTGATCACTCTTGGTCATGATGAGTGTGAATTTGATTCCAAGATCCTCTAACGTGTCGATGAACCCATGATCTTCCGTCCTCAGCCCGACACGTCCATCCACCAACAGACAGATCCTGATCTGTGTCAATCATCATCTCGATGTCGTCATCTCATCATCTTCACCTCGTCAGACTCGTTCGTGATACCAAATACTTTTTGATGTTCTGCCTCCACTCATAGCTGACCGTCTGGGGCACCTAAAGGAGGACAGTCAGCGATATCTCGCGGAAAACTCGTGCCTCAGCGTAACCGTAGCCAGGCATGTCTACCAACCATAGGATCGACTGTGCATCGGTAGGGCTGGCGACCTCTGTACGTGTCAGATCTTACTTGATGTGAAGCTTCACCCTTCTTTTCTTTCGGGTCGAAGACTTTGACGCCAGGAATGTGAATGCCTGAGATGTTCTCTACGACTGGCTGCGAGATTTGAATTTCAAATGTGATGGAGATGATCACCCTTTCGAATCGTATGTTTCTTCTTATGCTCTTGGCGAGGGAAGTGTGTCTTAGTTCGAAATAATTCAGCGTCTGAGTCTTTCCCTATCATTCGAATCACGATCGACATTCTTTCATCTGTCTGTGATGGACTCACGGGTCTCTTTGATGTCTCTACAAGTTTATGGGTGCTCAACAGGGAATTCATTAGACTCGATTTACCCACATTAGAATGGCCTGCAAATGCGATCTGAGAGGGTCATAAGACAGCAATCGTGAACCCTCACCACACCTCTGGTATGTCTTCCGGCCACAGCTTGTTCACATCCGCAAATGAACCTCTGAACTGGCATTTATTCTTGACGAACAGCCAGTGTCCGAATTGTCTCGCCTTCATAGAATGCATGATGCCTCTCGTATATACAGTCCCGTCTGTGATCAGATCAGATCACACGGGTTTTCTATGCAATTTTTTTTTTACCCAACGGCTACAAGAAACGTTCAACTTCAGAAGTGTCGGTTGGGTAGAGGACTTTAGAATCAAGTCCTTTAGACAGTCCTATGGAGGACCCATCCTCTTCAAATGACGTCCCACACTTTATGTCTCCAGCAGACGTTGGCCATTTGAGGTGATAGAATGCGACTTTAATGCGGCTTGCTCGAAACGGGCAATCTTTAGAGGATAATTAAGAAGCGTCGTGACTCATGATTTATAGTGGGAAAGAGACCCTTGACAGACCCACACATGAAGATATGAAATCTGAGAAGATCTTTACGGTCAGTGGCAAGCATTTATTGAGTGAAGCTGCCATAGAAGATGCCACTAATTCCGACTCCGAAGAGTTAGAATCGAGAGCCAGGTGCGGGGATATTACATGATCATNAGACCCACACATGAAGATATGAAATCTGAGAAGATCTTTACGGTCAGTGGCAAGCATTTATTGAGTGAAGGTGCCATAGAAGATGCCACTAATTCCGACTCCGAAGAGTTAGAATCGAGAGCCAGGTGCGGGGATTTTACATGATCATTCATACAGACTTGTATTCTTCGTTATACTCGAAGCTATCACGTCGCATTTTCTTTCTATAATCGCCCGCCTCATGTGTCGGATGAATGCGACAAGATATGTGCAACCGAGTTGCATGAAAACAAAAAAACGATTCACAACCATCTTGAACCGTTGACTCACCGATATCAGCAACGAACCCAAAAAGAAAAGGAAGATCAACTTCACAAAAGACGAAGACGAAGCCATCGCCGATGGAGTCAAGAAAGGTTTAGAATGGGAGGTCATCGTCAAGGTTGCCCATCTACAACGGACACCGAATCAAATCAAAGAGAGGTGAGAGACATCGATCGTCCGATCTCATGTTCTCAGGTGGAGGAGGATGAAGGAAAAGGACCTCGTTCGGCCTGCAAAAGTGAGAAAGATCGACGAGATCTCTTCTCCCTATCTACGTGAAGATGAGACCAAGGTGAGACATCATCATCATCTGTCGATTTGTGTGAGAAGATTGACGAAGGCAGGCCATGGACCACATCAACACGAGGAGAAAAGAATTAGAGGAAGAAGAGGAGAGACTGAGAGCCAAAGAGATGGACCTACACACGAGAGAGCAGGAGCTAAACGCATTAGAAAAGAAAAAGAGCGAGAGAGAACCCGTGAGTCTCTTCTCTTCCCACATCTTTTATTTCGAATTTATTTTTTCGAATCTGACGGCGGCAGGGACGTGAAGACGACATGCTGAAACAACACAAGAAGATCATCTGTGAACTGTCTATCAGGTGAGAATCAAATAAGTGAAGGTGAAGATCTGACTCTGATCAGGGAGGCGAGGCAGCTGAGAGAACAAGCGAGAAGGATTGTGGCGGAAAATAGTTACCGCATCGGAAAAATCGTTTCGGAGAGGTGAGATCTCGATGAAATTTCGATCTGATGGGTGAAGACATGGAACGACGTACAACGATGCGTGGCAAGACGGGCACGTGTTCAGAGAACTCAATCTACGTATCGTGAGTGTGGCTCGTTGTAGAAGGAAACTCAGCTACGGTAGGTACAACACAACGATAAGAAGGAGGAGTTAGAGAAGGTCAAGAGGGAGCTGACGAAAAAGACGAAACGAATCGGTGAGCGAAATCGAAACATTTATTTCGATTTATTGTTTCGGCTGACGAGAATAGAAAAAAACGCAGAGATGATGGAAATGAGAACGCCAGACATTGCAAAGGAACTAGAGAACCTACAACGAGAGAGAGAATCATTAGACATACGACAAGCTTACAACCGAAAGGTGACACACCCTCCCCTCTTCCCAACTGAAAACGAAACAGGAAGAACTAGATCTGATGTCAGAGAGGGAAGGGCTGTCCATCGAGAAGAACAAGCACATCCGCGAGATCAAACGTATCAATGACGAAGACGCTTCACGTTGGAAAGACTACCCCGTGTTACGAGAGAGATATGTCTTACTCACTCTTCTCGGAAAAGGTGGTTTCAGCGAAGTGTACAAGGTGAAATCTCGCGGAGATTTCGATGTGATGACGTCATCAGGCCTTCGACCTGCAGGAGCTGATGATCGTGGCCTGCAAGGTACACCAGCTGAACACGATGTGGCTGGACAAGAAGAAGGAGAACTACATGCGCCACGCTTTGAGAGAGTCACAGATACACAAATCTGTCGTTCACGACAAGATCGTTCGACTCTACGATGTCTTTGAGATCGACGAGAACAGCTTCTGCACCGTGCTGGAATACTGCAACGGGCAGGACCTGGACATCTACCTCAAGACCCAACCGGTGAGGAAAAAAATGGCGGGGAGTGGGGATTGAAGTGGGGCAGGTCATACCCGAGAAGGAAGCGAAGAGCATCATCTGTCAGATCTTCTCTGGGCTGAATTACCTCAACGAATCGAAGACACCGATCATCCATTACGATCTGAAGCCAGGGAACATTCTCTTCTCGGACGGAGAGGTGAAGATCACAGACTTTGGCCTGAGTAAGATCATGGAAGAAGACCAAGAGGTGATGGACCTCACTTCACAAGGAGCTGGAACGTATTGGTGAGTCATCACTAACATCACATCGTCACGATCATCTCATCACCATCGCGATGATGTAGAACCGAGAGCTGACGATGAGCAGGTATCTACCACCGGAATGCTTCGAAGTCAGTAAAGAGCCCATCAAGATCAGCAGCAAGGTGGACGTGTGGTCCGCTGGAGTGATCTTCTATCAGATGCTATACGGAAGGAAGCCCTTTGGTAACAACGTATCGCAACAGAAGATCCTCCAAGACAAAGTCATCATCAACGCTCAATTAGAGTTTCCAGCCAAGCCGGTCGTGACACAACAGGCGAAGGTGACGGGAAAGATGAGATGAGACGATCTGATGATGGGGCAGGATTTTATAAAGAGGTGTCTAACCATGTCGCAAACGATGCGGCCGGATGTAAAGAGCTGTTTTCTAGACCCTTATCTCAAACCGAGTGCGACAACGAGGAAGGATAAGAAATAAACATAAAATCACAATCTTTTATTTCTCTTATCACACTTGCACAGGAGAGAAGAGGAGGAGGTACAAAATCGAGCAGTTTAATCAAAAAAGACATTTACAGATGAGCGCAGCGTGGGGTTGATGGTTAAGAGTTGTGAGAGCTTTCTTCTCATTTCTTTCGATACAGTGAAATTCTTGTTGTCCGGTGGCAATGGGATGCTCTCGTATCTTCTAAAGAGCTGTTGAACCTCATCTGTGCCGTACGGAAACTCTCCAAAGAGGAGGCAGAAGGCGGTGACTCCGAGAGCCCAGGCATCTGCTTTCGTCCCTTGGACTTCCTTGTTGAATAAGAACTCAGGTGCGATGTATTCGATCGAGCCGCAAAGCTCCTTAGAGGTTGATTCTTTTCCTTCGGTGTAGGTGAAGAAGGTAGAGAGCCCCCAATCGATGAGGATCGGTCGGTCTTCGGCGTCGATCATGATCTGAGATGGGCGTCAGAAAGACATTCGCATGCTGGTTGATGGAGCTCACATTCTCCAGCTTGATATCTCGGTGTGCCACGCCTCTCTGGTGACACCGTGATAGTGTGAGTGCAATCGAAGACATGAAACGCTGGACTTGAACCTCTGGCAGAGGCTTAAACTTTCTGTTGGCCATAATATCAAAGAGGTCCTGACCTTCGACCACATCGAAGACGAGTTCCTGAATGTCCGTTAGACATCAATCACAATCCAATCCATCTCACCGTCACGTGGTCGGTCTTGAAGAGGTATCGATATGGGCATACACCTGAGATGCCTTTTATGATCTTGTTGGCGCAGATCTCTCTCTCAATGTTCTTTGCGCGATGGTTCAATCTCTTGATGGCAACCTCCTCTCCCGTCTCTTCTATGAATCCTAGCAGCACGGAGCCAAACGATCCTTCTCCCAGTTTGGCAAGACACTGATGCCCCCTCTTGCTCACGCTACTGTTCATTTGCAATGCTCTGTATGAATGAATGGGCTTCGTGGGTATCTGCGTGGATCTCTAAGAGCCCCAGCACCCAACCCACAGGGGTCGTTTACCATCCAAATCTGATCGGATCGCACCACCATAAGTGCCCTATTTCGGATGAAAGGCCCATTTAAGAAGGAGACTCTTCATCAAATGCCATCAAAACCCGCCTTTGACTACACCATGGCGACATACAGTGGCTCTATTTTCGTTTTTGGAAGTTTTCGAACTCGTGGCAGTGGAAGACGGTGAGAAACTGAGCTGTTGGGGCCATTCGATGGATTTCTCGGTGGGTCCGGTGTCACCCTATTCTATTCTGAACGGTGGGTCCATAAACTATTGAGTATTGATCGTCTCAGTTTAGAAAGTGCGTCGAATGGAGCACGCAGGTACTGAAGGGGTGAGGGATGTATCTGGAAGGCTTGGGACTTACATTGAGAGAGTTCAGCAGTGAAAGGCGAAAATTATTTGAGATGTACAGGAGATATTCACAAGTTTCATCTGAATTGCTTCCAGCACCCACACAAAAGCATGGAGTAACAGAGAATGATGCGTGGTCTCTGAATTAGAATCAATTAATACACTTAGCTGGAAGGTTACCTCTTTGTATTAAATCACGTCAGGTTGGAGTCCACATCAACATCATAGGTGCTCTTCGATCTGATTTATTTCTCTCTATGTATTACAACAGGCTAGAGAAGGTGCTACTTCCTTATTCTAGTGCTTGTCTTGGTCTCATCATCAGTCCCTCTTGTTCTTTTCTCTCCTGTCATCACAATCTGGTGTGAGGAAGCAAAAGATCTCCGAGACGATGTTGTATCCAAATTTCTCTATCGTGTTGTTGAAGGACTTCCATCGCTGCTCATACTCCTTCAGCTCGTCCGATGCATCATCGCTGGAAGATGAAGATGTCGACTCTTCGTGGACAGAGTAGTAGTTGGTGTTGGGTGGAAGGAAGATAGCTGCCATTTGATATCGTGGTAGTGCGTGTGTTCTCGTGATCGTGCTGTGTGCGGTTTGTGCGCTTTAAAGCGGGATCTTACAAAAACCTTCGGAGATTTCGATTGGATTACTTTCTCTTTCATCCGGATCAATTATCCGCCCACCGTCTCAATCGATCCGGCCTCAAGATGTCACGTGCGATATCTCGCTGTACCATTTCTCTCTGTTTAATGGTGTGGGTGTCTACAGAGTGATAGACGCACCATGAAGGACGATATACCAGGTAAAGGGCCCGGCCTCGTGGATCTGAGTAGGAGCTCGTGAGTAGAGTGTCAGCCTTGAGGCCTCGTACGAGCTCGAAGTACGAAACTCTCGCCGTCTGTTGGAAGAGTCCGTCTGATGAGAAGAACGACACAGACGAGTGGTCATCACGACCACCATTCCTCCCCTCTGTGCACTGATTCTCACTGTCTTCGATAGTGAACGAGTAACGATGGTAAAAATATGTCGTGTACAGAGTAACTGAGGGGAGAATGCATAAGAACACAACGGAAGGAGGGCCTGAAAGAGACAGAGGCTGGCCTTGAGAGCAGAACAGAAAATCGGAATTTCCGGTGTCTTTCTACAGACAGCATCCGGGGGACAACAACGTACACCCATCGTCACTGAAAAGAACTCGCCTCTATACGAACGTACGAACGAATGAAATATGATCTCCTCTTATAGACTGCCTGCATGTGAGTTTGAGATGTGATCTTCATGGTATGGAAATGATTCACAGGTGTTTTTGTGTTGATCATTCTATGCGGTGTGGGAGCTCAAGATATTTCGAGAGAGGAATGTTTGAATCGCTGCTCATCTGATTTCTCTCTCAACAACCGAACATCACCATGCTGTGGCTGCTGCGGCCCTTCTGACACTTGCCACGAGTCTGAAACTTATGCAGTATGTTGTTCAACCTCTCAATCCTTCTGTGGTTGCAATTCACCTCCTTGCAATGGTGCGATAAGTACAAGAATGTCTCTCGAATGACACGATCTCAGGTCTATTTTACAACTTGACAAATACAGGAGCTACTATCGTCGAGTCTTTCGGCGCATGCTATGATCCTTCCCTGGATAACTCGGGTGCGAGAAGAGGTTCCATTCATCTTCTAAATTCACCCAGCAAACTGTTACGATGAGCCTGCCCACTCCTGGGTCGTCTGCCCGAACGAACACACCGTATGTGGTGCAGCCAACGATACGTCAGTCGATCTCACGTCTCCACACCTTCTCACCTGCCAAACAGGTACTCATGCTGCCCCCCGGGTACCTTCTGTAACTCTACATCGACCGACTCTTCACCCAAATGCACTCCCAATCACATCCGTTCGTCCTTCTCTTCTTTAGCCGTCGCCACACCAACCAACGGCACCACCAACAACCCAAACTGTGAGCTCCTCCCACCTCATACACCTCACACATCTCATACATCTCAAACATCTCATTCCCATCAGGCAACTGCCCCACCTTCTTAGATTGCTGCAACGGCCCTTGTTACTCTCGCAAAGATTACACCTGCTGGATGGTTGGCTCGGGCGACAGTGCCACCTACCAACTCTGCCCCAACGGTACTCTCTTGTGTGGCCCAGACTGTTACTCTCCCTTCATTTGGGCCTGTGATGACGGACACATCTACAAGGTGAGGAGGAAGGAGGAGAGGAAGCTGAAGGGAACAGCTCACCAATTCGACGGGTGCCATGTTGTCTACCGGGGGTATCATTGGTATTGCTGTGGGAGCGGGAGTGTTGCTCGTATTGTGTGTGGTACTAGCTATCTACCTCGCTTGGAGGTGATGATGATGATAAGATGATGAACATGATGATGATGATAACATGATGAACTGAGTGGATGGACAGATGGGGTATCAAGAAGGGAAAGAAGAAGGAGAAGGGGACGATTCTGACAGACGTCAAGATCGGAGAAGTCATCGGTAACGGCTACTTTGGTCAAGTGTACCGCGGGACATGGTGAGCAACACACGTCAAGTACACGTCAGAATGACAATCGAATGACAGGAACGGTACAACGGTGGCTCTGAAGACGATCAAGAAGGAAGGAAATGACGTGGACGGTAGGAAGTGGAGAGACGAAATTGCTCTATTACAGTGAGCGTTGTAGATCGTCTCATTCCATTGAAACTCACGGATGCAGTGATCTGAATCATCCAAATATCGTGAGACAATACGGTATCTACGCTACCGAGCTGAACATGTTCATGGTGAGAGACATATCGAGTTTCAAGTTGAAGAGGGTGCAGGTGGTCGAGTTTGCCGAGAACGGAGCTGTAGATGTCTTCTTGAGGAAGAGAAGCAACGCAGATCGATTGAGCAACTACGATCTACTGAGAATGGGTGAGACACACGTGCCACCTTCTATGTCTCAATCTCTTCAGCTTTCGACGTGTGCAAGGGAATGCTCTATCTACAATCCCAAGGTGTCATCCACAGGTGAACGTCATCATTTATTTCAATTTATTTTGACCTTCTACAGAGATCTGGCGGCAAGGAATCTATTATTAGACTCACAGCTTCGCGTGAAGGTGAGAGGGGAGATATGTATACGGGATTGAAATTTCGATCAGATTTCAGATTTCGGCATGAGTCGACATGGTAAGATCTACAGGACCACCAGCAGAGAGATACCCTACAAATGGGCCGCCCCCGAGGTGAAAATGATTTATTCTATTTTATTCTCTCCTCACCCTCTAGGTACTGTGTGACATGGAGAGCTGCGCACAGAGCGACGTGTGGTCCTTTGGTGTTTCATTATGGTAAATTCCATCTCTCCCTTCTCTCACTCACCTATTGCAGGGAAATCTTCTCCTTGGGAAGGGGTACACGATCTACATCGTTGTAGATGAACTGACCTGTACAGTTCCTTACGAAGGCATCAAGAACGGACAGATCAAATCGATGATCGTGGAGCAGGGACACAGATTGTCCCAGCCATCGAGATGCTCCGATGAGATGTACAAGTTGCTCCTCCAATGCTGGCAGAATGATCCGGACGATCGTCCAAATTTCCGCGAAATCTACGAGATGATGATGACGACCTTCCCCGAGGTGAAGGCTATTTTTAGACTCAAGCTGATGACGTGGCAGTCTCTCGCACAGCATGAAGATGTGGGGATGAGGAAGCACCTCGTACACATCAGCACCGTCAGTCGATACCCTAAGAAGGCTTCACCCGTGTTACACTCACCCAAGCTGAAGGTGATGAGAGATCCTCATCGTCATGAGCTCATGACGAGCAGTCGAAGGATCTTCTACCCCCCGCAGCTCGTCTCCAACCCAACATCGTCTCGTCGAACCCCGACGTATCCCGACGTAACACCCTAGAACTGTGCGAATTTTCACCGTCGGCTCCTCCGTTGGGAATCTCATCGATGCTGAGAGACGATGGTTCTGAAGTCCACTACGAGCAAGAGAATTCTGTGGTGACGGTACTTCAACCCACGGAGTCCGTCTACAACGCCCTCTCTGGAGAGTTTCCACGGAATATCGGACAACACGTACACAGCGCAGTGGACAGGGCAGACAGCGCACCCCAATTAACACACAAACCGAGTCCGATACCCGACAGAAAATAAACAACACTGTAATCTCATCGATGCATCATCACGGACTGTTTTATTTCATACCAACCTTGAATCTGAGGTTCTCGTACTCCCTCTCCATATCTAACATCTGCATCTGCACCGTGGACAGCTCCACCTTGGCCGAAATGTACTTCTCCTCCCACACTGCTCCTCGTCACTCTCCTTCCCTCCCCCCCCTCTCACCTGCCGCCTTGGACACCACCTCGTGCTGTGCCTTCACTTGCTCCTCCAGCTGCTCCACCTTCCTCAACAGTTCCAAGTGGGAGTCCACCACCTGTCTCCTCTGCTTTCGGTTGCTCAACTTGACGGCAGCGTGGGGTCTCGTCGAATTGTCTCCCGAGATCATTCTGACCTCTACGTCATCCATTTCCATCTCCCATCTCAACTCTGAATGTCTTTCAGTGAGGAAGATCGTCTCCTACTCTCACCTCCCGGAGAAGAAGAAGGCATGGAGAACTCTGCGATCTCTCCACTGATGGAGTCCTTCTTCTGTTCTACCTTGCTTCTCACCTGTTTGGATTCAGAGGGAGGGGAGGAGTGGACTTCACCTCTTCAAACTTTTTCGTGAAGGTCTCGCGCCTCGAATCGAACCATTCGACTGCATCTTGAATCAACTTTTGGACGTAAGGCAGGCCCATGTGGCTGTTGTCATACTGTTCCTTCAGCTCCAACGCCTTCTCCTTCAGGTCGTTCGCCTTCTCCTTCATCACCAAGGCCTTCTCTCCCGCTGCATTCTGCACCCTGTGACACTCGGTCACGATTCTCCTCCATTCGTTCTCACCCTTCCAAGTTCTCTGCCGTGGCCAAGTTGGACATTCGATCGACCACACTCTCTCCCTTCACCTTCTCCTTTGCCTTCTCACTCTGCAGGTAGATCTGAAAATCTCGCAGTTGGACGTGTACCTTTGTGTCTCCCCTCTCTCCATCAAACTTTCTGTCTCCATACACGCTCAGATTGAAGTCTCTCTTTGCATCTAATTTGAAGACGCGGCTGATGTGCCTCGGGGTAACGGGTGCCGGTGTGACGGTCATGGATGATCCCGGGCTGGTCTGCCAGTCTTTCGTCTGATCGAGTCAATCTACATCGTTGTAGACGGCTCACCTGCAGGCCTTTCTCCCGGAAGACGAAGGTCTGTCGTCTTGGCTCGTAGTGCACGCCCAATTCGATGATATCGAAACCAAAGGAAGTGACGCGGGAGATTTCGAGTTGTTTGGTGGAGTCTGTGATGTTTCTCACGTACTCGTGTGGTTTGTCTAGGCCATCGAATGCTTTGAGAGGTACGCTGAAGAACACTCGATTGATCTGTATGATGAACGATAAGTGCGATCTACAACGGTCAAGGTGGAAAGAATGGGAGAGGGGGTAGTGATGAAGGATACGTGGCCATGATGTCTTTGACTCTAGAAGAGATGTCTCGGATGTACTGACCGGCGGAGCTGATGTACTCCACATCGATCATACCATCGATCTTGTCTACGTCGACACCTTGGATGTAATCTGCCTTCTCGTCCATCTTCTTCTTCAGTTTCTCAATCGTTGATTCTACAACGGCCTCCACGTCGGGTAATTTGCCCTCGGAGGTTTCCGCGGAATTTCCGGCGGGCTTGGGGGAAGGCTTGGGAACGGATGGAGAAGGGATGGGGGTTCCCTGGGCCCTGTGGTGGAAGTTTTGGACCAACTGGGAAGAGTGGTACAATTGCTGTACGTTGACGTCTAATAATAGCTCATCCAGCCCGACGATGACCACTTCGACGGCGGAATTTCCCTGGAATTGTTCAGATGGTGGTACGTAACTCGAAATTTCACCGAGTTGTCTTGGTGTTGGTATCGAGCAAAGAGTTGGATACCATCAGCGTGGAAGATATTTTCTCTTACGGCAGTCTTGACTTCCTTTGCAGAGAAATCAACGAAATCTACACCCACTTGTGTGAAGTCAAACTGTACGTATCAGTACTCATCCCTTCATCACGATGAAACCCACCTCGACCTTGTACACCGAATCCGCGTGAAATTTCGAGGAAATTTTCTCCAAGGTCTCCCTGGCGTTGGTTGCCGTGGTAACGTAAGAAGCAGGTACGACATCTTCCAGTGAGGGTCTTCTCCTTTGAGGTACCGGAGGTGCCTCGGAACGAGAAGGATTTGTAGATGGACTGTCTGTAGCTCGAGAGGGAATGGGTGGAGCCCCTTCCTTTCTCTCCAGGGTGGGGGTCAGAGGATCTGCCGCCTGAATTTTCTCAGAAAAGTGTCAGAAAAATCTCGGAATTCTACCTGGGCGGATATCCTGGACATCTGGGATCCCTTCTGATTGGAGAACTTCTGTACCCTCTCTAACACTTGCTTCTGCTCCTGCAACTCTGCCTCTTCGTCTGATGGAGTCTTTAATGATTCGAAGAAATCTTTCATCTTGTCCTGCAGTGGAGGAATGACTTCCCACTTGGGCTCGTTCGACAAATAGACTCGACCGAAGGAGAAACGTAATCCCTGGAAATTTCGTCGGAAAACATCGTTCTACGACGAGGCATACCTTGTTCTGGTAGTTCTTTCCCAGTACTTCGGGTACGGGTGCCTTGTTGGGGGGTAAGAGGAGAACAATGTTAGAGGCTTCGATGGTGACCTTAGCATCGTTCAGGTCCTTCAGTTCCGCCAGACTCTTCTTCACGTCCGCCACTCTCCTGTCACACGTCGATACGTACCCTACGTATCCCCTCACCCTCCACCAGAAGGTACATCCTTGGCCGGTGCGGTTGAGTCTGGCGCGGGAGAATTTGGTGCGATCAATTGGGACTGCTTGTCGACCAAGAAAGAGTAAGAGGATTCCCACAGATCATTGTCCAATAAGATCTGCATGCCAGACAGTTGTAGTGTGGCACCCACACGGGATGTGATCCAGGTTGAATCTGGCTGAGGCTGAGTCACCCAATCGAAACCGATGGACAACAGCCTAGCGGAATCTTCCGCAGAATCTACGTGGGAGCTCGTGAGGAGCCCGACGCCCTTTCCTCCGTCTAGATTTTCAAAGTGAATGTCCGGTGCTTCGATCTGTTCAATGTGAGCGTGATGTCTCGTTGTAGATGGCTCACCCCAAAGTGGGTGTGATATTCAGGACGTTTCGTTTCGGGGTGGATCTTCCTCGAACTATTCAAATGGATGGCAAAGTGGGTGCCGTGAAGTCCCACCCCCTTCGTCTCACTCTGCAGCATGAAATTCCAATTCCTCACGACGAACTTGAGGGCCGTCCTGCACGTTTCAGCTGATGACGTCATCACACGTCACCCACTCGTACTCCTCCGTGGTGGCCGCGGTGGCGGGAGCGTTGGCTTTGGCGGGAACGGTAGAGACGGGGACATCGTTCAGCTCTTTCGGTTGACCCTCGGGGACGGGTCTGGCCATGCAGTTCTTCAAGCTGCTGATGAAACCAGAGAGGACATCGTACTGCTGCGTGTCCACCGCAAATCTCAAATTGTCGTAGGTCACTTCGGTCTCACCACCCAACCAGGCACCAGAGGTGACGTGGAAGCGGGAGCGTAGCTGGAGGGGTCAATCTACAACGAGGCGAGGACGCACCGCTACGGTGAGGGGGCTCTCGTAGATGATGGGAATCTGTCTTCCGTTCTCTGCGTCCACCCAGGCAGAAGCGGAGGTGACTTGTATGGATTTGAAGAGGTGCAGGGTGGTGGGGTCTTTGGGATCTACAACGCGAGTTTTGGATAATTCGACGACCTGGGATGAGTCAGGGGAGGAGATGGAAGGAAGATGACCTCGCCGGCGGCGTTGGTGGATTGGACGAGGATCTTCTTCATGTTGATGTGTAGTTGGGGGTTCCAGTTGATCTTGTCTTTGGGGGGTTGTGTCTGGACTTTGATGATGATCTCGTTGATCTCGATGGTGACACCCATCAAGATCTCTCTCTGTGACATGCTCACTCCACCTGATCTGGATGGATGATTAGGTTCTTATACGAACACAGTGGAATAGTGACATAGGATATTGTCTTCTTCAGAGAGATGAATACGACGTGAGATGTCAAAGTTGAGAGGAAGGTCTCTTGTGTATGTGGTAAGATCACTCACGACTTCATGTCGGACAGAATAGAAGGCATGGCTGTGATATCGACTGGTTCGGAGACATAAAATTCGACTCTGTCAAGAGAAATGACAATGGGCACGCTCGACAATTTAGTCCAATGGACCTGTTCGAACATCACACGAGGAATATAGCAGTCGAAAGGGCTCACATTGATGTTTAGAAGGTTGCACGTGGCTTTCTGAACGGTAAGATTGGTTGGAATCCATAGAACTTCTTGTATGACTTGGTTGTTCAATTCTACGATGGAATTTAGACTATTTCATCTTTTCTATTGTGACCCACCCAGATTTCTGTATTCGCCACGGCCTTTCATGATGGAGAGATTAAAGTTGTCTTTCGAAAAGTTGTTGATGAAGAGGCTGAGGTATTTCCTCAGCATCTTAGTCACAATGCTCTCCATCGTGCCTCCGATATGCTTTCGCTTGCCGTCTGACGTACAAAATCCCTAGATTGCATGTCCATCTACAACCATCTCTTCAGCGAGCAAGAGGAGTGGCGTTCTTCGTGCTGCTGGACTCTTTCACACATGAGTGGCATCCAACACAGCCCTTCTGTACGATATTCACTCGCTAAGTCAAGAGGGACTCTGTAAGATCGATATGAAGCTGGAAAGGAGAAGGACAAGGACAATCAATAATCTAGCTATTCTCTTCTTACACGTGACTACAGTTCCTGTTCTTCCTGACGACAATATTGTTGTACACTAGCACAGGAGCTATTCGTATATCTTCAAATGACAGAGCTCTTCCTCTCGATGTCACCTCAAGTCGAAGGATATTCACAGAGGTTACAATTTGATTACTTTATTCCGCTTGGCCGGTGACTCTGAAGTCACTTCCACTTTTCTCTTCTGTGATAAACCTACCAGAAGACCTTCCTGCTGTCTCATCAACTCTTCAAGGCAGTTCCTCTGTTCTCCTTGTGGAAGTTGCCCAACCACCACCCTCATCTGTTTCAATACATCCATCGCTCCCTTCACAGTGCTCGCCTGTCCATTCACTGTCCACTCTCAGTCCCATTCACTAGGCTGATGATCCCCACCGTTCTTCTCTGATGCGTTCATGAATGGACTGACGTTGGGGTTGTGGTTGGTCTGTATCTTTGAAAAGAGGATGTTGGTTAGATCCTTCTGTGATGTCCAATACATGTCCAGAAGGCTTCTCTCTAAGATGATCCTCAGGGGCAGTGGAGTTGGATCGGATGGTACCTGTCAGAACGTCGGACTACAACGAGGCAACGCGGTCTCACCTTGGGGTAGGTGACGAGTCGGTTCCCGCCAACTTTTATCCAGATGTACCACGACCAACTGTCGCTTGATGTCTCGTTAACTACCGTGATGCAGTGCGGTTGTGATGATGCTGCCAGCCACGCCCCTATCTCTGTGACCCTCCCTCACAGAAATCTGTATGAAATTTCACCTTCAGATGTACTCCCGTAGTCTGTGGGTATGTACATGGCTATGATACCGTCCTCCAGTTCTTTCAATATCCTCTTCAGAGTGGTCGCCGTACTATTCGAAGGACGAACGATGATGACTTGGGCCAATGTGATGATCTGTCCTGATGAGATGAGGTAGATCGTCTCGTTCGAACCTTGTCTATACAATGTGGGGTGTTGATGTCCTCCGGAGGTTGACCGAAGAGGTGATGATGGTCGATGATGAAGGCGGGGAGGGATTGTTTACCGAGAGAGCGAGTGAGGTCTAGATTGCCTTCGAAATCGATGGAATATCTCAATTGTCCTAGAAATGTGGCGGGGGCATCGATGAGAAGATTCTTCAAGATGAATTGCAGTACAAACATCTGGTCACGTGAGACGGATTCAGGGTTTTGCGTTCACCTCCGGTTTCCTGGGAATTCCCACCTCCGCCGATATGATGGAGCTGTATCTCCATTAATTCTGCGGTCGAACGAGATGTCTCACGGTTTCGACGTCAGCGTGAGGGCCCTCTGCTCGTTACCTTGACGATGCTGTTGTAGACCGAAGGCTGAGGGGGGTGTCGTCACCGTATGAGGCTGCTTGGTGCTCGGCTTGGGCGTTGTAGATGAGACGATGTTCACCGGTGGCTGAATGGGTGGAGGCAGGGGGACCTGCTGTGGCGGTGGTGGTTGATTCGTCATCGTTCCATTGGATTTTCTGGGCGTTGTAGATGAGACTTTCCTCAGGCTGGGGGAAGAAGGAGAGGAGACCTGTGTGGGTGAATATGGGGAGATGGCTCGTTGTAGATGAATACCTTGATGGGAGCACGAGGTGATGATGGGGGACGAGTTGGACGAGGTTTCATGATGGAACTGACTTTTCCTGGAATCATGCCTCCCTTCCTGGGGGCAGCTATGGCGTCCTTTTCTTCGTCTCAGATTGTCACATTGATGCATCACATAATTGACAAAACAACACGATCCGACTCACTTTGATGGGTGCGGCAGATGTTCTCTTTACCGCTTCACCGTAAAAATTCTTCTTCACATTGATGTCGATGCCTTTGTAAATGTTAGGACGACAATGATACTCATGTGATCTCACCTGATGGAAGCATCGTGCGGTCTGCATCGAGCATACTTGCTCCTGCACCATATCCCACGTAGACGAGACCACCTTTCATTGAGGTTCCACTGTGCACGATTCGTGGCAATAAGTTATTTGGATTCGTCAATTCGTTTGTATCTACATTGATGGCAGTTGTGTGCCTCTGACGAGCACCTCTATCAGTTCTAATGTGGGCGATCATGCCAACTCACCCTACTCTCTTCTCCAAATCGATTGGAATCCATTTTTATATCCTTCTGGTTCTTTTGTGGTGATGTTTCGTGCACCATCTTGAGGCCGACCACTGAATCCGTCGCGCTGACAACTTGCATATCTTCAGACCTCTTCATAGTCCACCTATATATTCCGCCTCCTCACCTTCTATGGGGTTTTCCATCGAGATGGTGCTGGTGTTTCATCCGCTTTCAACGTTTTATTCTCTTACAACCGTTTCATTCGTTCAAAACTTGGAAAAAGAAGACACCTTCCCTCTATAGACAAAACCTTCATTCCTCCGATCATCCCAGACAGGGTCATGTGACACCCTCTTTCACATCCATCTCTTCCTTTTGAAAGTGTCCAAAGGGTAATGCCGGACGTAATGTGGGTGTCGTTTGGATTGGGTTCATCTCCCAGCCATTGGACGTCTTCATCATCACATGTCTTCCCGGAGAGTGGGGAGATTTGGGTGAACTAAATTGAAAGAGAGGTCTCGTAGAGGAGACTGCATCCTTCTCCTGCGACATCGGCTCCTCTCCATTTCGATCTCCCCGCTTCTCCTCTTCCACTTGCATCGGTTGTGGCTGTGTCGTCTGTATCATTGTGGGTGGAAGTCCTTGTGGCATCTCATGCTTCTTCGGTTCCATCTTGTGTGGTGAGGCGACGTCTTTCATCTCGACCGATGGTGAGGCCTCCTCTGTTGGATGTGAAAGAGTCTCTGCACATTCCGAACCGCTCTGCTTCTTGTCCTCTGACGAGGCCGAGAGAGTCTTCGGGCATTCTAAAGCACTCTGCTTCTTGTCTTCTGATGAGGTAGTCTCCAAACATTCTAAACCGCTCTGCATCTTGTCTTCTGACGAGACCGAGGGAGTCTCTGGGCACTCTGAAGGGTTCTGCACCTTCTCTTTGTACTCCTGTTCGTGTCAGAGGTGTCTGTGTGTGTTCTTCACCTTCAGTGGTGGTGAATGGGTCTTGAACTTGCCGATGAGGGTGGTATTGGCTTCCTGTTGATGTGAGAAGAGAAGAGGAGAGAGACTCACGTTCCACAGTTTGAGGACATACGGATCCTTCTCGTAGTTGGTTCGGTTGTCGAATGCCAGTCGATGTTTCCTGCAGAATCGATAGAATCTCACTCCACAACTCTGTCTCTTCTATCAGCGTGTGTCTCATCGTCCATGGTGAACGTTGCGATGATGATGTGATCGTGATGACGTGATCGTGATGATGTCGATCGTATGAGATGAAGGTTGTACGTACGTTACAATAGCTTGTGGTTCCATCTAAACCGGTTCTCCAGTAAGAACTTCCCTTGACCATGCAACAAGCACAGACTCGCGTCGACGTGATGGAGTTGGGTTGCCTCCACGGGTCAGCTTCCATCGAATTGGTCATCTCTCACATCTTCTTCAAGGCATTGTTGATGGCAGCCTGTCTCGCTGCCTCCTGCGCCTGTGCTTTCTTCTCCAGATTCTTCTTCACTCTCCCCAGGACATTGTCGAATATCTAAGTCGTGTCATCATCACCATCGATGCATCGACATGATGAACGCGATCACTTTAGGTGATATCTTGAAGGTCTTGATGGCCGTGTTCTTTAGACTCTCTGATATGGCTTTGTTGGTCTCATCGCTGCACCATTTTTCCAGGAAAGACTCTAACTCGTACTCTGACAAGTGCCTGAGAGAGTTGAGTGACATTCTGACAATGACCGCTCACCACTTCATAAGAGTCCACTCACTGGGCTCTGGCAAAATTCAGAAGAAATCGATCTACAACGCTCACTCTCTGATTCAGTATTGTACCCGTCGGAATCATATAGAGGTAAGGGTGGTGGTTGTGGCAGAGTATTTGTGAATTGGTCGTCTGAGTAGAGCTTTTTCTCTACGATGGGAACGTAGCTGTAGCGGATGACTTTGTACTTCCAACCTCCGATATCGATGGATGAGTGGATGAGTTGGCCTTGGGGTTTAACCTCTCTGGAGACAGTGACGATCTAATGGACAAATGAGAAGATGAGGAGTGTCGAAACGGACCTCTGGGTTGAAGATGCCGTCCATGTTACAGAGGACGATGACACTCCTCGCATCTCCTCCGATTTTAATTGTTGTCTGGAGACCTGTGTGACGATCGGTGAATGAGAGAAATCAGGGGTGATGTATGATAGTCAACCATTGTGATTGACAAACCTTGGGCTTGGAGTATCCAAACGAAAAGGAATTCTTCGGTGGCAATGCCGGCGACCAGCTCTGGGTTTTCCATCGGCTTTCGAAGCTCTTCAGGAAGAGGTAAAGGAATTGCCTTCGAATTGGGGCCAACTGCTAAGAAGTTCGTGAGAAGAGGGGATGGAGATGGTCGATGCATAATGGATCGGTGGGTTCAGAGAAGTCTCGTCAATATGAAAAGACTTCTGTTACGGAATATACAGGACAGACGTGCTATCATGTATTCCAATACCGCCGTACAGTTATGTACAATCAACCCGAGATGATGATTCGATCTCGTCCTCTCACCGTGCATCATTTTGAGAGAGTACGATGAATTTCCACGGCCTCGGGGGTCTTCCAAAGAACCTCCCTCTCAGATGCTTCCTCTAAGCAACCGGGCGGGCAGATCGTTCTATTTCCGTCTACAACACGAAAAGTGAGAGCCCTTCTCCTTTTCTTTTATTTCGCACACAAAAAGCTCAAAGAGGTCACTAGATACACCAATCACTGATAACTTTCAGTCTATTCACTCTCTTATATTCCGGTCGTTACCCGCAGTAGAAAGACCAGCTTCATCGTCTTCGTCAGCTCCTTTCGACTCTGGGCTTGAAGCAAGAAAGGGTGCTTCAGCATGGACTGCGCGGACGGCCGTTGGTCCACGTCCATGATGAAGAAAGAGCGGAGGAAGTCTCTAAAGTTGTCCGTCCACTTCTCGGGCTGTGCCAGCCCGGGGGCACCACGTGTCGCTGTCAAGTGCATGGCCTTCAGTGCCTTGAATTTGGAGTACGGTGCAGCTCCCTCAGCCATCTCCATCATGAGGGCTCCGATGCTCCACACGTCTGCCTTGCAGTTGTAGCGTCCCGTGATGACCTGGGTGGGTGAGTACAGGGAGGGAGATGGGATTTAGGGTTTACCTCGGGGGCGACCCAGTATTTCGATCCAGCCATGCTGGTGGACTCTTCGGCTTCTATACATAGGCCCAGGTCGGCCACCTTGACGTCCCCATTCATGTTCAGAAGTATGTTGTGACTCTTGATATCTGATCGACACATGAGATGATGATCATCTCATGACGTGAGCTCTCACCTCTGTGGATCTTTCGATGTCTGTGCAGGTACTCCACTCCTTGCAGTACCTGCTGGATGATGCAGGCGATCTGCTGTTCGGATAGATCTACAACGAGGAGTTCGTTGAGGGTCCCCGCGTCGCAGTAATCCATGACGAGCTGAGAGAAGGTCAGGGATGTCTCGTTGTAGACTGTCAACTCACCCAGACTTGATCGTTGAAGAGGTAGGAGCAGGTGTACCCGATGATGTTGGGATGACTGCATGATGACAAGAGCGATATCTCTTGCCCTGTCGACTGTGCATCTTCCGACCACTTCTTCTTCATCAGCTTGACGGCATACTGTCTCCCATCAGCTCATCTCCATCACGTCATCACCATCATCTCACCTTCTTCTTATCGTCCTTCTTCACCACCATGTACACCTTTCCAAACGATCCCTTCCCCGTTTCCTTCGAGAAGGTGAAGACGTCGTTTGGGTTTCTTCTCTCGACCAACTTGTCTATGGGAATGAGTACAGAGTGGTGTGGTACGTCGTTGTGTCTCACCCAGTTGATCCGGTCGCAGCTTCTTCCGCGATGATCGGTGTCTGGAGGCATCTTCGGCCTCTCGGAGGAGACTCTCTGCAGTAGAGGGTGGCGCGCTGCTTCCCTTGCTGTATGGAGACTCTTCTTCCTGATGGTGGTGTGAGTCGTCGGAATGATATGGATGTTGGAGACTCACGAGAGTGCCGTTCTTGGCGAGTACTTCCGTCTTCGAGACGACGTTGCGGGTGTGTGAGTCGACGACTTGGATGGATAATGGTTGAGACGATGTCTTGAAGAAGGATGGTAGGGGTGTGGGTTGAAATCGGCTGTTGACTAACGGCGGCGGTTTTGTGAAGGTGTTCCGCGGTGTGCAATAATAAAGACATCTGAGATGGGATCATTTTTCCATCCCGAGAACGATTTGTAATGAGACATCAGATCAATCGACCCCCCATCATCGTCTATATGCACTCACCGCAAGAATATAGGCCAATCATTTACCACTTGGTCTTCCGTGAGACCACTAGTTTTAAATGCTTCTTGTGCGGCGAGAGGAAGAGTTTGAAACAGAGGATCTTTCATATTTGAAACGTGTTCCTTCTCACGTCCACTCGATTGTGAGCTCGTCTCCATATCATCCCCGACACTTGACCGAGATGACTCTGGAGGTTCAGAGCCCCTGGGCTTCTTTTCCTTACCGGAAACGAAGCGATAGAGTGCTGTGAAGTGGTTAGACTCATGTTCCTTGCATAAGCTACGAATATCTCTCAAAGCCCGCAGGTCAATTTGTCAACTTCTCTTCTCACCTTTCATTGGGAGGTGCACAGATCATGGTCCCTCCACAGGAGGCAACGAGATGAAGCAACAGCAAGGACTGTGGATTTACTTGAACCTTCTGTGCCCTTTGCAGGGCGCAGTTGCTAAGGTGACCACTTTTCCAGCGAAAATCGCCTTTCAACTTTCACATGAACCAAATAAAAAATGCTCTCCCTATGAAATTACAGTTCTCGGCCCTCTGCATCTTTTTCAGCCTAAAAGCTACATCTAAGGTACCGTTCAGGTGGTGATGATAGTAGATTCCTTCAATAGCCAATGCGCTCTCTCTGACTGTTGATTACAGCAGAAGCAGGCTCACAGGAAGAGAGGTCGCAAGCACTTGGAGTGGAACAGAGATAGAAGAGAGAACAGTCTGAGCACAGATGCGGGATTCCATCTTACGCTAATGCGGGGCCGTTCGAGAATTCCCTCCACTGGGGACAGAGAGGTTGGGAAGTTGCATGGAAGCTTTCCGTAGAAATAGGTCCTCACGGTACTTGCGGGTGCGCGTCAGAGACAAGAATACTTCCCACAACCAGGGCTAAAGGCGGTCGCAATGCATATCAGTCTTCAGACCCGTAGGCTGTCGTCTGACATGCAGATATTGCTGAATTCACAAAGCACATCTACAATTCGATTTAACCAGGAATAATACTCTTATTCTGGCATGTCAGCTGCAGGTGACGGCGCTCTTTATCCGATTTTCAACGGCTTCTCGAAGCACAATCAGTACAAAAGAGGCTCTTCTAATTCGGGCAGCGAGATGGTGTTCCTTTCCGGCCGCGCCAGGCTGTCATCAAACTTCTTCTCGCTGTCCATCATGAGAAGTGTTCGCCTGGGATGGATATCACCTATACCACTCTTTCTCGGGCATGAGATACACGGCCATGAGGTCCACGACGGTGGTGGCGACTCCGGTCAGAACTGCACCTCCGATGATGGAGGTGAGGAGGGCGGGGAAACTGAAGACACCGATGGTCCCGGTTTGGATGTAACTGACGATGATACCATTATAAGTCACGACGGATCCATCTTGAGTGGAGGTGGTGACCGTCGTATCAACCCCAATGATCTGTGACGCTCTCACCCTGCGTGAGATGAGATGATGTGGCTTCGGCGTACTAGATCTTACGTGTAGGTGTATTTGTTCGAGTTTAGGATTTCACTCTGGTAATCGATGATGACCATGATCTGAACTCCATCATACCTCGCTGTGTGGTTGGATATAGAAGAGATTGCTGTTGTAGCGTCATCTTTGGCTCATGCTTTTGAATATGACTCTCACTATCGAGGGAGGTGATGCCGGCCATGCTCAGTAACTGTCTCACCGTGATGATGTCTCCCGTGTTGGTCTATGGATTTGTCATCATCAGATCATAATAGAATCAGATCTCACATCGATCGTCATCAGGTCTCCTTTGCTATCGTAAAACCTCTCCTCCATGTCTTCGTTTCGGCCAGAGAAATGGCTGCTCCTGCCGTACACAACGTGTTCCATAAACAGCTGATGATGTTAAGCGAGAGAAACGCCATGAGATCAAACTTCTCACCGTGTAGTCTTCTATACCCGCAGTGTAATACCTGACATCGAATGAGGGAACGAGATTCTGTCTGACGATCGTCTCATCATCGCAGCGCTTACCGTTGTGTGGTCCCAGCTGTTGGGTCCTTTGTTTGTTTGTTCGTGATGATGCACTCTGGTTGATCGATGAATCTGCCGGTACAATTGATATTTGGACTCCCGTTCAACGTGAAACTCTGTATCGCCATCAGATGCGTAATGCGATGTTGATCGAGTGTCACCTTTGTTCTGGTGACAATCATGAATGGATTGGCAAGGGCGTCAGGCATCCTTCACGTCAGTCAGAAACGATGATGTCGGGGCGTTTGGGCTCACTGCACATCATGTCCAGAGTAATATATACATGGAAAATTGTTGAACCCTTGGTAAGCTGGCTGATATTGAGAACAATAGGGGAAAGTATTGGTGGCATTCAGCTGATCGGGCTGAATCACAATCAATTACGATGTGCTGAGATCGATTCGACGTCACTGGTGCAAGAGTCGACCGTACACTACCAACAGGTTGATCCTTCTGAAGATATCCTTTGTTGAGCCACACGGCATATACTGTATCACAATCAGCATCACGAAATTGATGCGAAAGAGATGGCAACCTGCGACATAACCCAATATGCCCAACATGAAGGCATAGTGGAGAACTCCTAACCTCCAATCTCTGATTTTGACCACCTTGACGGTGGTGTAGCTAAACGGTGTCAGCATTACGCTCGTGGTTCATCAGGTCTCACATGAGAAGACTATCCCACAGAGAATCGGGCTTCTTGATGTGCATCTCGTCGCTGTCTTATCGGGGAATTAAGCGGTATCCTGCTCGGCGTAGGCTGTGTAGTATGACAGGTATTTCTTGATCGTGTCAAACTCAAGTAAAAGAGTAGAGAAAAGCCAGCAGTCTAAACCGTTCTATTCCTTCTTCTCTCAGTGCATTCAATCTGAAAGATAGAGATGAACAGGCCGTCATTCAATCCTTTACAACTTTCCCTCTGATCGTTTGAAGACATTCGACATGAAAGAGAACAGCTCTGAGATCTGGCTGTTGGACATGGAATGGCCCAATCTCCTCTCCACTCGTAGGTCGAGATTTTCCTTCACTCCACATTCCATCAGTTTCTTGTAGCCCACCTCTGCAAATTCCAGTGGTACCACCTGTCCCTCTCATCAGATGGAAAAACATCATCGTCCACGTGTTCAGGCGGGCGAACATGTGAAGGCACGCGAGGACGATCGAGCGTGTGTCACCTCATCGACGGCACCGTGATAAGCCAATATGGGTGTCTCTCTCGCATGAGGTCCCAAGAGGCCTGGATAGCGTTCGTTCTGTAGGAGATAGCCACTGCAGGGGGTGATGCCTCCCAGTTTCTTCTCGTAAGGTAAAGAGACTCTGAGTGTCATGGCTGCTCCTTGAGAGAAACCTCCGACGATGACTCTGTTCGATTCGACTCTCTTCGTCTCTTCTTCTAAGACTCTTTTGATGGCGTCGGCTGCCTGATCGATGCCTTGGGACAGATGAGATGATCAAGAGAGGTGATTTACGTCATTACCTTCGTGATCTTCATCACGATTGAGACCTTCTGAGCGATCGAAAGATCGGATGTCGTACCACGATTGCATTCTCATTCCTCCATTGGCAGTGACTGGCATCACGGGTGCGTTGAGTAACACCACTCTAGTGTTTGGCATGACGAATTGTTCGAAGAGATCTCTAAAGCCCTCGGAAGAATCGCCTGATGATCTTCAATGGACAGACGATGCGTTGACAGAAAGACCTAATCCGTGCATCCAAACGATAGTGTACTTGTGATCTCCTCTCGGTGGGAGAACTTTGGCTCGTTTCATCAGATCCCAAGGGCCACTGTTCCTGTTTGAATTCAGTAAGTATTTACAGAGTGCTGCTTCACCCGAGGCCGTATGATTCGACCTCAAGAGAGTGATCAGCATGAAGACCGAGGGTCCAGGTGAATAGAGAGAAGAGAATGACATACACTGAACTCATGTTCGATACGAAACGTCGTCTGAATGGGATTGGGTGGCGTGATGACAATCGCAACATCAGTTTTGAATTAATCCGAACATTTATTTGTTGAGCTTTGTCACAGTCAGCGTGTCTGTCATGGGAAGACAATCATGAGTGGAGATCGACCTCTTCGGTCTAGATCACACTCATAAAGAGAGCATACAGTCCTGGTGACGGTCGTCATTGGGATCGTGTATGATGGTGAGGTGATCACGATGAAGATGGTGGTGTTGACATTTATCTGATATCATACAGATGTATCGAGAAGTCAACACTATGATACCACCCCCTATTTATTCGTCTTGTTCCTCCTTCTTCTTTCCTTTCGCTGGTGTCTTCTTCGACGCCTTCACTGCCGTCTTCACGGCTGCCTTCTTGGGTGTCTCTGTCTCCTCTTCTTCCTTCTTTCCCCTCTTGGATGTCTCCTTCTTCGGTGTCTCCTTCTCCTCTTCCTTCTTCTTCCTCTTCTTGGGTGTCTCCTTCTCCTCCTCTTCCTTCTTTGCCCTCTTGGGTGTCTCCTTCTCCTTTCCTTCCTTCTCCTTTCCTTCCTTCTCCTTTCCTTCCTTCTTCGTCGGTGTCTTCTTCTCTTCTCCTTCCTTCTTCTTTGGCGTCTTCTTGAGCTTCTCCTGCACGAGGTGAGGAACATTCGACCGTGATGACTGTCTCACGGAAGAGGGAGGGTAAGCGTCCGTGTCTTTGATCTCGTAGTCAGAGATGCAATCGAAGACCCACTTGGGATCTACAACGTTGTAGATGGTGGAATCGGAAGATGGGGGTTCAGAAGAGACGACGATCTTCTCTCCCTCTTGTTGCTTCTTTGCAATCTTACCCCCTCCTCTCCTGATCAATCTGAAGACATCAGAATCGAATGGAATGTTTTTGGGAGGGCTCACTGTTCCAGATCTCTCCTCGACATGATGTGAGACTTCTCCACGGTGAAGACCTTTCCGGTGAACAATTTTGTGTCTGGGTCTGTGAAGAGTGAGGGAGAGTGAGGAGAAGAAGTTCACCTTTGGTGATGGCCATGTGTCCCTTCTTTGCACCGGGGAATCTCTTGCAGAAGTGATCCGCTTCGTTGTCTTTGAGTTCCTTCTGCTTCCTCTGGGAGGTGATGTACGACATGTCCACCACAAAGAGTCCGGTCACGATGGCAGAGAGTACCTACATCGTTCACTCTTCGCCAAAATAGAGAGGGAGAGAGATCACCTTCAATGAACGGATTCCCAAAGAGCCAACCATGACGTGAGTCGTCTCGGCACTCATCTCAGAGCTGAATTCTCCGTTTTTGAATTGTCTCTCCAGATCGTTCATCAACTCTGCATCTTCCGCGCTGAGACCCGTGTGTACGATGTACTGATGCTCATTCAGTCGTGAGTTGGAGGAATTTCCTCTCACCTTGACGATCTTCTCATCGTTGTCGTCCTGTTCACCCTCTGATTCACCTTCTACGGGATCTTCTTCTTCGTCATCCATGGCGCCAGCTTCTTTCTCTTCGTTGTCCCCGTTCTTCTCTCCCTTCTTCTGCTTCTTCGCTGGTGTCTTCGGATTCTTCTCCCTCTCGGGCGTCTTCCTCTTGGTGGGTGTCTTCTCTTCTGTCTCGGCCTTCTTTCCCTTGATCGGTGTCTTCTCGGACTTCTTAGCTGCTGCCTTCTTCTCCTCTTGTTTCTTCGCGGGCGTCTTCTTCGTCTCTGCTTTCTTCTTGTCCTTTGGCTTCTCTTCTTCTAACGGTTCATCCTCTTCTTCCTTCTTGGCTGGTGACTTTGCCTTCTTCTTCTCGACTTCCAACTCCATCTCGTGATCCGCCTCTTCTTGCAGTGCCAGAAATTCCTCCTTGTACACCTTCTGCTCTTTCTCTGACATACTCTTCCATTCCGATTGGGCCTGAATCACGTCAGAGCCTCTTCGCTCTCCTTCACTCACCATGGATGCCAATTTCTTGGGATCTGCGTCTTCGTCTTCTTCTTGCAGCTCCTTCAATCTCTTCTCGCAGAAGTATCCCATCACATTCAGTGGCTTGGGGGATTTGTTCTTGGGTGATCTCTCAGAGACCTTTGGGCTGGCCTTCTCCTTCGTCTGGGGTGACTCCTTTGCCTTCTCCACTTTGGGTGATTCCTTCGATGCCTTGGCTTTGTCTACTTTGGGTGATTCCTTTGCCTTCTCCATCTTGGGAGACTCTTTCGATGCCTTCGGTCTGCCTCTTCCTCTCTTTGTGGCTGGTTCCTCCTCTTCTTCAGATCCCTTGTCTTCTTCTGGCTGTGATCGCTTGGGTGTAGATTCTGTCTTCTTCTTGTCCTCCATCTCTTTCTTCTGGGCGGCTTCTTTCTTCAATTTGGCGGCAAAGTTGATGGGAGAGACCTTGGGCTCCTCCTCTCTCTCATTGTCGCTGTTGACCAATTCACCATCGTCCTCCGAGTCTTTCAGTTCTTCTTTCTTGTTGTCGTTTCCTTCCTTGCGGGTGGGGATGAACATGGCATCGTCGTCGCTGTCGATGGTATCATAGGCGGAGGAGACCGGCTGTAAAAGGTAAATGAGAGGTCGAGATGCTTCTCGCACCTTCTTCTGTGGGGGCGGTGTCTCGATATAACCCGGACCTCCGTCTTCCCTCTCCTCCTCGTCGTCCTTCAACTCTGTATCGGATTGAGTCATGGACAAGAGGATATCCGATCGTCTCACCATCATCTCCCAATTGGATCGAACCGCTGAATGCCAATGAGTTGTTCGAGGGCTCCATCTCTTCTGCATCTGTGGTTGAAGGTGCATCTTTCTTTGACCTGGCTCCGTAGGTCTTCTTGCCAAAGAGGGAGGTCATGTTTGTGTGATTGTGTTCTGAATGATATGCAGATCAATTATGAAAACGTTGTTTCGAGGAAAAGCTCACGTGACGTGTATCTACAACCAAAAAATATTCTACAATGACAAATTTTCGTGTAATTTCCTCTTTTCGTCCCGGATGAAGCCCGATGGGGTTTGTAATCCCTCCAATCTGATGAGGCAACTAACCTTGTGGGATCGTATCCTTCATTATATTACTCAACGATCACAGATTAATCTTATTGTGGTGCTCTGTATCATGTTGCCTTGGATCGACTGAAAAAACAGATATTGAAGACGAGAACGTCAATAATCCTATCAAATCACGTAAGCTGAGCCTTTTTTCCTCATCGAACTCTGATCGAATCAGAATACATTGTCATGTTCCACACGTTCACGGACATCTCCAAACACGATACGATCATCAGAGACATATTAGGAACTTCAGATGATTGGTTCACGATAGAGAGAAACAATCCAGCTGTGGAACATCCTTCTGATTTCTCTCTCGTTCAATTCACTGCCAACGCAAAAAAGCACATAGAAACATTGAGAAACGATCCACGAGTCAAGCACGTCGCCCGACAGAGGAGATATGTTGGAACATTGAATCAGGTCATGACTCATAATCACATCATCCACTCAACTGGAGTAGTTTGAGGAAGATACAGAAGAATACCAAGATTACGACGAGAAACGATTTCCAAATGCAACCAAGATGGCAACCCATCGAGTTGGCAGGTGAGCTCATCTCATACGGTTCATTTTGCATGCATGATTCCAGTGGATCTGATAGAAGACGACAGAGGAAGCACGAGATTCTCAGAGCAAGAGGATCTAGAAGACTATTATCCAGGCATGCGAAAGCTGCACGGAAACGGGCAGATCGTTGATCTGTTAGATGCAACGTACATGTGGGACAGAAACTACACCGGTACGTATCTTTCTTCAACAAAGTCATTCTACTTCCACTTTGAAAATCAATCGAAATCCGACATTTTATTCATCTCTCTAAGGTGCTGGAGTTCGAGTGGCCGTATTTGACACGGGTCTCAAGCATGGTGAGCATAGAGAGAGACGAGCCTGACTCCTCAGGTCACTCACACTTTGGGAACGTCGTGGAGATCACCAATTGGACCGAAGAGAGTAAATCTTACGACACCGTGGGACACGGTACGTTCGTTGCCGGGGTGATCGGTAGCCGTCATCCTTCGTGTCCCGGCCTGGCCCCCGATTCAGAGATGTACATCTTCAGAGTGTTCAACGATAAGAAGAGTGAGTGATGCACAAGTGTGTGAGTGACAGAGGACAGTCTCTTACACATCGTGGTTCCTCGATGCATTCAATCACGTTCTGATGAAGGAGATCAACATCTTGAACCTCTCCATAGGAGGTCCAGATTTCATGGACAGACCCTTTGTGGAGAAGGTGAATTGTCGATCTACAACGAGACGACTCATTCGATCAGGTCTGGGAGTTGAGCGCGAACAACGTCATTGTAGTCTCAGCCATTGGTAATGACGGCCCTCTCTACGGAACACTGAACAATCCTGCCGATCAATTGGGTGAGTCAGACGATAGAACATCACGAGCTCATGAGACATCATCATGACATCGTGGACAGACGTGATCGGTGTGGGAGGTCTCAAATTGGACGGAAAATTGGCTGAATTTTCATCGAGGGGTATGACCACGTGGGAGATCCCCGAAGGATACGGAAGAGTCAAACCAGATGTCATCACTTTCGGTCAGAATGTAGATGGTAACCCTTCACATCTCTCTGTCCTCCTCTTCTTCTCTATCGAGGAAGACATCACATTCTTCGAAGACATTCATCCATGATGACATCTGATGACAACAGGATCGAGACCCGATGGTGAGTGCAGGAAATTATCCGGTACATCCGTGGCCAGTCCAGTCGTGGCAGGTGAAGTTGTGAACGTCTCGCTCTTCCACCGAACATACGACAGGAGTCTTAGCCCTTCTCATATCTTCCATCCCCCCAGAGCAGAGATCCGATCGCGTCAACGTTGCCACATTGAAGCAGGTGATCCACTCGACGTGAAGAGAGAGATTAAACGAAGAGAAAGGTACTGATAGAGGGAGCCGAACGTATATCGGATCGGAACATATTCGAGCAGGGATCGGGCAAGGTACATCTCGTCAAGAGCTACCAGTTACTGCAAGAGACGAAGCCCAGAGTGTCTCTACTACCAGCATCAGGAGATCTGACACAGTGTCCCTACCTGTGGCCCTACTGCACGCAGCCCATCTTCTACACCAGCATGCCGATCATTGTAAATATCACCGTCATCAACGGTATGGGTGTCACGGGCTCAGTGAGTCATCTCGATCGAAGAGAACGACAGAGGAATGACGACACATAGATCCCTCAACCTCCTGTGTGGAAGCCAGCGACACACGGAAACTTGTTAGAAGTGAGATTCACTTACTCGGATGTACTCTGGCCTTGGACGGGATATCTCGCTGTACAGATCAGGTGTGATGTCGATGTCGATGTGGATTGATGCGGGACAGGGTATCGGAAGAAGGAAAAGACTACGACGGAGAAGCGGAGGGAATCGTCTCGCTCACCGTGTCATCTCCACCAGGTGATTTCATCTACAACCAGTCATAACGATATCCTCTACAACGAGCCACATCTGACCAGGGAGTAGGAACAGGAGAAACACAGGACAGAAGTCAAGTGATCGATTTCCCGATCAAGGTGAGAGAGAGAAGAGAGAAGGAGAGTGAGTGGGGCAGGTGACGATCGTACCTCAAGTGGAGCGGAGCAAGAGAATCCTGTGGGACCAATACCACTCCATACGATACCCCTCTGGATATTTCCCCAGGGACGCATTGGATCAGAGAGACGAACCCTTTGACTGGAACGGTGATCACCTACACACTAACTTTAAGGTGGGAGAATCACGTCATCACTCACATCATCACTCATCATCATCACTCACATCATCACTCATCATCATCATTCATGTTCTTTCCATTCGAGTCGTTTGGATGTTGAAGACTGACAAGAACAGTGGATGTGGGCATATCTGAGGAACCAAGGATATTACGTGGACATACTGGGCAGCCCTTACACTTGCTTTGACGCGAAGAACTACGGTGCCCTCGTCATTGTAGATCCAGAAGAGGAATATTTTCCCGCCGAAATCAAAAAGATAGAGAGGGACGTCAGGGAGGAAGGTCTGTCCCTCGTCATCTTTGCCGATTGGTACAACGTCGATGTGAGATCTCATCGAGTTTTCTGTGGAATCTCTGACGATGTCAGGTGATGAAGAACGTGGTCTTCTTTGACGAGAACACGAAGCAGTGGTGGTCCCCCGCCACGGGTGGATCAAATATTCCGGCCCTCAACGACCTGCTGAGACCGTTCGACATGGCCTTCGGGGATCGAGTTTTCGATGGAATTCTAAAATCAGAGAATGGTGAGCGATGTCATCATCACCATCATCATCATCATCATCGATCATCGTCATCATCATCATGACGCTCGTGATGATCAAGTTGATGATCAAGTTGATGGAAGAGTTGACTCTGAGTAGATGATCACAATGCTGCTTTCGGATCTGGTGTGACGATCGCGAGATTTCCCAAGGGAGGAGGAATGGTCCCTCAGAGTCTCATGGACCAGACGGAAGACCTGAAGAGATTCCGCGGAGAATTCAAGACGGTCTACCCCCTCGCCATCTACCCTTACCCCAATACGGTACGACATCTTCCCCACGATATCATACCACATCCCTTGACACGACACAGAGTCAGGCCTTACCGCAGAACATGAAGGGAAGGATAGCACTGTATGGAGACAGCAGCTGTTTGGATGATTCCTATGGAAGTAAAGCATCCTGTTATGGCCTGGCTGGTGAGTGTGATGTGTAGAGGGACACGTGTTGATGGATGCAGGGGACATGCTGCGATTCGCGATGAAGGGAGGAATGGATAGGAAGTTTGAATGGGAGTATCTGGAGAAGGAGTACAAGTCTCCCATGTTCCCCACTCTTCCCCTCAGAATGGAAGGGGCAGATCTATACAAGTATTCAAAGGTGAATCTCACACCACATTAGAATGATGATGTTGATGTCATGGTGTTGATGATGATGCAGGTGATGGGTAAGACGGCAACATGTCCCTCTTGGGTGTTCCACAAGACAGAAGGAAAGGGAGACGTCAAGATCGAATGGGACGATTACTCACCCGGTAAGATGACAGAGAAGGGCAGGGACTCTAGATTCAAAGAAGAGAGATCCACCAGATCCAATGGAGGATTCCACCTCGTCTTAAGTGAGTTTGTACGGAAGAGAATAGAAACTGAGAGGGAACAGGTTGGGTGATCGTTCCGTATGTCGCCATCATCGTGGCGGGTGTGATGATCGTTCATCGCATGATGAAACGGAAGCCAGTGGATGTCCCTCCCGTTCGTGTTCGTTTGGTCGTATAAAGTATTATAGATGGTTGAGTTCGTCTTGATGTGAATCACGGATCACTCGGTCAGCGACGAGGTAATGCAATCGAATCAACCACCAACATTATGCACACTTTATACTTGTCTCTTCACCGGTTTCACTCTATCTTGAGGCATGCCGCTGTTTCTGATCTCAGTTGTCATCTCTCTTATCTTGTCTTGGATCGCTTGATCGCTTTTCTTGCCCTCTTTCCGTAAACTAGATCGATCAATGATTGTTCTTCTCGAACGAGATCTTACTTTTCTATGGCCTCAGCGATCTTCTGATTAGCCGTCTTCGAATCACTTGAACTCGAAGTTGCTCGAGAGAAGATATTTTCCACTCTGGCACTTCTGTTGATTCGAGTCGATGTAGCTGCTAGCCTCGCAAAGGACGACATGATGTTCGATTGAGATGTGATTGGAATTTGGCGTGACCAAACAACGAGCCGTGTGACTACAAACTGACGCAATGTTGTGGATGGTTTTGAATCGATAGTGTCTATGACTGAAGACTAAATGAGTGTTTCATATAGATACTAACGTGGATCGTGCTTGTGACACAAAAGGTTTCCTGTTTGCGAAATTTCTTCATGCGAGACCAAAACCCATTTTTAAACAACAATTTTGTCATCTTGGAAGATCAGAGGTGGAGAGGGAAGAGAGAGCGACAGAAGTAATACAAATATTTTCACTGGAGATGGATGAGATCTCCACCTCCAAGTTGCCACCCGAGAATGATTTTCTCGTCGTTCAATCTCAGGACTCTTCTCCTGAATCATTAAGCTCTTTCGAGAGCATGCATGTGCAGAAGGAACCAAGCGCTGGTTCTTTTCACTGGCTTGATAGAGGTATGCAACATCATGTCATCCACATCCATCTCCTCTTCTCGTTTGATACAAAAAGATGGAATTAATTCGAACAGAACAAACGGCAGATTCTCCTCAATCCAACAATGGAGATGGTTCACCCTCGCTAGGATCGTGGGGCTCTTGGCTGGGTGGCGGTTACACATCCGTAAAAACATACGTCATGAGTTATCTCTACGCTTGGATGCCCCGTGCGTCATTCCACATGTAATAGCTCACACTGCCCAGATGTCTCTGAACTACCCACCTTTTCTTCCACCGACATACACATGATCAAAGGAAAGACGTTTTCGGCCCAAACCGAGGTGTCCTCCATACAATCTGCATGCACCACGAATGACCTCCGAACAGAATGAGACTGGTATACCCTTCCAAGAATTCATTGTCGCCTTCCGATCTCTCTTTTGGTTCACTTACAGAAAGGATTTTCAATCCATATCGAACACGTACATCACGAGTGACACGGGGTGGGGCTGTATGTTGAGGAGGTGGGTTCCTTCACCTCTACATCCGGTCCATCATCATGGCATGTGTCGTCGATGATCTCGACTCACGTACTACCCCAGCGGACAGATGATGTTATCTCAAGTGTTAGTCTGTCACTTTCTAGGAAGAGGTGAGATGAAAGAAGATGTGATTCGAAGAGAGAATGACAGTAATAGATTGGGAATTAGACAAGGAGGACCAGGTCGAGCAATACGAAGAGGTGATGATAAGAGGAATTGGAGTGTTGACGGGGGCAGATCTTGAGCTGGTTTCTGGACGAACCTGAGAGATATTATTCGGTACACAACATCGCCAGCTCTGGAGTGAAGTATGGAAAGAACATTGGAGAGTGGTTCGGACCTTCCACCATCACTCTCGTCTTATCGTAAGTCATCGATGTCATCATCGCATCTTGTCATGTCATCACCCCATCGTGAAGACGTAGACTCTCATCATCACGAGCTGATGAGATGGAACAGTGAACTATTGAAATCTCACCTACCACACTTGGTCACCTACACCAGCTCTGACTCAACGTTGTACCGTGATCAAATCGTCAGAGTTGCCACGCGTCACGGTAATTGGAACTCTCTCTTCATTCTCATTCCTCTTCGACTCGGAATCGACTGCATCAATTCGGTCTACAACGAACAGTTGTGCAATATCTTCAAAATACCGCATTGCATTGGATTCCTCGGTGGTAGACCCAGAGCTGCAATGTATTTCGTCGCCAGTCAAGGTGATCATCACGAAGGAGAAGATGAGATGATCATGATGACGATGATGCAGATGATCAACTATTCTATTTAGACCCTCACACGTGTCAAGCCACCATCAACAGTGACGGTGGAAGATTCGACAACAGTTCCTTCCACTGGACCATTCCCAACAAGATCAACGTCTCTCAGCTCGATCCCTCCCTCTCCCTCGCCTTCTACTGTCACGACAGAGACGAATTCGATGCCTTCTGGTCCTTTGCAAAGAAGGTGAGAGGGACACACCCTCACAGCTGACGATGACAGATACAAGGAGAAGACAATCCCCTCTTTGGAGCACAAGAGGAAGTGCCTGATTATCTGAGAGAAGAAGAAGAATCGAGGATATGTGCTTTATAAATGTAAAAGTCGTTTATTGACTTCCGTTCGATTTACACCAGACCTTGTGGACGGGCCACAGTTTTCTAGAACATTCTGTACCACAAAAGTGAATGCTTCGACAACCTCCGCACATCTTCGTCTTTCCCTCGTGCTTTCCACACATTCCACATCTGTTCGTGTCATCGGATCATCGCCATCACCATCATGTCCTCAACATGATCACCACGAAGACTCACCCCTTTAGATCCACCGTGAGGTTCTTCATCTCTTCTTCAATGTCAACGACACCATCCACATACGAAGGAATGGTGTGGAGATGCTTCAACGTCCAGTAGAGAGGTGCGTAGTTCTTCTGCTTGTGTTGACAGCGAGCCAGACCTGATCCAATGAATTCCAGACACCTCACACACTTCACCTTCCAGTGCCACGAGTGACTTTGGATCTCTCTCTAACACCTTCCAGTAGTCTCCGTACGCTTCGTCATACTTGTCCTACCCCTCGATGACACACCACCACATCTCATCATTCACCATCATGAACATGGCATCCCCCCTCTGTACTCGAACCTTTTTCTCCAACGTTTCATCTTCGATGTGAGGCAGAAATTTGTCTGCCTTCTCCACGACGAGCGAATGCTCTTTCTTCTCGGCGTGCCCGAACAACTCGTCCGCCATCTTGACGACGTCCACCCTCTTCTTCGGTCCGTGATCGTGACCGTGGTGGTCGTGAGAGCAGCAGCCGTGGCCATGCTCGTGGCTGTGCTCGATCCTGTTTTCGATTGGCTTCGTCAGGGTCTCTTGTGCCCAACGGATGGCGTTGGGTGTCCAAAGAGAACCGAAGAAGAAAGAGTAGAAGTCAGCTTCGGTCTGTAGAGTTGAGAGGAGGGAGGTGGAGGGAGGTCACCTGTGTTCCATTCTGGAGGCAGCAGGGAGGTACGGTGATCTTTTTACCGGAGATGAGGTGAACCATGATGTGGGGATTCATCAGATAGGCGGCGTGGAGGTCTCTGTCCATCGCATCAGGTGACACGTTCATGTGATGGATGATTATGGGTGATGATTATGGGTGATGGATGATGGATGATGGATGACGATGGAACATTTCATTTCACTTGAGTGTGGAAGGTTTCCTCTGGTTGTATCCGTGAAGTGCCTTCGTGTATTGAAAAGCGGCCACTCTGTTCCTGAGACACCGTGAGAGGTGTGAAGAGAGATGCACGGACTCACGTGGGGTACATATCCAGGAGGTAGTCCACTTCGTCCCACCTCTTCATATGCATGAGACAAAGTAGGTAAGGCACTCTCATCCCTAAGTTGTCTGCCGGGCAGAGATGTCCGACGATCAGATGGCACTGAGACACATCAGATGAGAGAGATGGCAGAGTCGTACCTCTTGTCTGGCCTCTGCATAATCTCCCAACTTCATGAGGCAGAGTGCGACACCTGCCTTGGCTCGGAGGAATGGCCTGGTGATCAAGGTGTTCCAGTATAAGATTCCATTCTTCGGTTGTCTGTGTGAATGATCCTCTGTGTGATATCAGATCCCGAGTTGACATCATCTGATCTCACTGATCCTCTTTTCGTAATCTTTATCGTTGACGGCGGTCTTTCCAACGGCTTCTCCTCTTCGGTAGTATTCTAATGCTTGCTGCACCGTGGTCGCTTTATGTTCAGCCAGCACACACCTAACAAATCAATGCCCATCGAGAGGAAGAATACGTACCAAGCATCGGCGCAGAGAGGAGCGGTTTTCAATACTTTCTCTGCGACCTTGACTCGATTCTCGTGGTCATCTCTTCGAAAGCTCGAGATCTTTGAGAGCTCGATCTGAGCTGGGAGGAGCTCTGGATGCTTGGAATAATATTGATCGAGTGGTCTATTTTCAAACAGACGAAGATCGCGGTCTCTTCTGTCATCTAGANCTGGCCTCTGCGTAATCTCCCAATTTCATGAGGCAGAGTGCGACGCCTGCCTTGGCTCGGAGGAATGGCCTGGTGATCAAGGTGTTCCAGTATAAGATTCCGTTCTTTGGTTGTCGGTGTGAATGGTCCTCTGTGTGATATCAGATGCGAGTTGACATCATCTGATCTCACTGATCCTCTTTTCGTATTCTTTATCGTTGACGGCGGTCTTTCCAGCGACTTCTCCTCTTCGGTAATATTCTAATGCTTGCTGCACCGTGGTCGCTTTATGTTCAGCCAGCACACACCTAACAAATCAATGCCCATCGAGAAAAAGAATACGTACCAAGCATCGGCGCAGAGAGGAGCGGTTTTCAATACTTTCTCTGCGACCTTGATTCGCTTCTCGTGTTCATCTCTTCGAAAGCTCGAGATCTTTGAGAGCTCGATCTGAGCTGGGAGGAGCTCTGGATGCTTGGAATAATATTGATCGAGTGGTCTATTTTCAAACAGACGAAGATCGCGGTCTCTTCTGTCATCTAGAGTCTCTATGGCGCTCTGTGTTGTTCAGACACCGCCACCGTGATGAAAGACATCTCTCACTCCTATCTCTACCATTGCAGAATCATTGTAGCCATCAGGTATTTTGTCGAGCTCGGCTCGAGGTAACATGTAGATCGGTGAAGTAGTGAGTATCTTTGACTTGCCCTCCCATTCAATCATTTTTGTGAAGCTTCCTTTGATCAGCTGAAGGAACGACAACGTCTACAACCGAAATGGAGCTTCAAGCTCCTTTTCACATTTATTCAAAACTCAAGATCTTTCCTCTTGGACGGGGCAGGGGCACATGCGACAGAAGAGATGTTGGCTGCTGCCATTCTCTCTGCTCCTGCTTCTTCCTTCTCCTTCTCTTTCGTAGAGCGTGACTCCTCGGGACCCAACGTGAGGATCTCGATCAGTAACTTCCTCCTCTTCATCTTAAAGACGTAGTGCAGTGTCTCCGGTGTGTGAGCGACGAGCGAATTGATTCGAAGTAGTTTCTTGATGACCAATTGGCCGTCGTACTCATCGAAAGCAGATGACACTTGACCCACTGCACCTGCACACTTTGAGAATTGCATTCGATTCAAAAGTCATTCTCACTCTCAAAGGAAGATACAGAGAGGAGGGTGTCCGAATAGAGATGGACACTCTTTGTCAGATGGGGACCGATGATGTGTGATGGGAGGGTGATCATGCAGACCGCCAGAGAGTGTCGGAGGAGTCCTTTGAGTCTGTGAAGGAATAAGAGGAGTGACCTCTCCTGTGAGTTGGTCAGTGATGGATCGATGATGTCATGCATCTCACATTGATAGGTCCATATGATGGACAGCACAGTGAATGGATTCCGATCCTCAAAATGTTCGGCTGCTTCATCACTTTTCCATCCCTGTAGACATGACACATTGCATCGTCATCGGATGGACTCACGTGCTGTATTCTTTCTCGATGATGGAGGAGATAGAATCGAGGAGAGACTGGTAGACGTCCTCTCTCGATAGCTCGCAGGGGTCGACAGTCTTCATCTTCTTCGAGGACATGTACTCGTCTCTCATGCTCTTTCCAAGATCGAAAGAATGACAGAACGATTTGACCGAAGCACCCTTCAGACTCCCTGTTTCTCATCGGTTCATTATCATCCTCTCGATGGGATTCATCACCTGATTTGTGCGCGACGACACCAGCATCCTTGTTCAGATATTTCTCGTATTGCCATGCGATCGTCAGACTGGGTGTCTCCGTCTGTTCACGAGTGAATAAGATGATCGTATCACCGTTCACCTTGTTGATTTCCCCTCCTGCTTTCCTCTTCTCTTCTTCTTCCTTCTCCTTCTCGTACTCTGCAGTCAAGTTCTTTGGTAATCTCGATACGAATTGACGTTGAGAAGTGTACACGAGCCCCTCGTGATCGACTGCCAGACCCTCCGCGATGAAGTATTTCAACAGCGCGAGATAATAGCTGCTGTTTCTGTCTTCCTCCACGATTGTGATCGTGCCCACGGACAGACCTCCTCCCAGCAATTGTGAGTGGGAGTCAAGAAATGGATGTCGGTTCTACGTGCGACGGTCATCGAAAGGATATCATCTAATTCGTGCAGTCCTGACGATACCAACAGCTGACCGTTCTGTACAGAAGGACGGCAGCCTGGTGGTAATCCTGCATTGGGTTTCCTGACTGCCACTGGTCGAAAACTGCTGACGGATGACAATTGCTGTGGTGGTGGAACATTCTTCGAAGGGCGTACGAAGCGACTCATGATCTGATCTGTGATGTGTGAAATTCGGGAGAAAAGGTTGGACGACTACAACACAGGCATAACCACTTCTCAGAAAGGAAACCTGAGAGCGAACCATTGCATGCGCCTCACCTCTCAGTGTCTCCATCAGTTCTCGCGAAAGATCAGCAACACGAAACACATGAGTAGAACTACGATCCGTCTAACCGATGATCTGACGGCGATGGGACCCGCCATAGACTTGCTGAGGAACGGAGAAGTCGTTGCTTTTCCAACAGAGACAGTCTATGGCTTAGGTGCCAACGCTCTCAACTCATCTGCAGTTCAGAAGATCTTCACCGCCAAAGGTGAGAGATGCGCGATCGTCCGCGTAATATGTGTCTATAGAAGTGACACAGATAGGCCGACCTTCTGATAATCCTCTCATCGTCCACATATCTTCCTTGAACATGTTGAAAGACCTCGTGGCCGAGGAAGCTTTCCCACGACCGGGGACGACGATTCACAAGGTGGTGTTGCGATGGCAATCACATTTCTGATGGACAATCACAGCTCTGCGAGGAACTGTGGCCGGGAGCCATCACTTTCCTCTTTCCGAAATCAGATCGAGTTCCAGATAACGTCACAGCTGGACAACCAACAGTGGCCGTCAGAATGCCTTCTCATCCCATCGCAAAGTATCTCATCGAGACAGCCGGTACGTCCTCTGACGATCGTATTCGAAAATCAAACATCATCAGATGACGATGAAAGATGGTGATGGAATGTGTAGGTGTACCTGTTGCTGCTCCTTCAGCGAATGTATCGGGCAGGCCCAGTCCAACGAAAGCGGAACACGTACTACAAGATTTAGACGGTGAGATCGATTGAGATGGACTCATGATGAGATGTGTCGAGTGACCGAGTGAACAGGTATCATACCCTGCGTGATCGATGGTGGAAATACGAATTACGGATTAGAATCGACTGTTTTGGATATCAATAGAGATCCTCCTCTCATCTTACGACCCGGTGGTGTCACTTTCGAACAACTCAAGAAGGTGATCATCATCATCGTCATCTCTATCACGGATTGAATCTTATGTGTGCAAATGTCCAGTTTTCTAAAAATCTCTTTCAATATCCTACATACAATGCAAGGTTGTAAACTGATATTTTATTCAGCTGATTCCCAACGTACAAGTGTACGAGAGATCAGTGCACGGTTCACAGATGGCAGAGAAACCGGCGACACCAGGGCTCAAGTACAGACACTATTCACCCAATGCCCTCGTCCTCCTCTTTGAATACAACTCTGATCCTACCGTCACTTCTCTAAAGGTGAACCCCTCTCTTCTCTGTCGAAACTAAAAAAAGGAAAAGATGAAGAAGAGAGTGGAAGAATTGAAGAGAGAGGGGAAGCGAATCGGAATCATTCATGTTCACTCTGGAGGTGATCGGTTCGAAATCATTCGAAAATCGATTTATTTCGATTTATTCTTGTAATGCATTGATGATTGAGGAGGAGACTGAAGGATGAACAGTGAAGATGGATGAGGAATGGATGGGAGATCAAGTCATCGTCTACCCACTCGGTGATGAGAGCAGACCGGATGTCGTAGCTCAAGGCATATTCTCCGCCCTGCGTTCATTGGACGATAAGAAGGTAAACCATTTTCCACACCTCACACGATCATCACACACTGCATCACATGATGAAGAGAGAACGAGAGAGTGAAGGAAACAGGTGGACTGCATCATGGTTGAGGGGATATCAGAAGAGAACGAAGGAATGGCCGTTATGAACCGAGTCAGAAAGGCCGCCGCCGAGACGATTCAATAAAACATCTCGCTGTATTTTATTCTTCTGTTTCCCATCATTTCTGTCTCTCTTCAGTACAGTTGAAACATGGAAGACAACTCACATGATACACTCGGCTGCCCCTACATACATAGAAGGTGTAGGCTGATACTCCGAGAGTGAGAATCACAACCATGGACATACCAGCGCCACAAGAGGCCATGTTCAGCATGGTCTGTTAAATGTGAGTGGACTTTGTCATGATGCATGGACTGATGTTCCACGATGATGTTGTGAGGACGGTGGTGATCCTCACCAGGAAGGAAGCACAGAGGTGAGTCAGAACTACGACAGACATTTTGATTGGGTTTCTAGAGACGAAACCTTCGTAGCCGATGATAGACCACAACATGTGAAGTACGATGAAGCAGAATGACTGGACGGCTGCATCCGATCAGTCGAGATGATGATGCAATGGAGATCGATCACCCATCACGATGAAGATGGAGACGCTGCAGTTGTGGGAGAAGTAAGAAGCTGGTCCAGAGTACTCCCACAGGAGAGTGACGTAACTCACTAAACTGTGAGCCACACCAGCACCCCAACCGATGGCTTCAAGATCAATTAGAGATCAAGTCCATGAAGAGATGGTCTCACCAATGTTAGCCCGAAGAGGATCGGGATGAGATGTAAGAGAAGCAGTCTGTCTCTCCCTCTCTGCGATGAAACCTTTCTCCGCTCGTCTGTTAGATGGTCAACTCTGAATTGAAGGAGAGAGAAACTCACACGTAGAGGGAGAAGAAACCGAAGCGAAGGGCCTCCTGGAAGATGATACTGCAGATGATGATCCAAGGATAAGCAGTTCGGAGGGGAGGAATGATGTACCACCATATCGCAGCCAGTAATGCCGATAACAACCAAAAGAATGATCTGTGTCGGCGTCAAAAACGACTTTTATGATGGGATTTTTCGTCTCTCACGACGAATAGAAACTCGGCCGCTGACGTGTGAATGAAGAACTCACCCTCCGATGGACAAGATGATTAACTGTGCATTACGAGAGATGACCAGTAGGAACACACTGAATGCAGGTGCGAAGGCCAATAGAATGCAGCCAAAGAATCCCACGAAGGTCATTGTCCAAGATCACCCTTTAAATGAAATGGGTTTCGATTTGTTCGCCTACAACGGGAGATCAGTCCCACAGATCAAACAAGAGCCAATCAAGAGACAACATGAGCGGACGTGGACGTGGAGGAGCCAAAGGAAAGGAAGTTGTTCCTGGCTCAAGAGCATATGAGAAATTGAAGAGTCAAGGAAAGAGAAGCGGTGGCGGCCGTGGAGGTCGTGGCGGTGGTGCCCGTGGAGAATTCAGAGTACGTTGATCGTTATTGTCCATCTATCATCCATTTCGATCATCTGATCTGCTTCTCTAGGAAGATTGGGAAGATCAAGAGAGACCCAAGACTGTCGATGATGAAAGCTCCTCTGAGGAAGAGGATTCTGAGGAAGAAGACTCTGAAGATGAGCAGACTTCTAAGACCACCAAGAAGATGTCCAAAGCAACCCTCGAGAGCTCAGAGGAGGAGGACAGTGAAGAAGAAGACAGCGACGAGGAAGAGACAACGAAGAAGCCAAGAGAGAAGAAAGGAAAGGGAGTAGAAGGCATCATCGAGATCGAAAACCCCAACCGTGTCAAGGAGAAGAACTTGAAGGCAGCCGATGTGGCCAAGATGATCAAGGAGGGTAACATCAGCAATCAGTCTTCGCTCAGCCGCAAGGAGAAGTACGTCCATTGTGACTGCATTGTCATCCTGATGAAATGACAGGGAAGCATTGGACGCACAGAAGAACCAAAGCAAGAGCGCGGAGAGAAAGGATCTCGCCAGATTGGCTGAAGTCAAAAAGCGTCGTGAAGAGGCTGCCGCTCGCAGGGATGAAGAGCTGAAGGGTATGAGATCTCATGTTTTCACATGTTATAGACTACTTCGTATTTGAAATGGTTGATTGAACGAGCGATAGCCAAGGAACAGAAGGAGAAGGCAGCGAGAGAGGGTCGTCGATAAAAGTTCTCATCTTTCCATCCCTTCTCAACTTTTCTCATCTGATGTTCTCTTTTAACTTGATCTGAAACTTATTTCGTCCTTCCATGATTTTGATTCTTTGAACACATTTCATCGATGGTGCACGGTGTGCATGATGTGCCTCCACTTGCAACTCTTTTCCTTGAATTTTATTCTGAGAATCTATTTTTGGTCGTCCGAATTTGTGTTCAGCATTGAACCATTTCATAGATAACAAGCAACGTCACCATGGAGGACATGATCCAATCTGATGCCGCTTTCAGAGAGCAGTTCGATAGACAGAGCAACACCTTCCACGGAGGTTCTACCGTTCCAGTGCCTGTAGGTGGACAGAGAGTACCAGACGCTCTCTCACAAGAGGCAGATTGGCGCAGCTTGCCCGTTCAAGAGGTGAGATTGAGAGTTAAGAAGACATCATATTGAAGATCTCAGCCGGAAGAAAAGAAGTCATTCGGTCCAGAGTACGACAGAGTCGAGAAGCTGAGAAACGATCTGGGCGATTTGAAGAAGACAATGGTGAGCTATGATCGCCCGATATGATTTGATGTTGATCATCGACTAGTCCAACATCAATGCCCCAGTTGAGGCTATCATGAAACTGTCTGCTCAGCTCTCCTCTGCTCAACCTGAAGAGGTAAGCATCTACCCGTTGATCGTGCGCATTCTCATTGCACCATAGACAGAGAAGTTGACGAAGAATTTGGAGAGTGAGAAGCAGAAGAGACAAAAGGTTGTCGAGGAGTTGGATCATTTCAACGTCCTCCTGAAAGGAAGTGAATACGGTCAGTTATTCCTCGACAATTCTGTATACTCATCATCACCAGACAAATACGAACACATAGAAGAGATCAAGAAGGCAGCCGCTAAGGCAGAGAGCCTGACAAAAGAGGAGCAGATCGATTTTGGAAGTTTAGTGAAGCGACACACGACACAAATCTTCAGGGAGCAGAAGGTTCTGTTGGAGAAGATGAAGGCCCTGAAGAAACAACAACAGTAAAAGATAGAAAATTGATTTTCTTTATGTCTTGGGCACTTGGTAGTTGTTGAAGTAGATGTGCAGTGCTGGATAGTAAGTGCTGTGTGGGAGGTCGAGCTGATCGAAGGTCACATCTTGATCGGCGATGCCGTTCTCTTCTAATGTCTTGTCCATCTCTAATGGCTTTCCCAGCCGCTTCCATATGTACTGATCGGCGTGCTTGTTGAATTTGGTGTACCTCGCCATGACCTCATTGATCGTCTCTTCTGAGCAGACCTGAAATCGTTAAGATTCCGCAGCGAGAGGTCTCATGATTTTACCTCCAAAACGTGTTCTTGATTGCTCAACGTGTTGATGACACGTATCATTCTCGTCTTGTTCGACAGACTGCCGATGCAATAAGTGGAATCCTTCCACCAAGGAGGACCAAAATCATTCCTCCAATTTGAAGTGGGGTATGGCGGTGGCACGTGAACGCATCCGTTCGCGAAGACTTCAATTGATGGCACTCTCAATCCAGTCTCCGAGTCGATCATGGTTTTCAACTAATCGTCTCTGTAAAGACCAGCCCGCACCCATTTGTGATCTCACCTCTCCGTCGGGCTCGAACCAATCAGAGATGTCCCTTCCCGCTGCACTGATGAGTGGCTTGACTGCATTCACCTCTTCGAATTGCGCGATGAGACTGGTAAGATTATAGACTTTGCCCAACCACGATGCCCAACAGTCTTGTTCGTGATTGTGAATGGATACCTCTGCAGGTGTGTAATATCGGCGAAGCGGAGCCTCTTCTATCTCGATCTCCTCTCCGTCCATCGTGTTGTCTGCGCAGAACCAGTTGATAGAGAGTCACGTGACCGAATTATTTTTAGCTCTCGGTTGAAACCCGCATCATCAAATAAACCGAGGACCTGACACGAACATCATGATCCTAGGAGGCACAGATAAAGAAGCTGCCAGGATAGAGAGAAGGCGGAAAGCCGAGGAAGAACGTAAGGCACGCATCTACGACCCCAAATATAGAACGAAAGCGGTGAATCATCCAGTGATGAGGATTTATCACTCATTCAATGAGAACAGGTGGATACGGATGCCATCTCCGAACAAATTCGACTCAAGAATGAAGCGAAGGAGGCCGAGAGACAAAGAGATCTCGCATTCGGTGAGATACTTTCGACAACACTCAAGTGACACCCGCTAGACCGAGAGAGAGAAAGGAACGACCAGTTATTAGAGACGTTAGTTCAACAGAGAGAACAAGAGAAGCGACAGGTGAACAAGATGTACGCCAGTCAGAATTTCCAAAACTCTCCCAAATCGACTCGAAGAGAGTGGGATTTGAACGATCCGGCTCAGATCTATGCACCCGAGGTAAAATAAGCTTCCTTAGTAGCTTCTGATTTAAATTTCAGCCTGAGGAGCTGGGTGTTTCTGGCTTGAGGATTTTTGAGGGAGAAGATACACTGGTGAAAGACAGAAAAGAGAGACAGACTGAGCAGATGAGAGATTGGATCCAGCAGCAGGCGAGAGAGAAATTAGAACGCACGAAGAGAGAGAAGGAAGTCGAAAAGTGAGTTCCCTTGGAAAAGATGGTTCTGAATCTCGCAGCATGTACGAGCAGCGACTCAAAGAGATCAACGAACGCCTGTTGAGCGTCGAAGAGGCTCGACACCGCCACAAACAGGCCGAAATGCGGGCGGAGAAAGAATACAACAAGGCTCAGGCAGAGCTGAAGAAGGAACGTGAGACGAACCAAAAGATAGACGAGACCATGCACGGGCTTCATGAGATGCACCAGACGGCCAGCGGGGACTTCTTAACGGAGAATCCAAACCAAGCCTATAACCAAGGCAAACTGGTCACGTATGCCTACAAGGGAATGTCACCCGATCAACTGAGACAAATCCACAACGATCAGAAGAGACAGATGGAAATGAACAAGGTGAGTCGTTCCACGCTTCGTGAGATGCTGAGGGATCAACAGGCCAAGAGGGACCAAGAGAGGACTCACAAACAGCAATGGGATACCCTGGCCATGACTCAGGATAGAATGTTAGAGCAGAGAGTGCAAGAGTTAGAGGCGATTCGAAGGGAGGAGCTGATGAAGACTGTTGAAGAGAACAAGCGATTGGCAGCTCTGCAGAAGGAGAGGAATCGATCGTTGAATCAGATATACAACACGAATCAACCACAAGAAGGATACTTTAACCAATTCAATACATCCGCAAGATAAAGCCACAGAGACGAGGTGGGCGTGAGATCAGATGGGCCTTGATCTCATGATGAGTAGAGAGTTTAGGAGTGTGAATGAATGTATATCCGTGATAGCAAAGAGCATGTTCTCTGATAAAGAAGGGTGTTCTGTCGATCTCTTTTATTTCTCCTCAGCGCTCTTTCGAGCACCTCCCTGTATCTTCTCATGATCCTGCTTCGTCGTATTGAACGTCTGTAAGATCTCCGCCATCTCGTCATCAGTTGATAGACCCTCCATCCTGTGAGAGTGAGTCGGAGGATGTAATCATAATGGCTCACGTCTCTCTGCTGATCATACCCAGCTTTCCTCTGGTCGCTTTCAAATTGTTCATGAAGGAGTTGTAGCCGATAACGAGCCCCGCTCCTGATCCTAGACCACCTAATGCAGCCACGCTGATCACATTGATGGCGCCAGAAGGAAGATGGAGCATTCTAGAATATAACTGATTCACTCTCGGTTTCTTTACTATTGTTCCTTCAATCTCACGTCGACGTGCCACATGTATGAAAGACTCACTGACTAGAGAACGGGCTAAGAGTGCTCCTATAGCAAAACCAACTGTTCCTCTCCATATTTGCCCGGAGATGAAGTTTTCTACCGTCTATACAGTACATCATTTGTCAAAATCAATCATGTGATAAGACTAACCTTCTTCTCCTCTCCTTTTAGCAACTTAATTGCTTCCAGTGTGGTCAATTTCTCTGGTTGCTGAGACATGCTAGGTCACGTGTTTTCTGATGATGTCGTTGTTTTCTTTTTTGAGACACATCAGCAAGAAAATCAAACAACATCAACGCACACAAGAGAAAACATGCAAGCCGCTTCGGTCGATGTCATAGTTCGAAATGTATCTTCACGATACGAAGACGTCCTCATCCAAGGCTCTTCACTGGATGCCAACATCTTGCATTTCAAACAGCGTCTATCTGAGCAATATCCTTCAAGACCCAACGTCACTCAGATAAAACTTGTTCACGCCGGTAAACTCCTTCAGGATAATCAGCTCCTGTCGCAGATCTTCTCGAACAATGATCTATCCAAGACACAGAGCATTCACGCAGTCATCAGCCGCACCGAAACGGAAACCACCTCCAACAACGCCACAACGATAAACAGAGAAGCAGATGGACAGAGAATCATCCCAGAGGAACCATATGGTCTTCGAAACCGCTTCCAACCAGCTCAAGTCCAGGAAGAGATGCAACAAGTACCACAGGCACAGCATCAAGCACACCAACACGAACAACATCAACCCGCGTTTCCAAACATTGAGAATGGTAACGAAGAGGGAAGAGAGGACGGCTCCACTCTGTGGACTCTCATCAAGTTGGCATTCGTGGTCTTCATCTTCTCCCAGGGTGGAGGCTCTTCCCGCCTCTTCATCCTCTGCTTCTGTGCCCTTGTCATCTTCCTGTGAGTTGTCTCATCTTCACATCTGATCGTGATTGACCATTGTCAGTGTCCAGACCGGGCGACTGAGACTTTTCACTCAGATCCCATTCAACATCCCAAAGCCAACAAACGTGCAACCGAATGACACACAAGGGGAGCAGGGTGGCATCCTCTTTGAGATCAAGTCTCTCGTCATTCCCTTCTTCTTCAGTTTGTTCCCCAACTGGCAAGCTTCTGAATTCATCACTCACCCTGTGGACACTCAAGCACCCGCCGCTGCACCTGTGCAGGAATAGCCTGTTAATATGATGTTATAGATTGTACGATTTCGTGTTCATGTGCAGGAGACTCGTGTTTGTCACGTTGATCTCTGATTGTCGTTGATGCGACGGGGTTGTTATTTGAAGTTTCTGATCTGGGCGATTGTCATTCGGACTCGGCGGATCAGAGAGGGGTGCGGGAGATGGAGAAGACTACCGAAGGATGGTCCTCTGGCATCTGTGAGTGCAGCGAAGATTGGAGTATCTGTGAGAGAGATGTGTGATTATGCGATCCTCACTGAGTGTCAGTTCTCACCTCCCTGTTTTGTTGTCCTTGTCAGGTAATACTTATTATCCACAAATCGTCTTCTATCTTCGTGTTGTTGATGTCATCATAGCTCGCCAAAAACCGAGCTATCAGTAAAGATGAGCCATTATCCGTTACGTCATGTCTCTCTGTGTGGTTATGTACTTGCTGTGAGTATCCGATTTATTACAGTACAATGACTCGTATAGACTTTGCACCCAAGACGAGAGGAGTCATCCGTAAGCGCTATGGAATCCACGTGAGTCTGTTCGATGTATCCTCTTCCTCACTTTCTCTTCAGGGCTCTCTTCAAACGGACTGTATCGCCATATGTTGTTGTCGTGAGCCATCGATCATCTTTCTATTTGATTTGTATAAATGACATCGCACGCAGCCTGGTGTGCTGTAGCACAAGAGACGAGAGAATTGAAACTCCACGGATATCAAGTGATGCCAATAACAATGCACGAATGAACACGATGGAACTGGCTCGATTCATTCTGACGATTTTGACTCACACCAATAACTACAAATTCTGAGCGCATCATCAACCAGGAGTGAGCACATCACACAAGACATGAGATGTCCACATGAGAAGAGAGGACGATGTAGGATAACGATTATCCATCTCATGTATTTACCTCAAACAACTCAACTATCCTCCAAAAGAACACAACTCCACTTCCTCCTCTCATCATGTCGGTGCCTCCCTCTGCCCTTGGCCGTTGTTGAACCCGGACCCGTTGTTCACAGACAAGTACGGCGTCAGAGCGATGTTGTCCAAGTACGGCTGTCTCTCTCCGTTGTTGGCGTTTCCAAATTCGGTAGGTCGAGGCACGTTGGGTATCGCATGGGGTGGACGGTAACCGTCTGGGACCAGGTGGGAGTACTGCTCTCTCATCTGAGGTTGGGCGAGGTTTACGGAGAGGTTCTGCATGAGAGCTTGGACCATCTCTCGGTTGTGTGGGTTGAGGTTGTTGTTCCACGTTTGCTCGGAGGGGTCGTAGACGTTACCCAGAAAGGAGATGACGTTGAGGAAGCCCGTGTCTTCCGGTTCTCCCGCCATGTTGTTTCGCATGAGAGTCTGTGATGGTGGCATGACCTAACATGGTCAGAGGAAGGACGTTCGATGTGAGATGTCACCTGTTGTATGTACAGTTGTGCGTGTTGGTATTGCTCTTGTTGTTGGTTGTGGAGTTCTAGCTGTGCTTCAGAGTTTCCCTCCTCGTTGAAGAAGACTTGAGGGAGGAGGTTGTTCGAGTACATCCATTGATGGAAGCTGGCCGGTTGATTGAGTGGTCCGGGTTGGGATATATTGGATGAATTGACGCTGAACGGTACCTTTATCTCTTCTGTCGTCACCTGTCAGCGACCACATCTCAGATTATACATCACCAGAGGGTTTCAGATCTCCCTTTTCTGTAGACTTCCTCTTGGGTCTTGGCGGAGGTATCCGCTCGCCCGTATTGTTCTTCTGGACTCTTAAAAAGTATTTCTGCGCATGGCTTCGTATCTTGATTGTCATTCAGTTGGCAGTCCTCTGAATGAATATAGAGGCAGATCGGAAGTTTCCTCACTTGGACTGTCGTTTTGGTTCCAATGAACTTTTCTATTCTCTTCCAATCACGGTCATATAATTTGAGCGCCTCTAAGAACTTTAAATGTTCTTCGTCTGACCAGTGCTCTCTCTGCTTGCTGAGCGTGTACGTCTTCCTTGGTTTCTTGCTCGCATCGAGATCGTTGCCGGACTACCCATACACTCAGAAATGGTCCTATCGGCTCGCACGCTCACCCCTGCTTCGTCCTCATTAAGAGGTGCTGCGCTCATGATGCCTGTTTTGTGATGTGTGAGAGAAGAAAAAGTCTGCTTTTAATTTAATACATCTGTCACCATGGTTACTCAACCAACTCTCGCATATCCGATTACCCCAACCACAGCCACACAACCTTCCCTAGCAACAATCTACCCTCTTATCATCCCAGCACTAGCTCCCTCTATTCATACTATGAGCTCTCTCGTCTCAATATACCCCTTCCGAATCGGGTTTCTCTTTTTTTGGGATCAACTCCATCACAGAAATAGATGTCTATTGCACTGATGGGTATGTGGGTGGACTCACGTGACGGACCCATCTACCGCACACATCTATCGTCACACTAACTCTATTTCAAAGGTTCTCAAGATGAAAGGTAAGGCGATTTACTCTCTTTACATGGCGGGAAATGCTCTCGGTAACCCCGTGTTCCTGATGACCTCCGCCCTTCCATTCATCTCCTCTTCTTTCCTCAAGTCTAAACCCTCCAGCAACTCCAGATACCACGTGATGCACGTGTTCTTCCTCGAATAATCGAAGCTCTTTGTGATGACGTCATAGCACATCCTCACCATCGTGATCTGTCCTCCATCAATTGGACTTTGTCTCTCCCTCCTCACCTTTCCCTTCTCCTCTCCCATCAGAAGGACCTCTTCTATCATTCCAAACAGCTCCGGCAGGAGAGAAGGGTCCACGTGGTTGATCTGATGCACCAGGAGAGAACATCTCTGAGTGGATTCCACAGTTCCCTTCTTCATTCCCAATTTGGCGGTCTGGAACAGTCTGTGTAGGGTGTACCGGACGACTCTGTGCAGACTGTCGTACACTCTGGTGATGGTCTGACGAGATCTGGAGGAGGTGCTGTGGTTCTTCATGGCCACCCCAATGGTCTCTCTCAACAGTCCCTCGTTCTGGGGCATTGCAGGTAGGTACTGTCTCGTCATCAGATCCAGACGTGGTTCATGTTGTGTTTCATCTCGTGATGAGAAGGAGAGAGTGAGATGGGGAGGTGAATACCTTGAGGGAAGTATCTAGATAGGAGGGAAGGATGAGAGATTGTACGGGTATCTCTTGTGTGGTACCGTCGAGGTATTCCTCTGGAAAAGGAAGGGCAAACAAGATGCCAAACAGTTCTTGTGCCGATACGTTCAGCTGAGGATGGGGGCATTCGATTCCTCTGTGTTTCGTTATCCACGAGAATCGATTGGATGTGAACTCACTCCATCAACATTGGACAGAGGTGATCTCTCATCTCCTGTTGAGAGAGGGAGGGGATGAGTCTCTGTAGGAGACTGAACAAGAAGTAGACGCGAGACAGCCCGACGGCGTCCTCCACGCTCTCTCTCGATCCATCGTTCTGTGGACTGTCAGTCTACAGCGATGTAGAGGGATTCCTACCATATGGAACACGTCCCTTGGGATCTGGTGGAAGATCATCATGCTCAACTCTGCCTTCTTCACCTGTCGATCGTGTCACGTTTCATCCTCTATAGTCCACTTCTTCCTGTCTTCTGTATGTGTTCAACTCACCCTCTCATCGTGTTGTATGACGAGCAAGAGAAGAGCTTTGACGACATCCGTGTAAGCTGGAAAATCGACTCTACAAAAGTTGAGGTGAGAGTAGATGACGAGAACATCCACGGCCTGTCTCTCCTTCATCTCTCTCGTCTCCATCATCTGATTCAGTATCATCGTGTACGTGATAAACGTGCTCTGTAATATCGGTAGCAACGCCCCAGTCAGCGCGCTCACTGTGTCGCGTCAGCACCTCCCCCCCTCTCGTTCGCTCACGTTGGACTTTGGCATTCTGTGACACTTCTCTCCTCTCTTTGGAATCTCCCGGTGAAGTCAACTGTTGCTCTCCGTTGACCAGATAGAAGACTCTCCACTCTTCGTACAACTTCTTGGCATAATCGTTCAACCTGTGACGTTCAGTCTTCTCCTCTCCTCTCGTTCACCTCTTCAGGATGTGCCCCCTTCCCTCTGCGTTCTCTTTTCTGAACATCTCGGATATGGCCGAGCCAAAGTGCGTGACTTCTTGTCTGAAGATCCTGCTCTTCTTGTGTCTCTCGATCTGTCGCCCTTCAGATCGACACGTGTAAGTGTACGCACCGATTCGATGGTCTGTTGGAATCCACAGCGTAGATCGTCAAATACGTAGAGACATCCGATCACGTGATCGAAGAACACATCCATGATGATGTCGCGGAAGAGGAAGGGAGGATGAGAATAGACGGGTGAGATGATGGAGGCACAGCTCTCACAGGCCACAGCCGTAGCCATCTTCCACCATTCTCTCGTCATGTCTGTGTATTTCAGTTCGATTCACAGTTTGTCTATGGATGAAGAGAGGAGTGTAGATCGACTCACTCTTGTCCTGATGGATGGCCGGCAATTGATCTTGTAACCACAAGGTGGCACTCTGTACGATGACCTACCGTATCGTATTACTATTTAGAAGGAGAGATGAGAATGATGAAGAGGAGAGATGAGAATGATGAGAAGAGGAGAGATGTGATTGATGAGAAGAGGAGAGATGAGAATGATGAGAAGAGGAGAGATGAGAATGATGAGAAGAGGAGAACCTGATCGAGATGTGACATGGAATATTCCACTTCAGGTGTGATGACGATGGCGGGTGACTCCTTGACAAACTTCTGCACTGATCTCCTACCATCCATGAGAAGTGTCACATCACATGAGAAGAGACGTACACGTTACCCGCCATGGCATACAGAGACATCATCCTTGATATCCCCGTGTTGGCCGAATCGTAAAAGTGATCCGTCACCTGCACGATTCATCCACTGAGAAGGGATGAGGATCTCACCTGTCCGACAAAAGTGTTGATCCACACGTTGATCTCTTGCTCGTTCCCCACCAGTGTCAATTTCTCCAATTTGGCCTTGCAGATGAATTCGGTCAATTTCATGATCGTCAGACCGTGATCGACATAGGGAATCTTTGTATCTGTCTCCCTTCACTCTCTCGTGACATGGTTTCTTCACCTCTGGCCACGGTTCGGTGGTGACTGGGCTGTTCGGATACCTCTGAGGTGAGGGACACGTCCCACAGACAGAGGACGTCGTGGACGATCTGTTGCATCATGTCTCCATCTTGCAGTCCCACCATGAGATAGCTCATTCCGTTCAAGAAATTTCCCACGTGAGGTGATTCACTGGTGGAATGAGAATGGTGACAGAGAGTGAATGTACAATACTCACACGATCTCTCTCGGACGATTCTGAGCGAATTCGTGGATGAAGTGGAGGATCTTGTCGTTGGTCTCCTCACTTGCTAATCCTAAGAGGAGAGATGAGAGGGGAGAAGACAAGAGAAGAGATGAGAGGGGAGAAGACAAGAGAAGAGATGAGAGGGGAGAAGACAAGAGAAGAGAGGGGAGAGGAGAAGAAAGGTATACCGTATGCGGCACCGAGGTAGAGGAAACAGTTTGAGAACCAAGCTGAAGTGTAATGCTCGTACATGGATTCATCGGATTCATCTCTCATCTCTTGGAAGTCACCGATGAAGGAGAGGATGATCTTGGCAATCTTCTCCGTCTTATTGTTGAACCACAGGGGAATCTCTAAATTCTTATCTGAAATCACATTCAATCGAACATAAGAGTGACGATGTGATCTTCGTACCGAGGATGATGATGGATGTGGAAGAGGATGAGGGTGATGATGATGATGATGATGATGATGAGACGCACCGTATGCGCCCTGTAGACCAGTGGTTAATATCTGCATGCAATAGTCGATGATGATGAGCTGGGAGTCGATGAGCTGAGGCTTTCCCCCCACTTGGGGTCTGGAGTGATCTGTGAATACGGCATACACTCTCAGCACGTCGATCAGTATGCTGATGTTCTCCTCTCTCATCGATTCCGACAGATACTCTTTCTCTGAACAGATGTGTCGGAGGTGAATGAGGACCTGAACAGTCTCAATGACTCTCATTCAAAGGACTCACAATGTTGGTGGATTTCCCCAACCAGAAGATGATCTTTTCGAAGCAGATCTCTTGTTGTGCGATCAACTCTGCCAGACATCAGAAGGGTGATCGTCCCATACTTCACCTCTTCTCCTGTTCTCCTTGTCTTTCTCCTTGATGGTCCTATCTCACGTCAGTCCACGTCTCTCTGTTCTCCTCACTTTTTAGTGGAGACCCTCCTCTGTTCGAGCCTCCTCTTTCGATAAGCAAAATCCAACTGACAGCATTCGAAGAACTCGTTGAAGTAGAGAGTCGAACGGTGGTATCTCACCACTTCCTCTTGATTATCCGGTCTATCCTGTTCACAGTCATTCTCTCCCTCCTGGGAGACATCGACTGGAGTGTATCTCACCTTTGGGTTCTTGAGAGGGATGTCCTTCCTCTGATCTTGTAACTCTGTGGCTGTCATCCTCACTCTCTTCTCCACGATTCCATCGATCAGTTCGTACAGTGAGTAATATCTCCGAATGTTCCTCGTGCTCTCGTTTCCTTCCTTCTTGTCTCCCTCCCTCAGCACCACCCTGGATGCTGGACTCTGATGCATGTGAGTGGCACAATGGTTGAAACTTCACCTTCTTGATGTACATGCTGAGAGAGGTGTAGACTCTCCTCAACTCGTCCTTCAGGCGTTGTGGATCGTTGTGCTTTCCGTTGGGGAGTAAGCAGAGGTAGATGTACACGATCAACAGAGCGAAAGCTTCGATGTGTTTGAGTGTGTATTGGTGGTGAGAGTGGTTCTCTGTCCTGATACCGGTCAACGTGACCTCGATGGAGTGATGGTGGAGTGATGATGGAGTGATGAATGGAGTGATGAATGGAGATGTTCATCGACTCACTGGACACTGATGGCCAGATCGGCGAGATTGCCGCCCTTCAGACAGTCGAGAATGTTGTTGATGGTTAGAATTTCCTTCTTCTTGTTATTGAAGGAGGGATCGTATAGATGTCTAAAGTTGTTCCTATGTACGATGTTGGGCATGATCTGATGTAAAGCGTGGCAGTGGAAGTAATTATCCACGAGAATGATTCCTTGTCGTCGTTAGTCTCTCTGCAGATGGATGGCTTACCATTCATCAGACCCTCTCTTACACCTTGAGTGATGACCAATGTGGGTGTTGAATGTGGATTCTGTGTCAAAACGATCACTTTCTGTCTCTTCTGTTTCTCTGTCTCTTCATTAGCTTGTGATAATGACATCATCAGGGATCACCCTTCTTTTCCTCTGGTTGAGAGAAGGGTGACATGGCTTGCTCCACGATATCTTGTCCAGCTAACAAATGCGGTGGAGGCTGCAGTTCATGAATCAGAGCACTCGTGCTCGGTGCGATGTTCTCCTCTGTGGTTCGTGTGTCAAAAACGACGTAGAGTGTATTGTCTCTCGCACCGTGTTCGTTATCGCCGTTATTATCGTCGTTTCTTTCGACTAGAATGACGTCGGTGTGATCTATGATAGATGCAGCTCTCAAGAGGGGCACGGAGAGGGGCATATCAGGTGTGGCGAGGATATCGAACATGAACCTGACCCATCTCTCTGGTGATATCCTGGTGTTGTTGACGTTATCATCTCTGGCTTTGCCTGCATTATTGACCAGACGACTGAGCAAGTGAACAGCCGACTGTCTGCCGAGGTCTATCGATTCGATGGCTATGAACTCTTCGATCTTGTTCTCCATCGCATTTCCTCCCTGATGTTCGAGGGAACCGGTTGACCTCCGATTACAACTCGGAAATGGTTGACACTCTTGTGATTATCGTTTCAAGGGAGGGACGTCATAACAGCCATGGGGGAGAGAACACAACATTTATGAGAGAGGACACTTGAGAGAATATAACAGGTACAGGAGAAGATGACATGGTATAGGAGTGAATAGAGAATCGAACGAAAATGTATTGTGGATTACTTGGCAGTAGCGGCCCACTTCTTGACCCACTCGGTGGTGATACTCTTGGGTCTCTCGATGGGGAAACCGAGAGCACGGTCCCAGACAAGAGAGGGAAGGACACCGAGAGCTCTCGAGACACCAAAGAGAACCGTGTAGTAGTTCTCCTCCTTGAGTCCAAAGTACTGCAGGAGGACTCCAGAGTGAGCGTCCACGTTGGGGTAGGGGTTCTTTGTCTTTCCGTGCTCAGTCAGAACACCTGGGACGACGTCGTAGATCTGGGAGACGAGCTTGAAGAGGGGATCGTTGGGGAGGTGCTTCTGTGCGAACTCTCTCTGGGCCATGTATCGGGGGTCTGTCTTCCTCAACACGGCGTGTCCGAAACCGGGGACGACCTGGGAGGGTCAGGAGTGGCGGGTTGTAGACGGACTCACCTGACCGGCGTTGAGGGTGTCCCAGACAGCCTTGGAGAGCTGCTCGTTGGTCACGGGCTTGTCTCCGAGCTTCTTCTTCAGATCCAGAGTCCATCTCAGGACCTATTTTGTTTTACTATCTCATCTACACGTTTGTAGATGGGAGTACGAGGAGAAAAAGAACAAACCTCCTGGTTGGCGAGACCGTGAAGGGGTCCAGCGAGACCGTTCATACCGGCAGCGAGAGAGAGGTAAGGGTCAGACAGAGCAGATCCCACCAAGTGAGTTGTGTGAGCAGAGACGTTTCCTCCCTAACATCATTCAGTATCTATCGAACAATTTCACAAAAGAGAAAGAAGAGGAGAGATGAGAAGAGGAGAGATGAGAAGAGGAGAGAAAAAGAATAAAAAGGAATAAATACCTCGTGATCGGCGTGGAGGAAGAGGTAGAGTCTCATCATCTCGTCGATCTTGGGATCGTTGAATCCGAGCATGCGAGCGTAGTTGGCGGACCAATCGAGCTTGGGGTCAACAGGCACCAGCTTACCTGCTCTCTTTCAGTCCAATCCCATCATCACTCGACAACATGATGGAGAAGAACAAATCTGTCGATGAGAAGAAAGAGAAAGAGGAGATGGACACACACCATCCTTGTAAGTGGATCTGTAGATGGCAGCAGCAATGATGGGCAGTCTGGCGATGAGGTTGAGGGAGTCCTCGTAGGTGTGGTCCCAGTACTTGCTCTTGTGCAGACCCTCCTGGTAGGCCTTGGCGAAACCAGAGTCAGTTTGGAGGGCGTTGATACCAATGTTCAACTTGGTCATGGGGTGCATGTCGGGGGGCAGGTCCTTGATGAGCTTCAGAACCCAGTCTTGCACCTGCTTTCGGTCAACTCTCCATCTCTCGCATGTCGTTCGACGATTCGAATGATGCACAATGTGCTGTGGGTGGTGGTGAGAGGCTCACCTTGGCTCTGGACTGGAGGTCGGCAGTGACTTCCTGAACTTGAGCCTGGGTGGGGACCTCTCCGGTGAGGAGAAGCCAGAGGACTCCCTCGGGTAAGGGCTCCTCTCCTCCCTTGGCCTTTGGCAGCTGCTGTTGGCACTCGGGAAGGCTCAGTCCACGGTATCTGATTCCCTGTCTCACAGTCAGTCTCCTCTGAGACAGAATCGAAGGATGCATTTTCATCGAATGTGGGAAGGAGGAGATCTCACCTCTTCGGCGTCGAGGAGAGAGGTCTCGGTGATGAGAGACTTGACAGAGCGCATACCTCCGTAGGCCTGTCAAATGAGATGAGTTGGGGAAGTGAGACGAAGGGCTGGGAGAGATCTCGTGAACAATCTCACCTGGCTGACGGTGCATGTTCCGATGATCTTCTCTCCGTGCTCTTCCTTGATCTTCTTGATCTCAGCGGCCTTGATGGGGATGAGCTCTTGAAGTCTGTTCTTCAAGGACTGTCATTTATCAGACGACTGTCGAATGCATCCTCTTTCGTCTCACGCTCATGTTGGACCTCTGGGGGAGGGTTCCCATAGAGCGGGAGAGTTGTGTGACGGTCTTCGATGCGAGCATGTTGGTTGCTGTATACGTTGCAGGAGACTGCCTAGCGCCGGAGAAAAATCAAAAACGTAGACTTCGATTGTCGACAAGTTCCCCGATTTCAGCTCCGACACAAGCAACTCCTAACTTCCGCTCAACAAGGGCTCGGACGAAATTGTATTAATACACTTTATAAAGAATGTAGTTGCCCGTGACTCTCTGTGTGCGAGCCCTCACTTGAAGGTGTTGTATAATATAATTGGGACTCGGCTGTGACTCGAGATCTTTTATTTCGGCTCAGGAAGGCGCGCCTGCACAACTCAGCCATGATCTCAGTTAATTCTCGATCACATCAACAGTTGAGCGATGGAAGAACTTTTCATCCCGCCCGAAATCTGGATGGCTATCCTCTACATCTCCACACCCGATTTGAGCGTCGCATGCTTTCTGCACCACTCTCGCAGACCTAGCCGGAAGGGAAAGAGATCTTCGCAGTGAAGTGGTGGTCCAGAGAGAGATCAGGCCAGTGAGGTATTAGAAGCAGCAAAGGGATCATCTCGTTCTAATCCAGTTCTTTGGATAGACCGCCATCTCGCTTGGAATCCCAGTTTGATTGGGACCTGTCTGATATCTTCCTTGAGACAACAACTTCTGTCCGGACAGAAGAAGACCATCGCCGCCTGCCTGCAATGCGAAGAGTTTGACAAGGTCATCGAGCGTTTCAGTCAAGAACCCTCAACACTGATCAACCGGATTGCATGCCACGGACTCTTGTAGATGATTGAATGGGTCCTCCACCAGCGTGAGATCGAGGGATTGCCCACAATGCCCATTCCACACACCTGACTCACATCATCTAAATCTTGCAGAGGTGGTGAGACAGGCGATCTACGAAGGACATCGCCACCATCCTCGATTGGTTGAAAGAGGGATGAGCTCGATTGTTGGGCACATCTGCTGTAAGGACTCTTCTTGTCATTGCCACACGGATTGAAGAGTGAGGCAAGTACCACGAAGCCACAAGAACAGGAGACATGGTTGATCGAATGGCTGGTGACCCTCCATCATCCACCCAACAGTTCGACTTTTTCAGGAAACAGAGTACCCTTGAATGGCCTGGGTATCCCCTCATCGATCTGAGGGTTCTAAAGTGGGGCACAGGTGAACTCCCTCACCAACAGAGGTGACGAAGAATTTCATCCTTCTAGCGGGGTACTTCTTGGGATGAAAGGGCCTTTCAGTACTTCACAGAGGGCTATCTAGAGGTGAAGCTGCTTTTTTATTCTTCTGATGACAGACAGGGTCTGAAATATTGCATCGAAACAGTGGTGGACTCATAAAATCCCTTCACAATTGGAGTTGGTATCCATTCACATTGACGTTTGCAATAACTTTGAGGTGTAATGACATGAGAATTGTTCATCACAATCTAATTCTCTACAAAACCATCCGCGTCATGCACCTCACCATCGATCGGATCTCCGTGATCATCATCTCATCGCATGATGTAGTTCTTACGTCTGTTGGTCGAGCAAAGACTCCTCATCTCACTCCCGCTTAACCACAGTAAGACTGGATCGAGAGTGTATTCTGTGTAAACGGAAGATGAGAAGGATTTCAGGAATCGATCGACAGGGCCCTGAGTAACTACATTCGAAGATTCAAACGATAAAGATGTATTCGAGTTCCTTATCAAGAAATTCTTGAAGACATCACATCAATCACACTGTAATGAATGCACTCACGAGCTCGAACAGAAACGTCTTCTCGTTAAAGCTATGGTCCGTGCGTCGAATCTTCCCATTCTATTCAACTGAGTCAATCATCTTCAGCTGAGTGTGACATTCTCTGGCGAGGGTTCATTGAAGAAGGAAAGGAACGAGATTTATGCGAAATTGAATTCATTTTTCTCGGGTTGGAAACGGAAAATCTTCCTGTCGGCTCATCTTCAACCTAAACCCTTTCCTCACAACCACGAACATCATGTATGAGTACTTCTATCCTCCAAAGGAAGAAGAGTTTATCCCCACCAAGTCTGATATCTTGAGTCAACCCAGCCGGATCGATTTTTCACTGCTGAGCACGACCCCTCCAGTCGATCCCCCCGTGTTTGCTGGTTCCGGGCCAAAGAAGCCATTTAGAATCCTCTGCCTCGATGGAGGTGGAATCAGAGGCATCTTACAGGCCGCCATTCTTGGTAGAATAGTCAAGCTCTATCCAGAGTTCGTAGACCAGATAGACATGTTTGCGGGTGAGATGATTTGGAGTGATCCTTCACAGAGGAACATGTACTGAAGACCCACAGGAACCAGTGCGGGCTCTTTCAACGTCAGCGCTCTCGCTACTGGCCGAACACCGACCGAGCTTTTGAATATTTGGTTGAATAACGCAGCAAACATTTTCCATGAATCATACTGGAAGAGAACCACCACCATGGACAACACTCTCTCCGCCGCCTTCGATGCCGCACCCATTCGAGACATGGCCATTTCCATCGTCGGGCAGACGACCCTCGGTCAGGTATGATCATGTTTTCCTCTCACCTCACCTCACACTTGACAGGTGAAAAAGAAGATTCTCATCCCCGCTTTTAACCTCGATCCTTCTTCCACGAGAAAGGTGATCGTCACAACCTCCATTCCATCAAGGTCCTCACATCGATCAGGAAGAACAGAAAGCGACCAAGTCCGACACCATCAGCGGGCTCAAACCTCCCATCACCACAGCCACTGGTGATCTTACCCAGCAGCTCCTCCGCATGAGAATCCCCCGAGCCTGTGGAGGCTGGTCAGACGATCCACGATGGTTTCCCGAGTACTTTCACAACTTTGATAGTTCGGACAACGCTGACACTCTCCTCGCCGATGCATGTCTGAGATCAGCTGCCGCTCCCACTTATTTCCCCATCTATCAGGTGAGTCATGATGCTCGATCAAGGCTCATGTCATCAGGGATACGTGGACGGAGGAGTATTCGCCAACAATCCATCACTGGCTGCCATCACTTCTTGCATCTGCGAGGGTGTGCAGCTGTCTGACATCTGTGTCTTGTCCCTTTCCACTGGTAACAACCCCCACCACATTCCAAAGGGTGAGAGAGGAGATTCAGATCTGTTACTGAAGGAGTGCAGAGATGTTTGGTGATGGAAACTGGGGAGTCTATCAGTGGGGCATGAATCTGATCAATCTACTGATGGATTCCACATCCTGTGCGGCCACCCACCAGTCTGCATGCTTATTGGGTGAGGGATATCATGGGGAGGAAGAGCTGATCTCAACAGGGGAGCAGTTTTATCGCATTGACCCCAGACTGACGAGCGATATCGACCTGGCTGATTCATCAGCAGCAACGATTGACATGTTGCTGAAGATTGCCTCTGAAGTGGACTTGGAGCCAGTTGTGGAATGGCTGAAGATCTACTGGGGCAGTGGTGGCGAGACATCAGCACCCAAAGAGAGACTGGAATACGATTGGATGCTATTGTAAATACAAGACACCCTGTACATACAATGAATTTGAATGATGACAAAGAGTGATATGACAAAGGTGAAAAAGAGATAGATCTATTGTTTGTGGGCTTTCTTGATGCTTGTCCTTATAAAGCAGACATGGATCGATCATCACGTACGAGAGATCTCAAAATCCATCACTTCCCTGAAAATCACAATGACACCCCTCTTCTCCTTTTTGTCAATATTTGAACAAATTGGATAATGAGAATGAGTTTGTTTGTGTATCACAATTGACATCACAAACTCAATCACAGAAGCAAAAATTTCATGGACGAATTGCTGGACATCAAAGAAACTGACAAGGTGACACCAGAACCAGGGTGTGAGTGGAAGAGTGTGGTGATCTTTGTTGTGCCCAACATTTGACATCATTGACTAATTGGAAAACTTGGAGAAAAGTCAGTGAAAACTCAGCAACCAAGAAACACATTCAATGCATGTTCATTGAAAAGGAACACCTTGGCTTTCTTTGGTTTGAAATCATTCTTTATAAACAGAGACTCATTGAACTGTTTGGTTCTTATGTGGTGACCATACACCACAATCTTGACTTATGTGCACAGGGATCATGAGTGATGTCCATCTATCAGCTGTTTGATTGTTATAAAAGGATTATCTCAGGTAAATGATGGATGCAGATGGTAGACTTGATGGTGATGTATGAGACCTCTCTTCTTGCAGAGGGGCTTTGAACAATCCCTTTTTATTACACAATACAATTGTAGACCGTCAAATCAATTCCTTTTGTTGTCAATATTCCTTCTCCACAACGTAGCGTCATAACATTGTCCCCTTGATCCAGCAGATCAGTTCTTACACTTCCTCTTGGATGTGGTGACGCGAGCAGTTCTTGCTTTGAAATCTGCCACCAGGTCCAGGCTATTAGACAGGTTTAAGACTCTACGAGCCTAGAGTGGTCTCCTACAAGCACCCACTACCTTTCACTTCAAGAAGACAAAGACGGCAGATCTGCAGATCACTGATGTGCTTCAAATGCGCGTTTATTATTTTATTCTTCACATCTACAATCACCTGTTTTCTGATCGACCCAAATATTTACACCATTAATTTTACAGGTGAATTACCACCTTTGCTTTGCTTCCTGACAGTTAGAGACACAACAGGACAAGACATTCACGTGTCTCAATGGCGTCTCAACGAAGGGTGGTGGCTAAGAGGCAGGATTTATACGCAACATTTTCTAAATCGCATTTTGGTCTCTTAACACTATAGGATGATGCACTATGATCTGAATGTACTCTATGTGCTGTTGGATTGATTTTTTGAAAAGTTTTTTGGTACTCATGGTGATGATTTTTACAAAAAGCTAAACAGCAGAAGTGATTTAGCTCTGATACTGGGGATGCTCAAACGATATTGCTCCTCAGAGGAATCAGTTGATCCATACACTATGCATTGATGGTTACATGTTGATCCCATAGTTGTTTATACGCACCCCCAAAATACATACACTTTAAGGACCTGCAGAGACAGAGTTCTCTTGGAGACTGTTTTGGCACAGTATCTGTCTTGACATTGAGAAGGGTGGTAGCTAAGAGGCAGGGTTTATACGCAACATTGCGCTAAATCGCGTTCATCGTTTCAGCTAAATCGCTTTAGCTTTACCAACAACTACCATAAGTTCATAGTGTATGGATTATCTGATTCCTCTGCAGAGCAATATCGCTTAAGCACTCCCAGTATCAGAGCTAAATCTAAGGACCTGCAGAGACTGTCTCTGTCTCAACGTCGAGACGCAATCAAGACAGAGGGGTGTCTCGTCCCGTCCTGTCTCTGACCAAACTGCAAGACGAGACAAAGACGAGACAAACAAGTCTTGTCTCGGACCGTCTCAAGACCGTCTCGGTTTTATTCTTTCTCTTTTTGGGGGACACTGGGAACGAACCCTTTGCAAGACCACGCACCAAGAGTAGAGAGGGAGGAAAGTGAAGATGTTGAGAGATTGTTGGCAAAGGCTTGTCACATGACGACCAGAGACGAGAAGAATCTGAGGTTGGTCAATAAAAGTGACTTGTCCCTCTCACCTTTTGACTTCATCACACATAATTGCCATCCATGTCCTAAGAGGGTAGTGCCTGCAAAGATAACGCCATCAAGAATGGCCGTTGACATCACCTCTGCTGTAACATCTCAAACCTGGCTGGGATATCATAGGAAGGCCATTGTATCTTCATCCAAGACTCTCTCTCTAATTGAGCCCATCTGATATGGAGCGGTGGACCACCTTTTCACTCGAGAGGGCCAAGTATACTGATCCGATNTAAACTATGCACTTATGGTAACAGATTGATTCCATAGTTGTTGGTAAAGCTAAAGCGATTTAATTAAGGACCTGCAGAGACGGTCTCGTCTTGAGACTGTCTTGGAGACTGTCTCTGTCTCGACGTCGAGACGTGATCGAGACAGAGGGGTGTCTCGTCCCGTCCTGTCTCTGACCAAACCGCAAGACGAGACAAAGACGAGACAAACAAGTCTTGTCTCGGACCGTCTCGAGACCGTCTCGGTTTTATTCTTTCTCTTTTTGGGGGACACCGGGAACAAACCCTTTGCAAGACCACGCACCAAGAGTAGAGAGGAGGAAAGTGAAGATGTTGAGAGATTGTTGGCAAAGGCTTGTCACATGACGACCAGAGACGAGAAGAATCTGAGGTTGGTCAATAAAAGTGACTTGTCCCTCTCACCTTTTGATTTCATCACACATAATTGCCCATCCATGTCCAAAGAGGGTAGTGCCTGCAAAGATAACGCCATCAAGAATGGCCGTTGACATCACCTCTGCTGTAACATCTCAAACCTGGCTGGGATATCATAGGAAGGCCATTGTATCTTCATCCAAGACTCTCTCTCTAATTGAGCCCATCTGATATGGAGCGGTGGACCACCTTTTCACTCGAGAGGGCCAAGTATACTGATCCGATTGCATCACATCTTCAATAAATCAACGGTTATTTGAATAGTTTATTTTTAGACAGCGCACCATAGCAATCAGTGATTTCAATCCACGTGCCACTGAAGTATATCCATTGCCTCATCTCGGCTACGACCTAACCGATCAACAACTGATCTGATGTATCTGACCACTCTGATGGGATATGATAATGTTGGTTGGCTCTGCACGAAGTTTTCTGATATTGTTCTCATGACTTTCTGGGGAAAATTGTCGAGACGAGACAGAGACAAGAGTTGCTTGTGTCTTGTCTCGTACCGTCTTGCGTGATAAAAATGGCGAGACGAGACAGAGACCGAGACAAGCAATTTTTTGTCGAGACAGATCCGAAAAATGCGAGACAAGACAGAGACACAAATTTTTATGTCTCTGCAGGTCCTTAACAAAGAGGAAACCAAAAAGAAGAAGAAGAAGGGCCAGGCAAGAAAAACAGTCAAGAAGAAAAAACCAACAAAGACTGCCTAGATGACCAGCTCTTTCTAGAGAGTATTGTGGATGTTGAGACGACAGACCAAGTGGAACACAACCACGCCTGCATTGGGCTCGTCTAAAGAAGTGAGTTTTCTTCCTAGGTTCACTACTCACTACAAGGTTTGGAGCAAAGAGGTTCCAGGGGACTTGGAAGACAAGGACAACCTTCTCAACAACTCCTTTGGAGCTTCTGAAGCGGTGGATATCATATCACAACTTAATCTTCCCATCAACTACTGGTTGGCCAAACTCAACAGTGCAACTGACCATCACCATTGCCTTGCCCAGATGGCTCTTGATGTGCTTTCCTGCCCTGCCACGTCTACTGACGTAGAAAGTTGAGAGGCATGAGATGCATTTATTGACCAACCTCAGATTCTTCTCGTTCTCCAGTTGTCAAGTGTCAAGCCTTTGCCCCAATCTCTCAATATCTCAGATAGTCTTGCACGTTAAGGTTAATGTGTCCTGATTGTGAGACATGTTAAGATTACTGTGTCAAGACTGTCTTTGCAGGTCCTCATCAATGTCTTTGCTTTCCTCCCTCTCTACTCTTGGTGTGTGGTCTTGCAAAGGGTTCGTTCCCAGTATCCCCAGGAAAAAGAAACAAACCAAGACGGTCTCAAGATGGTCTGAGACAAGACTTGTTTGTCTTGTCTTTGTCTTGTCTTGCAGTTTTGTGAGACAAGACACCCCTGTGTCTTGCCTGTGTCTCAACTTCAAGACAGAGACTGTGCTGAGACAGTCTCCATGACAAGTCTGTCTCTGCAGATCCTTAATAGATGATGACAACAACAAGTCAATGACAAAAGAACTGTCTGCCCTCATCAAAGCAACAGAAGCAACCAACATTAAAGGCAAATGTTGTGGCTGATACAAAGCTTTGAGAGAGTTCACTTGCAACGCAAACAGAGTAGCCACTACAATTGTCCAAGCAAAACAGACATTGAGGAAGGGTTATGGGGACCTGTGGATCTACCAAGAAGAAGAGAATGAGAGAGTGGGAGACATTATGGCATGTTACACTAAACAGCCAGCCCTGACACCAGAAAGGATTTAGAGATGAGTGTTGAACATTTTGAGCAAAGGACTTTATCTAAGTGGTTCCCCAGTAATACTGGGGAGCAGGATCAGAGGAGAAATAAGGAACAGTGCTGTAATTTGGAGGCTTCAAGGTATGTAACACATCTGCATTTTCCCTTGGTTTCAAAGAACAAAAGCAAATCATCTCATGACCTGAGGATCACGTGATGATGGTGAAACAGAGTTATAGCTTGACCCTGTCTCTTAGAATTTGCTGTGGCAGAGTGCCCTCACAGCAATCTCATGGCAGAAGCAGAGGAATGAGGGATTCTTCAACCACAGAGCAACAGTGTTGAGACCACCTCCTGGGACTAAGATTCAACATTTACCTGAGGGATCAGAGAGTATGTGAGTAGGAACCCTGCACATTTCAAAGATTGCCTTGATGAGATATCAGCTGAAACAAAGTATCTCAGCACTATAAGCAGATTGGTGAAGAAAGAGAATGGTCCAGATAACAAGCATTGTACACTGTTTAAAGCTTAGGATACAGAATACAAATATTAGAGGCAAGCAGTGTGAATTGAATGAAGAATCTGATATTACTGGTGACATTCAAATGTTGCCCTATTTTCTCAGTTCCTTATTCTTAATCCTTATTTTCTCAAACCCTGGTCAATATGGAGTGAACGTGAATGAACCATGAAAAGGACTCAATTGGTACAAAATGGACTTTTATTTGGATTTAAAAAAATTGTACGCCCCCGCTAGTACATCTTGTGGGAAAGAAGAATGGGTCAGAGAGTGATAATTCCTGATTGCCCAAAGGTCAACAACCCACTGCAGGCCCAGCAAAGAAGAGTGCCACCACCAACATTGCCATCTTGGCAGATGGCGGCAAGAAGTCGTGTTCGTTTGGGGTGTTTGTGTGTTGTGATTGTTTAAAAAATGAAAGGACGGAGCGCGTTTCGTTTCACGGCGTGAAACTTTTGGGCCAGGTCAAGGTTGTGCCACAGTAAGAGTAATCACAGTTTCTCTTCGCATAGCAGTGTTGCTACCTAAATAGCAGTGTGATAAATAGATTAGTTGTTGTACAAATTTGAATAACGATGAGTATTCTGGTGGTGTCTATAGAAGGGATGCATACCATAAACGATAGCTCTGGAGTATAAAACCAATCAACTACCACATCATCTGACATCCCCCTGAAATCGCATGCGCAAGCTCATGCCGGCAGCGGAAACAATCCAAGCATATAAATAATAAAACGGAGGAAATTCTGAATATAGGGAACAGAACAGACGGCTCCTCCGATCAACAAGCGCCAAGAGGTTCAGCCCACTCGAGGAGGGCATGAACAGGAAACACTCGGACACAGGAGAGCGCCAACCACAGAATCATCAAAACGCACACGATGAACCCTTGAAGCGATCTGATTCAGCGGCGCGACTCTCTAAGAGCGTCGTGACTCGTGGAAATCCCTCGCCAGTCTTGAAGATCTGGCAGGAGAGAGAATCGAAGATCAACACGGAGACCCATCGACAACCGGAAGAGAGGATGAGAAGGGCAGAGTCTATCATTGAGAATCGAAGGACCAAGGAATCGTACGCCTCTGTGGTAATATCATTATCTCACTGATCTGAATCTGAATCTCATCTCAAGGTGAAGCGGTCTTCTAGTTTTCACAAGTCAACACCATTGAGATCCTCTGATGGTATGGAACAAGTCAGTTCTATTGCCCTAAGAGCATCGGACGAGATAGTTCGGTGAGTCACATATCATCAGGTGCCTGTGTTCACTCTGACCAGACAACCTCTACGCACCAGTCAAGATCCGATCGAGACCATCACACATCAAACACAATCAGGAAACGATTGCATCCCTCTCGATTCTCCTCATCAACTCAACACAGACACAACATCTCATATTACAACCGAGATGAGTGATTCAGATGATTCAGACGAGGAGTCCATGTCATCCGATCTCGATTCTATGCGAATGGATAATGCACCCGTCGTGGAGTTGGCCAAACAAGCGAAGCCATCACCTTCGGTTACACCTCCATCTCCTTTCAGCTCGCGACCCATCATTGGACTGCGAAGCACGCAAGACCTTTTAGATCGCATCTTACATGAACCTCTCGAAGCCATCCGCTCTGAGAAACGCTCCAGCAGCGAGTCCATGAAGTGAGATCATTGGCCATGCGGAATCTCATGTCTTCAGATTGAGGGCAGAAATTCCAAAGAGGTTGGATAGGAGGGCCATCACTCTCCCCTCCGCCATCAACGAAGCTTATTTTCAATCCCACTCGACCGAGTTAGCTCCTCAGATCTCTCATCAGAGAATGTCCACCGTGGTGAGTCATCTCTCCGAATCTTTTATTTTATCTTTCGAAGAGAACGTGACGAGTCAACAGGCTCTATCAGAAGACGAGATCGAGCAATACGTTCGTCTCTCTGGTGAAATCCCTCCCATCAACGCCGACGTCTCTACTTCACACGAAGACACCGTGCATGACGCCTCAGATTCCAACTCTTCACAAGAAAAATCGACTCTCCAAGACAAAACGATGACGTCAAAAGAGAAGAGGATGACTTCACAAGAGAGAATGAGGGCGATGACTTCTGCCCAATACGACAAGGAGAGGAATCGATCGAAGACGACAGTCACGTCCTTTCTACTGGCCTCCAGGAGTCCACCGATGAGCCGCAGGCCCACGACAGAGTCTTTTCCACAGGAGCACCTCTTCGTGTCCGCCGTACCTTCCGTCCTAAAACCACGGAGTGGAACCATCTCTTCTCCTCCTACATCTACAACGCCCTCGTCAGAGACGACGTCACCTCAATCTTCTTTCCTCTTCTCTCCACCACCGGGCCACGCCAGCTTACAGATATTGCCACCGGTGGACGTAGAGGTGCAGACGTGTGATATATCGAATGTCTTCTCACGATGGTGACAGAACAACTCGTCTCCTTACAAACCGAAGAAGAGGGTGAGAGAGAAGAGAGGGAGAAGATTGACTGTCTGCAGAACGAGAGACATCAGACTTTATCGTCGGGGACGCCACCGAGAGGAAAGGTACATTACAGTGGAAGCAAGAGGACGGACGAATCGGCTGGAATCGTCGCCACGTTGTTCGGTGGTCTCTTGTCTCGGAAAACTGGTGCGCTCATCGTTCATCACGGACGTCTTTCATCATTACATCATCGACAAAGACGAATGCATCATCGTGCGATCATTGTGTCATCGTGCGATCACGGGATTGATGGGAGAGATAGGAAACAAACACGGAGAACTCAAATTTTTGCTCGCATTACCCACGGCGAGCACACACCCCACGCAAATGGTGGACCGCTGCGTTCCACCAACGGAGCTCATTCCTTCTGTAAAAAATAAATAATTTTGGAGCGATGACTATATCTCATGCTTGTGACCGTGGAAGAAGACAGGGGAGATGAGATGGTAGCTACTGCATGAACTTCTATATCTCCTTCCTTATATCCGCCGAGGGGTGCAGCGGAACAATCGAATGATCCGGACCACGAATGTACCGGCAATTCGGGAGTACGCACCCCGAGGACCTTTGAGTTGTAGAGCTCGGTGGTTCAAATTGCGACCACGGTTCTTGGGGTAGTGAGACGCACAGCACGATGGAGACAACTGGATTCGTCTTGACTCTATGTGGCAAGGGACTCGATAGAATGGACGGTGCCTTCAGGAAGTCAGGTATGATGGATGTTCCCATCTTCCCGATCTTATCTTCACTAGATCCCTACGTCATCATAAAAGACCAGAAGAGTCAGGAGATATATAGATCAGAAGTGAGCCCAGTGTTACGAAATGATTTTTGAGTCGATGTATAGGTAGTCAATCAGACACTGGACCCAGTCTGGAAGGTGAGATCATGTGGAGTGCGTTTATTCATCACATTCACAGACGTTCGAATTATCGACCGCAGATTGTAGTGGATTCAATGCACCTCTCATCTTAGAAGTATGGGATTGGGTGAGATGAAACCATTCTCTCACAATCTCACCATCAACAGGACGAAGACGGACAAGATGACTTCATTGGAGGAATGACGACTTCTCTAAAAGGTGTTTATCATCCTAATCGCGTTGACGAATGACTAATTCGTAAAAGAATTGACCGATTCGTCCACGGTATTGAGAATCATCAACAGTAAGAAGGTGATCGCGACCATCTTTCCATCCTGATGATGGCTCAGGTCGGTAAGGCCTTCTACAAACATTCCGGCAAGGTCGTTGTCACTGCCTGCAGAGCAACCTCCACGGTGACAAAGAGACAGGTGAGAAGAGCTGAGAGAGAAAACTGATGGAGACAGGCTTACGACAATTATCTCGTCACGTTCAGAGCCTCAGGATTAGATAAGAACTCTCTCATCACAAAGTTGAACGTATCCATACAGATCAGAACCGTTTCAGAGGGTGAATGCCATCACGATGATGATGTGATGTTGATGATCTTTACAGATGAGACGACAGAGAATCCGGTGATCGCAGAGTCGGAGGTGAAATTTGTTGTGGTCGAGTTGAACTCAAACCATTTAGATCTATTTCAACAAGAATAATCCGATCTGGAAACCAGTCACATTGTCTACAGAAGAGGCGGGAGGTACGTCTTGATGATCTCGTCCATCACATCATCGATGGTCTCACGATGTCACGGATGATGACAGACGAACAGGTCTGAAAGGAAAGTTATCCATCGATGTGATTGATTCCAGACACAACAAACCTTTCTTGCTGGGAACCGTCCACACTTCATTGAAAGAGATTCTGGGTAACTCACCCCAGCTGCCCATTCTAAAGCATTCTAAGTGAGTGGCTTGCTGATTGTGGAAAATCTAAAATGGAACAGGGGAGGATCTTCTAAACCAGCTGGAATCCTTTACGTTGATTTCGTAGAGGGACAAGGAAAGGTGTGTCACAGCATCTGTCCACATCACGATCGTCATCCTCTAATGCTCCATCAGACCGTCACGGTGGACAGTGCCAGAGAGTCCGTCAGCGAATTCACGTGGAAGAGACCAGAGAGCGACATCAAAGACACTCACTCTCACTTTCCCACCTCCGAACCTGTGGACCTCAAGTCCTCCATCCCCGCGACCAACATCACCCCCGTGGGCTCATTAGACAGATCGAAAACGCTAGACCAAGAGGCACCCAAGAATGAGCCGCAGACAAAGATCAGTGGGCCCAGATTCACACCCATCCCCCAAGTAGAACCCACCACTGCCAACAAACCCCTCAGCTTCTTCTTCGTTCTGAGCGTCCTGTCCGTAGCCTTTCTCCTCTCTCAATTTGTGCAATATATGGAGAAATAAATATCATCCGTCCTATGCTATAGGTAAAACACTTGAACACTTGATGTATTATCCTATCACTGTCCTCGTGCAGTTGTGCGCCCGTCCAGATAAAGCACAAGACCGTGACAGAAGCACACACAAAGACGACCAAAAATATGCCGGAGAAGATAATGCTTCCGCGGAAGTTGACCCGCTTCAACGAACCGGAGGAACCGCCGCATTCTTCCAGAACGAGAATTGCTACAGATTCAGCTCTGCTGGGTCAGTGGATCATCATAAAATTGTGAGACATGGGGAATTGTCTGCCTTTGGCGAAGAAGAAGAGAGAGGACTCGAAGAGTTCGCTCGCGATGATCAATGAGATGGATCGATCACCCGCCCGAAGGAGGGATTCGACACCGAGCGTCGCCGAGTTGGAGGAGTCGAGTTCTTCTTATTTGTCCCCCGATGTTGTCAAGGAGGCCCTCAGTTCCATCAAAGCAAAGCTGGTGAGCAACATCATTTACGTAAAGAACATCACTGACGATAGCAGAGAGAGGAAGATGGAGGACAATTCGAGAGTACAGAACTAGAGGATTTAGAGACTGGACACGATGAGACAGCATATTATCTTCTGGGTGAGGATTTGCATCATCTCTCTCTCGTTGCTGATATCCTGCTAGTTCAATTAGAGAGTCAACAAGCTGAATTTTCGGCCAGAGGCTCTCGAAGTACGACATGTAGATCGAATGGGACTTCGTGATGAGAAACAAAAACTGAATGCAAGGGGATTTTTCACCTCATCCCTACATCGGGCAGTTACCATCGAACAGCTACCATCGAACAGACGAAGGAATAGACGCACCACTGTACATACAATCATCTCTCTCTTCTTTATCTCCCCAAAGCCGCCATCAATCTCATCATCAGATCTCCTAATCTCTTGACGACCACACTCGTGACTTGCATGATGCGCGTCATCCACATGTTCTTCTTGACCACTTGTCCTCCATCCTTCTGTCTCTCTTCTCTCCTCTCTCTTTCCTCTCTCTGCATCTTCTCTTCTTCTCTCTGTCTCCTCTCCTTCTCCTCCCTCTGTCTCTTCTCTTCCCTCTGTCTCTTCTCCTCTTTCTGTCTCCTCTCCTTCTCTTCTGCTTCCTTCTCTTGTCTCCTCTTCTGTTTCTCTCTCCTCTCTTCTCTCGCTTGCGCTTCTGCCTGGGCTCGTTTTCGCGACGCCACTGATTCAGACGAGGAAGATGATGTCGCCGATCGATCATCGGGGGGTGCAGACTGATCGTTGATGAGACCCAACGTTGCGATGTGCAACAGTGTCGAAGCCACTTCTTTCATCGTGTCTCTGCGTTTTGTCAGACTTTCCTCTCTCTTCTTCTCACTTTTGTGGAGGTGGTGGCGGTGGTGGCGGTGAATAGTAATCGTACAACAGGGGAATCGTGAAGGATAGAGACAGCACCATGATGAGACCGATGATGAGCCATCGATGTCGCATCGCCCAACCGATCATGTCATCGACGTCGATCGATGCCTTCTTTCGCGTCTTCTCTTGCTTATCATTCGGTGTCTTTGCGGTGGACATCTGAGTGAGGTTGGATGACACTCTCTGTCTGGCTTCTCCCTTGTTCCTGTGGACGTTATTTTTATATCGACGTGTGAACTCACTCTGTCTTATGTACAATCACTGTCTCCTCCTTCTTCTTTCCATCCATTGTGATCTTCTTTCCATTCGTCTTGTTTGCACTCTCTCCTCTTCGTTGATCATGGATCCTGACTGTACTGTCTTCTTTAACGTCTCTGTTGATCTTGACCGTGCTATCCTCTTCATCTCTATTGATCTTGACTGTACTGTCTTCTCCATCATCTCTGTTGATCTTCACCGTGCTATCTTCATGGTCTCTCTCGATGACACTCTCTCCACTTCGATGGATGAGCATCGTTCCATCTTCAGAATCGATGGAGACAGTGACCTTCTCCTTGGATGGAGTGATGACGATCGTTCCTTCGTCTTCTACAGTTCCACTCTTTCGATTCGTCTTTCCTCTCTTCTTCGGTCGTGTGGGGGCTGATGTCTTCTTCCTCTCTTCCGTTCCATCAGATGATTCTCTCTTCTGTCGTCACATCAATCTTGTGAATCGACGATTTGATATTGACATCAATCGTACAAATCGATGATCTGTTGATGACACATCGAATTGTGTGATGGCGTTGATGTTCACCTTGTTTCGGGGGATCTTCCTGCAGGTTTCGATCTTTGTTCTCAGTGCATCGTTTTCCATGGGTCTGTGAATGAAGAAGTCGTGCTGATCGTGTAAGTGATGAGAGATAAGAAGATCCCACATTCAACAGTTCTTCTGCTTTTCCTCTCGCTTTCGGGTCTTTCACTAGACATTCTCTCACGAAGGATTCTAATTTTGGATCCCACTGTTGGCCTCCATCAGAAGGTAACGTCGGTGCATCTAATTTGGGAACGATTCTCATGGCCTATTTCGGTCATCTCTTCACGCTCTTCATCCTTCTTCTCACGTGACTCGGATTCTTATCGTAGAGAGGTGGTGCACCTGAAGCCACTTCGATGCACGTGATACCTGAATGGGAGGATCAACCTTTGTCTCCTATCACTCTCTCACCTAAAGACCAAATGTCCACCTTCTCATCGTACGGTTTTCGATTGATTTTTAATATCTCGGGAGCTATTCATCGTTCATCATCCATGTCGAGGAATCGATTCATCCTCACCCATCCAATATGGACTGTTAACAATGTTAATCTTTTGAAATCGTGTGATGGATGTCTCACCTTCCCGTCATCGTCTGATGCTTCCCCGTGTTCTCTGCTGATACACCTGATCGTTACATGAGCAAGATGCGTGTGGTGGATGCTCGTCGAGTGAAATTGGCTCACCAAAATCGGCGATCTTAACGTTCCCGAGGGAGTCCACCAGAATATTACCGGCTTTAATGTCTCTGTGCATCACCTGTTTCGTCGTTCGATGTTGTTCGCTATCTTCTGGGGACTCACGTTATTATTGTGGAGATACGATAGGCCTTTCAGGGTGGCGTACATTACATATCTTGTCTCTTGCACTGATTGGGTTCAGCATGGATGGAGAATAGAAATGAATTTACGATCTAATGTCTCCTCGCAGCGATTCATCATGTCGTCGATGGATCCCATATCACAGTAGTCCATCATGATCTATCTGTTGATCAGAACAGGGGATATAGCTTTGGTTACATACCCATATGCAGGCATCTTTCATCAGAATAGAACCCCAATATTGTACTATGTTCTCGTGATTGAACTTCTTCAAAAAGTCGATCTCGTGTTGAATCTATGTTTCGAATCAATGGAGATCCACGGTATGATGTACCTCTTCTCCACTCATATCAGAGGCATCTTGATGTAGAACTTTGATAGCCAACTCCTACCATCTTCAGAAACTTCCTGATGTTTGTTCAGATGAAAACTCATTACCTTCTCTGATGTCTTATGGGTGGCGCGAAATACTTCTCCGAAAGACCTAAATAAATCAGGCAATCTGAGGAAAATGGAGTAGCTCACCCCTTCCCTAAGACCTCATGCAATGCAAACTCTGTGATGACGCCAGAACCACTCCACTGTAACTGCCGATCGACATGAACGGCATGTGTAATGTCACTCGGAGTGCCAACGACAACAGCCCGGAATGAGTCGTCCGACAAGGTCAGCACATTATCAGCCCTCCGCTGAAAGAACCATTGAGCCGGCATCTCATAGAATGTGCGACGATGATCACAAAAAAGCTTTTAATGTTGTACGTAATATGAAATCTCCGAAGCAAAACGGTCTCAAGCGCGGAGAAAAACACACAAGAGAAAATGAGTAGCAGCGAACTGCTGGTAGATACATTCTTCGCGGACGACCTTTCTGAGTTTGCAGAGAGTGGTTCCTCTCCTTCATCAAACGATGATAACCAAGTTCCCGATGGAACGAACAAGAAGAGAAGGTGGGCCGTCAGAAATGCCTCAGGCAACGTTCTGAACAGCACAGACATCAAGCTACTGAACAGCGAGGGCGTCAGAAGATTAATGTCCAAATCATGGATCTTAAAGAACTGGTGAGGCTCTATACCACTTGACTAGTCCATGACTTAACACAGCTACCCGAATGTAAGTATGTAATGACAACCAAGGCCTCCGTGTTGGAATGCGCCGTCTCAACCATCAAGCGCCTTCAAACTGTCGCCTCCACATTGACAAGTGAAAACAAGAGTCTGCAGAGACAGAACAGACTCTTACTGCAAGAGATGGACCGACTGCGAGAGCAGGGCATCTTTATTCAGATGATTCCCACCGAAGAGGAAGAAGAGGTCTTATCCTTCGGACTCAACGGTAATCATCCTGCAAATCACTTGAAATGACACCGCACAGGAGGTGTCTCAGACGATCAGTTTCTGTCTTCCATCCTCGGAAAGGAGCTCCAGGGCACCACCAACATCATGTCTAACGTCGACCTTCCCTCTCTGAAGTTACCTTCACTTCCATTATCGGTCGTCGACTCCGATCCTTTCCTCTCGGACTACTGCTCGTCCACCACAGGAAGTCCCCTGGGCAGCCCTCACTCTTCTGGGTCTTCTCCTTACTCCTCTGATGCATCCATCTACAGCCCATTCGACTATCGATCCCTGCAGGAGGACTCCTCATCAGATCCAGAGCCCTCACCTTTCGTCCGGTATACGAAGAGGAGACTACTCGTGAGCCCCCCTTGTCCTCATGCAAACTCACCCTCACAGTTTGTCTTTTTATTCATGTTGCCCTTGTTCATCAGCTTGGACTACATCTTACCATCCAATTCGGAGGACGGAACGGACACATACACCACGAGAGTGAGATCTCATGCGGTGATGGATAGAGACTGAGGAACGCAGGTTCTATCTGGGATATCAGAGGGAGTCCAATCGATATTCACCGTCCATCAGTTCTGGGATGTTGCTCGACTCCTGTGGTTCATCGCGGGTGGTGGCATGGGAGCCTTCTGGATCATCAACACATTATTGTGGGCGAACAAACTCAACGAGGAGTACACGTATGACAAGGAGGAGGGCAAGAAGAACAATGTAGATAAGACAATGAAGAAGAGGAAGCAAGTGAAGGGACGGAGACCGGGTATGATCAGTATTAAAAGTTAGAGTGTAACGACTACACCTCCTTTTTCTTTTGTTGAGAAACACATTCAGCCGTGTGTCCGAAACGACACATTCGATCATGTCGTTGAGCAGTTTTGCCAAGCTCTCTTCCTTGCTCTCTCCAAAGGGATCGAGGAGAGGATCGACGTCGAGTTCGGCTGCATCCTCTAGAGAGCAATCAGACGATGAAGAGTATTCTGGACCCATCTCACCAAAGATGAAGGCGGCACAGCAGAGATCAGCGTCTACGGATACATACGTCTTGAATCTATTGGGTGAGATCTCGTAATCGGATAATAGATTGACTTGATCTTTATAGTGGCTGGCGCACGCGATCTTCCCAATCGTCCAAATAGCCAAAGTAAGGTGAGCTCTTTCACCTTCAAATGATGTGCCTATCATTCAACAGGTGGACCCATATGTGTCCATCAAATTAGAAAAAGAGAAATTCAAGACGAAGACTCTGCACAAGACCTCTCAACCTCAATGGAACGAGAAGTTTTCCATGTGATGTCTTTCCATCTCCGTCCTTTCTCATCATCAACAGACCTGTTATACGAACAGAAGAAGCGGTATTGACTCTCAAATGTTATCACAAAGAGCTCATCGGAAAGCATTCTCTTGGTATCATACAGATCCCGGTCAGCCAGATCAGAGCAGAGAATTCGACAATGACCAAATGGATACCACTTCGTGAGGATCCCACTACTTGATTCGAGTATTGTGTGTGATGTATACATAGAACCCAGAAAGGAAGGAGGCAGTGCACAAGGAGAGATCTGCATCACATGTGATTTTCAGGTGGTGACGAGAGAGACCATGAGAGAGGGAGAGGTGAAGAGATAGAGTGATGCATCATCTCTGATGACGATCAGGAGAAGGCATTGAAAAAGTTTCACGAGAGGTTCCCCTCCGTTTCTTATCAAGAGAAGGTGATAGACAAACGACTTTACATTTCGTGCTCTATACCATCACATTCTACAATGTTCATCGTGATGATGCAACGAAGGTCTTTGGATGTTATTCGGGGGCACTTCACATGGATGGTATTTCTCGATTCGGTTACGTCTACCTCTCACAAAGGCACGTGTGTTACTTCTCACTGTTAGGAACACACAAGAGGATATTACCTATCGCAGACATCATCGATCTAGAGCGCACCAGCTGCCTCCTCCTCATACCCGAGGGGGTGCTCACTTTCAAGATGAAGGTAGGATGTCACATCATCATTCGTCATCAAGGCTGATGGAGAAAGGACGGTAGAAAGTACCACTTCACTCGACTCGTTCACGCTGGAAAGATGTTCGACGTTGTACAGGTGACATCCCTTCTATCCACTTGCAAAATACAAATTGATATCTCCCTCTTCTATCCACTTGTATTATAAGATGTAAATGTATTATCTCTGACAGAGATACGAAACAGACGGAGCGGGAGATCATTCAAGGGACACAAGAAGTGAACGGGGCACCAACTTCCATCGTCCCAGAAGAGAAGAAGGAGAAAGTCATCCAAGTGCAGGTGTGCGTGATACACTGACGAAGAAATTGATATAAAGCAGGTCAAATTGTCCGGGGCAGAGAGTGCAGTGGCCAGAAGAATCGATGAGACGAAGAGAGTGCACCACATCGTCTCCTCCTTGTGTGAGTCCTTTCAGATCAGAGAACCGAGTTGTTTCACTCTGTCTTGGGAGAGACCGGAGAAGAAGAAGGAGAGGAGAATGAAGCGATTGGAACTGCACAGACAGTTGACGAGCTATCACATACCTGAAGGGGTGAGTCGTCACACTTGAAATCGGATGAACGGCGTCAGGCCTTATTGCACCTGCAACGACCCGTGAGGAAGCAGATGGTGGTGCCCGATCTACCCTTCTCTACCTACCAACAAAAGTTTCAAGTGAGAGAAGGGAGAGAGAGTGAGTTGGCCGTCGAATTTGCACTGCACTGCGTAGAGTTCAGTCTCGCCGTGAACGATGATGCCACACGTGGGTTACCATGTTTAACGTCTCGTCATCTCATTTTCTCAGATTTGATCAACACCGAGATAATTAAAGAGGCAATGCAGGTATCCGATGCAGATTACGAAGAGGTGAGTTTATTTTTCGTCTGAGAAGGAGGAGAAGGTGGAACGATTGATTGGATCAGATGATGAAGAGAGTGCATCGAAACGGAGAGGGAATCGAGACGTTACTCGTGGAGTTGAATTATCGTTTCCAAAATGCAGAGAGACATCCTTATTACACTCGTGCAAATTTCAGAGTGAGGTGCGATACATCGATGACGGATTGACATCGAGTAGAACAACACAGAATACGATCGATGGAGGAAGAGGGAGAGAACAACCATCATAGATATAGAACGTAATCTCATCACCAGCGTGAGTGCTCCATCGACGATGTGAAGACACGTATCGTCGATGCCACGATTCCACATCATCGATGAGACGTTGACATTGAACAGGATCCGTCCTTCTTTGCCACCCTCCATCTGAAAGGTGAGACGAAAGAGAAGAGAAGAGACTGAAGAGAATAGTTTTGGAGGCAGAATCACTCATCGCCACCGATCTGAAGACAAGCGATCCCTTCGTTGTCATTAAATTGGGACTTTACGAGGCGAGAACGAAGACGAAATCGTCCACTTTAAATCCCATCTGGAACGAGAATTTTGAAATGTGAGGGGAAGAGAGAGAACGTGGGGTGAACGAGAGCAGAGAAGTCGTGTCGGGAGAGGAAGAGTTGGTAGTACAAGTCTTCGATCGAGACATCTTCTCACCGGATGATTCACTGGGATCGATCACCATCACCATGGTGACGTCACATCATCACAGTCATCATCATCCAACACACCACGTTCTAAATTTTCGTGTGGATTGACTCTTGTGAAGGAGGAACTATTGAAACACGAGAGCACGACGAAATGGTATGCGTTAGCAGGGGAAGGGAGAATCAAATTAGAGACAAGGTTGACTCATCCTTATGCAAAGGTGAAGATGATGTGGAGGGAAAATTAAGCGATGGTCTGAACAGAGTGACAGTACATTCGAGAGATCACAGGTGTTGTGGAGACGTCCACACCCACCATCAGCTCACCCACTCTGGATGCGTCTTCCCCTCTCGTCGATGTGATTCACCCCATCGATCTACGCAACATCACTATATGATTTCTGATATCATTCATCTACGATGTGGTCTGATCTGAATCAGGGAGAGGGAGATAACGACATCGAACCCGTTGAGGAGAACTCTTTCTTCAGCAGTGGGTTGATCAACCACAATCGTCACTTTTTCAACCTGTGTCGAGCACTGTCCGAACACATCATCCACTTGATGAAGAAAGAATCGACCACAGGTATCAAGTCATCGATGACGTCATCTGACGTCACCAGATTCCACTGGAATGGGTCAGATGAAGATCTTCAAGGGGTTCCTCTCTTTCTTAGAAGAATATTCTGGTCGATTCGGTGTCGGATGGCTCTTCTGTCAATTGAGGTGAATCACGATGATCTCGATTTTCTTTCATCGTCTCATCCTCTCAGTAAGCTCTATTTCTTGGAAGATTCCTTCTTGTTCCTGTTGGACCAGATCAGGAGACACCTCGAACAGATCTCCTTGCGTAGAGATAAAGCTCCCGTCACGAGATTCGAGGTGAGAGTAGAATAGAGACACGAGCGAGAGACCGATGGAAGAAATAACGTCTGCAGACTACACTGTACCGCAGCATCTGCAGGAAGATGTGGATACAAGTGGCCGATGCTATTCGTAGACGTGTCGAACTCTTCCCTCAGGTGAGTGAAGGTGATTCTATGTTTGACTGAACGATGCAGAACAAACCGAAGAAAAGCGTCGAAAGTTTGAGTAAGATCGTGTATCTACTGTGTAATAACGCCGAGAACTTGGCCATCAGTAAGATCAGATCGTTTCTGCAGGTCAATTTCACTTCCTCTCTTCCTTGTCCTTATCTTCACTTCAGGACAGCAGCAGGACGAAATTTCAAAAGTTCACAGAGGAAGCAGAGAAGCTGGAAGAAGAAGGAGAAGAACACATTCAACTCTTACAACACAATGGAATATTACCCCACCTCCAGCGCCACAAATCAATCGTACCGAAAGCTTCGAGGAAATCGTTAACCGTGGCTCAATTCGATCTACTCGCCGACCGAACCGTTCAGGAGATGAAAGAAGAGTCTCTCTTCTCTCCTTCTTTTCCAGAGTGAGTCGTGTCGATGTGGAAGATTTCGATTGACGATGTAGAGCCGTTCACGTAGAGGAGACGACGACGAAGATTTATTTGGATTTAATCTGGAAGGAAGTCAAATTGCTGTGTGCGGAGGAGAACTCTACCGATTCTCTCGGGGTGTACGTCAAAGTCAGGAGGATGCTGAAATTGGTTAAAGTAACAGACGAAGAGAAGGTGAGTCACCCTCGTAAAAGGGGGAGTGAAGAAGGATAGGTGGACAAGACGAATGAGCTGGAGAACATGTTCGTTCCTTTCGTCATGACGTGGTTGAAAGAGATCGCCATCAAGCTGAACGCCTGGATGGAAGGTGCTTTAGAATTAGACAAGGTGTCTTATTTTCTTCATTGTCGAATAGACGAAGGTTAACTTTGATACTCCACAGAAGAGTGCACAGATCGAAGACGGAAAGTTTCACACGTCTTCCGTATCCGATACATTCGAAGGTGAGTGGAGAGAGGAAGAAGAGCTGACAGAGATCAGCTGTGAGGGCGGCACTGGACTATCTGTGTAAATTGAAGATGAGAGATCACTATTTCACGTGGAACTTTCTGGTGGTGGCTTGTGTGGTGGGAAAGAAGTACACGGAGAGGTTGACTGCAGAGCTGAGGAGAGATCTCGGTCTATCAGATGAAACGGAAGACGTGAGATCTTGTTTTACTTTTCACATCTCCTTTCCTTATCTTCTCCTTCTTTCTTCTCATCCGCTCTCTATTCTTCTCATGCAACATAAGGACATCACACTGACTCCCGGCTTCATCCGTCACCACTTGAAATGCAAACACAAGTATCACAGTCACCATCACGATCATCAACAGGAGGTGAAAAGATAACCATCGAAATCGACACGAACGTTGAATCACACGAAGATCACGAAAGCTCTGGCTGCGGAACCACACAGTATCACTGTACAGCAGTGTCTCTACCTGGGTAACAATGAAGTAGCCAGAGTCCAGATGAACGATTTCGCCGAAGCCATGGAAACTGTGTTACGAGAACGTAAGATTCCACCCAGCCTCACCGGACAAGATGATCCGGACAATTTCTTCGGCCCCACCATGCGAGCTCTAAAAATAGAGAGGGAGAGGTCTCTACAGGCTCTGTGGGAGAGGATCGGTCCTTACGTCAGAGCTCAGATCTTGTTGGCCACCCAGGTGATGTGATCGACGCATCGACGATGTGCGATTGATGTGGTAGGCGGATGACGCGCAGGATAACGACCACAAGCGAGCGACGAGAGAGAAGAAGAAGAGTGAACCTGTCGGGAGGCCACTGGAGAGGCTGACGAATTATCTCGACGAGCAGTTGACCACGTTCATCGATCACACGTCACCAGAATTGTTTCGCATCATCATTCGTTTCTTGTGGGATGCACTTCTCGTTGACGTATCAGACATGATCTTTCCGGATGATGAAGACGATGACGATGAAGAGGTGGGCATCGATGGTTTCATACATCGAGTCATCATTGATGTGATGCAGGAACCTGATCTGATGACGGAAGAGGAATGCACGAGGATGCAAGCGGTGCTCAAGGTGGGAGGATGGATCACATCGACGATGACACGATGATAGAGGATGGAAGATTTCTTCTACGCGAATGGAGCGGGAATCAATCGAGACAAGATCGGAGAGGGCATCGATCGATTGGAGAGGATGATGAAACTGATTCGCCTGCCCACGAGAGAAGTCATCGACATTCATCTCAAATTGAAAGCCAGAGAAGCGGGTGACGTCCAGTGAGACATCGACGATGAGATGATGACGGATGACGTTCGTCAGTGCCGATGAGAACAAACGCATCGCCATCACGAGTGATGTGCCCATCGATGGATTCAACATGTCTTACACGACCATGGTGCTGGATTCGAGGAGAGAAGACAAGATCGCACAGTCTTTCTTGAACGAGACGAAACAGAAAGACTTTCACTTGAAGCAACAGCTGGTGAAAAAGCATCTCATCCACAATTCGATTGATGTCTATCAGTTCCGAGAGAAGTACATGCTGACGGATGCCGAGTTGATCTTAGAATGTGAGAGGTGCATCGATGTGATGGACTGATGGATACAGCTTGGCCCGCTACCCACGAGAGGAAGATGGGACACCTCGTGTTGACCACCAGCTATCTCGTCTTCGATCCTCTCATGTCCAATTCCGATTCAGATGATGACATCATCTTATTACTCTCTGAAATCATATCCGCGATAAGAGTGAGTGTCATCAATATTGTCATCGTATCGATCGACGATAGAATGGATGTACTGAAATGAAAGCAGAAGAAGACACTGCTGAAGATCTACGAGTGCTTGGTAGTGAAGAACAAACTGGGAGAAGAATTCCTCTTCTCCTCTTGGAGCTGTAAATCGATGCTGAGAGACATCGTTCACTATCGAATCACCATGGAGCATCCAGAGATGACCGTGGAAGAGATCGAAGAAGAGGAACACGCACTAGAGGACAACCATTGGAGGGAATGGGTGGCACAGCCTTCCACAAACAAGCCTACTTCGAAGAACTCGGCGAAATGAATAGAATAGATGCACAGATTGAACAAACTTGTGACGATGCTGAAAGAAGTTTTCAGAAAGACTGCATGAGGGGAAGAGTTCACCTGTTTTGTACTTATGCAGTGCCTTTCCTCATACCACAGAGCCGTAGATTCATTCAGACAGATCACCAACTTGGAAAAGATGTTACACACCAGCGTGGTTTGATTTGATCACGGCATGCCGACGCCGAAGAAAATATCCTAGAAATTTCACCGTGACACGTGACGCAACTATGAAGTTCTGAAAATCATCATCCGCCATCGGACATGGCAGGAGCTCCCCTCGCACTCACGGACGTATTTGATCCTCAACTATTACGACTAGTAGAGTCAACGATCGAGAAATGGTTGCCACGTAGATTGGACGAAAAGTCATATGAAGAGTTGTCACCCTCTCAACATTATCAAGCTGATCTCGCTGGGATCAACAAAGCCATTTTTGAACCCATCTGGGATCTCTTTGACCGAGGTGAGATCCATAGATATGATTAAGAAAAGGAAGAGTCATAGAAGAAAGAAACATGTTCCTGACCTGAGCAGGAGGAAAACGCTGGAGAGCCATCTTTATGATTTTGATTGCCGAGGCACTGGGACACAAGGCCGAAGACATCATGGACTTTGTCGTCCTGCCCGAAATCTTCCACAACGGATCCCTCATCGTAAGTCTCTTTTCCATCCTCTCTCACACGAACAGATCGATGACATCGAAGATGATAGCGGAGTCCGCAGAGGAAAACCCTGCATCCACCTCATCACCGGTTTAGACATCGCCATCAACGCAGGAAACGGTGAGATCCACCACCATTCGAGACCCTCATCTCCCTGCAGCCCTCTACTTCCTACCCCTTCGGATATTGAAATCGAAGAGAGGGATTGTACCGGACCACATCCTCTTACGATGCTACGAGATCTATTCCCAAGAGATGACCAACGCCCACTTTGGTCAAGGCCTAGACATCCTCTGGCATTCGAAACACGCGGGAATGGGTGCGTCCCAATTTACGATTGGGACTGATCGAAGGTAGAGAGGAGAGAGCCAACCGTGGAGAATTATCTGTACATGAGCGCAAACAAGACCGGTGCCGTAGTCAAGATGTGTGCCAAATTGAGGTCGGTGTGCTCTTTTCTTCATCCACTCAAACGCTCAGCGTCTTGCTGTGTGAAGGTAGCGAAGAACAGATGGAAGCTCTGAGTCAATTCGTGGAGGCCATCGGTATCGCATTTCAAATTCAAGACGATATCTTGAACGTCACTGAATCGAATCAATTGTCGATCAACAAAGGAGGTGATCATCCATTCATCTCATGAGATGGAGTCTCCATCTGCGCATGAGCAGCTTCACCATAGACGAAAGATTGAATGGGGGTAGGTGTGGGAGAAGATATCCACGAAGGAAAGAGAACCTTGATGGTCATCCACTGTCTACAGAACGCAGAAGAAGAGAAGAGGAAGAGACTGAGAGAGATCTTAGACATGAAGACGAACGATGAGGGACTCATCCGAGAGGCCATCGATCTATTGCATTCCACGCAGAGTACTCAGTTCGCCCGAGAGAAAGCGCTCGAGCTTGTGAGAACGGCTTGGATCAACGTGGACGGTTCACTACCAGATTCTGCCGCGAAGAAGAAGTTGAAGGCATTGTCCACGTACATGATCGAGCGTCAAGCATAAAGATTGGATATCATCGATATTTTCGTTCGTTTGGAAGATCTACAATTGGTCCAAGAGCGAATTCCACGAAACGAGAGATGTCGGATGACGATGAACCGGGAGAGGACTTTTTGCGTCTGCTGCATGACGACTCTTATGAAGAAAAACAGAGTTTAGATGAACCTTTTCCAATGGGTGATGATGTTGACACACCACCGCAAGTTGAGAATGAGGCAATATTTAAAGAGGAATCAAGGTTGGAGTGGGACGGTGAGCAATCTCACACATGTGATTAGCTAAGTGAACAGATTTACCCCCCCTCACCGATACGCCGTACATCGTGCAAAAGAGATCAGAGGAAGTCAAGACGAAGACATCGAATCCGAAAAAGAAGAGAAAATCTTCAGATTCAACAAGACCAATCAGTGATTATCTGATCAAACGCACCGCGATTGATTGTGATCTGTGGGTTACCTCCCTCGTCCAATTTCGCTCTGAACCATAAACAGTGATGAGGCGCCCGATGCTGATCCAACCTTGGAGGAAAAGGTCCAGATGCAAGAGAAAACGTTCGGTCAACCAAGAGTTCAAGCCAAGCGCCACAGGTAAGGACTCTGACGTGGAAGATCTGAAAGTGATGATAGTTATCCCACTGAGAGTCACGGTACATGGGAGAGTGACCGAGACGAAGAATTTGACGTTGTCAAGGTGGATCTGATGGATGATGATTACGATGAGGTGATCTCGATCATGATTACAAAGCAGCACCTCATCTATCTCAGATTCAGGTGGATCGATTGTATGGTGTGAAAGTGAAGAAGAGAGAAGAGACTGCTACTCCAACGCATGACATTCCACAAAAAGGACAGACGCGTCATCACCAGGTGCAGAATAATCCAGGCCTTGTGGGAAGAGATCACAAGGACAAGAGGAAGAGATCATCATTCACCTTCACCGAAGAGGTGAACGACTAATTTGATGATATGCATTATTAGATTCGATTTGAAGATATATTGAATGCAAGTACAGGTCATGGGCAGTCGATTTGTGGGCGTGGACTTGACAGAAGAGAAGAGCGTGACGACATCGAAGGAGTTCTTGAGTCGATTTTTGACGCACCAGAAGGAAGAGAGTAATAAGAAAGGTCAAAACAAGGAGAACAAGAAACACAGGAAGACAAAGAGCGTGGGGGATTCACCCGATGTACAGACCCTCCGCGCTGGTAACTCACCAGCAGGGAAGACAGGTGAATCGAGTTTTCTCTCATTCACTCATTCCATTCAGAAAAGATGTTTGGTAACTCTCAGATTGTTCCAAACTTTTTCCTCGACGTCAGTCACGCAGAGCATCATCATCGGTTCATCGAAGAGGTGAGATCGTTCATTGGTGTTGCATCGATGATGTGGGTAGGTCATCCATGGATCACGCGGTACCGTCTGCTTCGGAGCCCTCTATCGATATGGTCTGACGAGTTTCCGCTCGGGGCAAGTGAGATCATTTCTGACCACGATATTATATGAACCAGTGGAATAGAAAGAAGTGGAGAAAGTGAGAACGATGGACAGTCTCATCGGTTGGGGCTTCCTTCCTCTCAAATCGAAGAAGCCCTTCTTTCTACCTTTCACCAGGAGAGATCTACCTTCTGACGCTGGTGAACGACATGCTGTTCGTTCCTTGTACCTGACACAAAGACAGAGTCAATTGATAGTGCAGAGAAGAGGAATCTATTGATCCAGTTCTTACAAGACGAAGAGATCGAGAAGATCTGCGTAGAGGCAAAAGATTCCATTGAGATTGGCCTCGAGATCGACTCAAACTGTGAGACGACAGATGTTGAGTGAGACTGAATGAGAAACAGTGAATCCAAAGAACGTGATGGATGTGAAGATCGCTTGTTGGATCTACGAGCCAGAATTGACCTCTTACGATTTCAACGAACTGTGTCACACGCATCTCAACATCTTAGACCCTCCCGGAAACAGTGGTCTCAGCCGATTTTTAGAAGACGCTTTGAACTGTCACAGACTCTGGAACTGCGTGAGAGCGAAACTGGAGGCTGCTCAGTTGATGAAACCTTTCTTGGATCAAGAGATGAAGGTCAGCCTCGCATCTTCTACTTTCTCTCAACATAAACAGATCGTTCCCATATTGAGTCAGATGGAGCTGTACGGAATCGGTTTCGATTCCGTCTATCTCATGTCCAATGTTTCGAAGATCAAGAGGAGGCTGGATTATTTAGACCATCAGGCTTATCAAGTCTTGGGCTATCCCATCATGTTATCCTCTCACACGCAGGTGATCGATAGAGCTTTCACTGCTGTCGTCATTGAATCACTCATTCATTCGAATCTGACCAAAGAAAGGTAAGCAAGGCTCTGTATATAGATTTAGGCTTGCAAACCAACCGAGGAAACAAGAACAAAAACCATCAGTCGACATCAGGTGAATCATTCATCATATAAGAGAATAACATCCAGCAGAAAAAGTGATACAGAGCCTAAGAGGTGAACAAATGTAGAAAAATCGACTGACGAGCAAAGGAATGCATCCCATCGTTGATATCATCTTGGAGCATCGACACTGCAGTAAATTAATGAGCACTTATCTGGACAGTCTCAATCAGAGGGCCACGAGGAGCAAGTATAACATGTACACTTCAGTCTGCGATCGAAATCCCATCGAGCTGCGTATGCACACCACCTGGCAACAGACCACAGTGGCCACAGGTCGACTAGCATCCTCTAATCCGGTGACCGATCATCAATTTTCAATTCACGATGTTGATGCGTTGTATAGAACCTCCAAAACATCCCGAAAGCACCCATGTCCATCAAATACGAAGAAACCGATGATAACAGTCAAGATCTACCGTTGGAAGAATCGATCAACATTCGAAATGCATTCTACACGGCAGAAGGGTGAATGGTTCGTCGTCATCTGTGCTGATTCGAACAGTTTCGTCTTCCTTTCCTTCGATTACTCGCAGATCGAGATGAGGATCTTGGTGAGAGACGACACCGTTCGTGACTCACACGAACAGGCGCACTTGTCTAAAGATCCCTTTCTGCTGCAGTTCTTCCGAGATAAGCAAGACATCCACCGTCTCATTGCCTCTCGATGGCTGGGAAAGGAACCAGACCAAGTGAGGTGAGAACAAGTCTTTTATAAATGTCCTACGATGTGACTATCTGATGATGTTTCACGATCGTGTCTGATCATCACAGTGATCAACAGAGAGATCAAGCGAAGAAGATTGGTGAGGAATGGAAATGGTTGTACAGTCGACTGATGACGACAGTGTATGGGATATTATACGGTATGGGCCCTCCTGCCCTGTCAGACATCTTGAAGGTGATCGTCTGAGGACGAGCCTCGGTTGAAATGCATCAGGTCACATTCAAAGAGGCAGAGAAATTCATATCCACATTCCTGGGAAAGTTCCCCGGTGTGGCTAAATTCCTCCAGTTTGCGATTCAGTACGCTAAAACGAATGGATACGTTAGGTGAGAGGCCTTTCCTCCATCATCGTTGAACTGTTGTTGCAGAACTCTGGTCGGCCGCAGAAGGGTCCTACCTGGTGTGTGAACTCATGGTCACATTCATCACTGATACGATCAGGAATATTGTCCGCTGACATCTCACAACAAAAGAGATGCGAGAGACAAGCAGGTGGGCTCATCACGGAGAAGAAATATCACTCTGACGTTATTCAGTAAACTCGACCATTCAAGGCACTGCTGCTGGTGAGTGAAAATCTGATCGTGATCTAACGGCGATGCAGACATTGTTAAGTTGGCTATGATTCAATATACAAAGATGATCGAGGATGGAGCACTGGAATGCTGCGGTAGAGAGACACGAATGCTTCTGCAGATACACGATGAGCTGTTCTTTGAAACACCAGTAGAGGGACACATCAAGGTGGCCGCATGCATCAGGGCCATCATGGAGAACGTCATCACCCTGGATGTCGATTTACCCGTCAGTGTGAAGACAGGTATACGATGGGGTGAAATGGTGTCCCTAGACGATTCAAAATACGTCGATGTGATGTACGAGCAGATTGAAGGTGATGGATCTGATTTGACTCCTCTCATCATCCGCAGACGGTCTTCTATTGGATCATCCACCACAGAAACCGATCGTTTTGACCAGCAATGAACCACAACAAAAGGTGAATTGATCAACCAAGAAAGCGAATTGATAGAAACAGGATAATATGACAATCTTATTGGATGAGATGGAGGAAACATGCCCTGCTCACCTCAATTAGTCCTTATGCTCCTCTACATCTGGCCAAGCACACAATCAAAATTTTCTGAAAATGAGATAAACAGACAAATCCGAAGGAAAGAGTCCCATGACCTACATTTGGAGCGCTTCTATCATCCTAATGTCTCTTCCACTCCCACACTGCGCGCTACTGTCATCGTTGTAACCTTTGAACAAATTTCACACAACCTTCCAGAAGCAAATCTGCTAGCTCCCAATGGATGAGTTACCCTTACGTATGGATCCCTACACCAAACACTTACAGTTTTGTCACCCAGGGTGTTGTCCACATACCATCGTCAAACTCAGTCCCATCAATTTATCATTGCCAGATAATCCGGTTGCTCTTTGGGTGTCTCGCTTCTCCATTTAGCTATCTTCCTTTTTCCCAAAAGTACTGCTTTCCTCAGTAAAATCCCACTTAGAAGTCCAAGAGGGATGGCTATGCAAAGGATCTGATGAGGTCAGTCTCCACACAATCATAATTAATCACCTCAATGACCAGAATACCAACTGTTTGATTTACTTCACCCAAAGTGGTTAAAATAGTGAGGGATATCAGATAGACAGTTTCTAAGATCTCTTCCTCCATAGTTTTGAAAGGTCGAATTGCCATATGAGACACAAGTGTTGTGACAAGAATCAGACGCATCATCATCGGTGCCCTATAAGTCTTAATTAATGACTGATGAGGACCTCACCAGTTGGAGTAAGCGCCAAAAACATATACAATGGAGATCATCAGTTTCCGTATCAGGTATAGACTCTCCCAATACCTATTCTTTGTCATTTCTTTGGGAGGATAAATTCAAATCAGAAAATTTAGTCTCACTTGCAACCATGACGATAGCAACCATCCAGTATCATCCGTATGTCTCTGCATGTCTGTTCTTTCCTCCCTTTGATCTTCCATCTATCTCATTAGTCAACGGTGTGCGTCAATTGCAGAGCATCAATCACCTGATTAAAAGAATGATGAAGGGTGATGGAAGGAGGACAGTCGCAGAAGCAACTATAAGCACAATCCTCCATGGACCACTGCACTTGATGGTCCCTGCATTATACAGCACTGGTGTATCACTCTCTTCGATCTTTCTCTCCATCACATTGTTGTAGTGATGAAGAAACCCACCTCTATGCAGAAGAGAAGCTTGAGACAGATCGATGTAATACCTCCGTAGACCAACAGATATGCTGTGACCAATCCCACTCCAAATCTGCTGTAGATGCTGCGTTTGATTGTCTTCTCTACATACACCTCGTTGGCATCATCGTCTAACAGGGGGAAATGAACGTCTTCCTCCTTCTTCTGTAGTCGATAGTACAAACCAGCTCCAGCAAAAGCGATTGCAAAGATGATGACCGTAGCAACGGGTATGTACAGCATCATCAGTTGCCTCTGGACATAGTCTAACTCTCCGATGCAGATCCCCCATCCAGTGGGTCCACCATCACCACCTCCTGGACTGGCAGCAAATGCAAGGAGGCCCTTCATCCCCCGGAGATGATTGGGCTTGACTGCACTTTTCAACTCGAGATGACAAGATGTTCGGACTCACGGAGAAGTGGTAGCGTCTGTAAGAAGAAAGATGTTGATTTCAGTGTAGATCCATCACCTACAGGGAGCAGACTGAAGATGACAAAGTAGACGAAGGGAGCCAATATGATAGGGGTGATGAATCCTCTCATACACCGATCCTTGTGGATGCAGGCAGAAGATAAGATGCTGAGCCTGTGATCTGCATCACATTCTCCGCACAACTTTCCTGTTCTCCCAGCGGCACAGTTGTCGTCCCAGGGATGAGCCCTCTCCTTGCAGTATCCATCTGGGCAATCGTAGCATTTGATCTTGTGGTCAGACAACTCTGTGCACCAGTAGTTGGCGTCACCCTACTCTCTGTCAGCGTACTACATGAGGTACTGATAGAAAAGGAGAAGGATGAAACGAGCTCACCTTTGGAATTCTTTCAGAACAGTCCAAATGGGCAGAACAAGGTTGGCATTGTGTGTCTTTGGTCTCCCCATCATGCAGCTGTCCAGTGCCCAAAATATAGCTGTCACCCATACAAGGTGCACAGCTGTAGCCAGATGTATTGAGCTCCAGTCGGAGTTGTGTAGGACAATAGACACTATTCTGAAGGCTGAACTGCTTCATGCTGACAGCCACAGTATCGTCCATGCTGGCGCTGTCGTTCACAAGGATGATGTTGTCATGAATCTGTTAACGTCAATCACAGAACAGTCAAATGAATTGTCATCGGATGTCTACTGACCTGAACGAGATCGGCGTAAGCGATGTCGAAGGCAGAAGCGTGGGGAGCAAAATTCTTATCCATAGTGCACTGAGTCACAGTGATGCTCCTCACTTGGTCTCCCAGTATATTCAGTGCACCAGAGGAGATGCTTGCCACATTGTTGTTCAACTCGTTCGATTGGATGGTGATGTTGCTGGTGGAGCTCAGGATGGATATACCAGCTCCAGTCAGAGCTCTACAATTCTCGATCCTTCCATGATCAGCCTCCATTCTCTTCTGTCCCTCACCGATTATGAGAGATGATGATATCAGAAGCCCTGACGTAATGGATCCTGATCCCTGGAGATGTTCATCACAACGTCTCTGATTCAACCCACCTCCACCAGAAGAAGAGAAGTATTGACCGGTGATGTTGTTGTTGGTCACGTTGATTGTGGCAGCGTTTGTACCTTCGATGGATAGAGCCGATGTGTTTCCACCTTCGGTCCATCTGTTCTCTTTGATATCGATTGCAAAGGTTCCACCGGTTTGACGGGGCATCTGAAAGTCAAGAGACACCGTCTGGAGATCGTTTTTGTTCAGGAACATCTGAGAAAAAGCAGAGGTGGAGGATAGACCTATGGAATACACCAGGCGGTGGATCTGGTTGGATAACATATCAGAGGTCCAATACACTATGTTTGTGCCCTGAAGAGGTCAACGGTGTTGGGTTCATAGTCTTCACCTCAAACGACAGGAGAGACAATTGGCTGAAATAAACGTCCAGATTCACTTGGTGACAGTTGAGGGAGACGGTGACTTCTCTCACGATGTTGAGAAAGAGGGAGACGCTAGCGAAGGAGCGTTCCTTTTTGTGCTCATACTGAACAGATAGACGGTTGACGTTGTTTTTCCACATGGAGATCGAGAAGGATCCCTGAGGTGATGTACTCTGGGCGGTCATAGGTCCAATCTCCCTCTGTAGCAGTATGCTTCCGTTTCCACTATTACTCATCACAGAGATATCTGTGGACATCACGTCTTCGTTATCGGTGATCATCTCGGTGTTGAAAGAGGTGCGGATGAGTCCCTCTCGTCCCACAAACTGGTTCTTTACGATCTCTATGTTGGGATTCACTTTGGAGATGAAATCTGCCGTGATTGAACTGCCACGAAGGAGATTCTGGTGGATTTTCAGCCGTCCAAAGAGATCAGTATGGAGGTCGCCGAGTTGGATTACGCTGTTGATCAATGTGTTGTTCGATAATACGAAGGAGGAACCGTTTACTTCTTTAGTGTCATCCTGAGAGGATCAGCCGACGGATGTGACGGAATAGTCTCACAAGAAATAAGTAGGAATCAATGAAAGTGACTCGCTCAATTTGGACGTTATATTGTTGGTTGAACTCCCAATCACGGGTGCAGCCGTGAAAGGAAATATCAGTCCAAGAGATGGATTGATTCGTCTTAATGATCTGCCACCCACCGCTCGTAGGTGTGCAATATATCGACAGAATCTAATAATTTCTTGAGATTTTTCGTCAGAGATCCACAGCTAACCTCTTCATTTGATGTATCGTTAATCCTCTTCCATTTAGTGATGTTCAAGGGAACCGTCTCTAAGGTATAATTTCCCACAGCCAAACAGACAGAAGTGAAGGAGGCGATCGTTTTGCAAGGAGTCTCTTCTGCTCCACACCCTGCTGTATCACCACCATCCAGAGGATCCACATAAACGTCACAGGCCAGAACCACGAAGATCAGAGAAAGAAGCAGCCCGCTGTGCGCCCTCATCTTGCTCTTTTTCCGGAAGTATTCAAGATGTCACAAACCAGAAAAACCAAATCATTTGCGCGCAAAATTCCGCGCTTTCGTAGTTCCAGTTTTGTGCATCCACGGTAAGCTTGCATAATAATAATTCCGGTGGCATCGTGTGAAGAAAGAAACTCTGGTACTCACCAAGTAGAGGTAGACAACGAATGTATCCACAAGGAATAAAGAACGTTCGGATGGAGACACATGAGATCACCTCTCTCATTCGACCGCTCTTGTACTCTCTGTCTCTTGGAGGAGGTTTTGATCCCCCGCGGTCCTCGTGCCATCTTCTCTTCTTGCCTTCTCTTCTGAGGATTGGATCGGTGAAGTTCTGAGCCATGTTACAACCTGAAGTGCCAATGACGACGTACCTCGTTTGTATGGGGTCCATTCTCTTCATAGACTCTCTGAAGTTCTTCTAAGAAGCCATTCGGCAAGACGCCCAATAGGTTGTCCCAGATGTCCATATAGATCGATTCATCCTGGCTGCCTGAGGGTATAAATGAAATACGCGGTGAAGAGGGACTCATTTTGGGATCCATGTGTCTATTAAAGACGAGACTGCCTGGTGGGCTCTCGAAAGAACATATCTCGTCCCTTTTGGCGTCTATAAGAACGCATCGGTAGCTGCCGAGCTCGTCGGTGATGCCAATGTCGAGTTTTGGTCTGCTGAAATGGACGTGGATGGAGTCGGTCTCAGGTATCTTCTTGAAATGGACGACATCGCTGACGGTTGTCGCCTCTCTATCTTTTCCTTTGAAGGTGAATTGTTCCTTGCAAGAGCCATGGGGTATCACGCCGTTCAGGTCTGACGAACGAAGCTGAAGGGTGACACACCGCTTGGAACTCCCAAGATCGGGCAGCACACGCACGCGATGGCCTGCCTTTCCCGTATGTTGAGGTAGGAGGTCGATGATACCACGTCCTTCGATGAGATTGCGTGCACGGTACTCCACGATGACGGTGCCGCTGTGACAGGGCGATGGTGTTGTAATAATTGAAGAGGGCGAAATTAGTAGTGGGAGGGACTTAAGCGTTGTCCTTGACTCTGGATCCGCATTCAGACGAACGCAGCACTGATTTGGGGGGGGCCTTCGTCTGAGGACATTGTGCTTGCTCTGGGTGAGCTTCATTGTCTTCCTCTGGAGTAGCCGAGCAGCAGCAGCTGAACGATCGCTTGCAAAACAAGCACCCACGAGTGTTCAACTCACACCACAACTTTTTCCGTCGCTCCTACCTTTCCAGTCATCATGACACTAGCCCCCTCCCATAAGGATGACGTATACGGTTGTCCCATAACGGTGGGAGATCAACCAAGATCGAATACGAAAAACATTCAATAAGTGGATCAATTTATAGAACCATGAATGTCTATTGCTTCCATTCTCCTCCCTCAAATTGGAGAAAGTTCTTGAGCATCTCCATGCCAAAATCGGTCTTGATGGACTCTGGATGATATTGAACACCTTCTACCGTGTACTTGTTGTGTCTGACACCCATGATGATCCCATTCTCTGTGAAGGACGTAGCGATAAGCGGTGTTCCCTCGATGGAGCTGAGCGGTGCAGCTAGAGAGTGATACCGAATCACAGGAACAGATTGAGGGAGGCCCTGATAGACTCCCTTTCCATCGTGCTTGATGGCAGAGGTCTTTCCATGCACCACTTCACCGCAGTGTTCGATCCTTCCCCCAAACACCTGTTCGTCTATCAGCATATGATCGTCACAGATGCATCCTAATTCATGTATCACATCGTGTGATCTCACCTCGATCATACATTCGTGTCCGAGGCATACCCCTTGTACAAGATCAATCGTTGATGGATGTCATTCACATCACCCACCTAACACGGGAATCTTTCCAGAGAAGTGACGGATGACATCGGATGAGATTCCTGCATCTTTCGGCCAGCTGGGTCCGGGAGAGATGACGATTCGATCGGGTTTCATTTGAATGCAATCTTCCAGGCTGATCTTGTCGTTCCTGATCACCGTGACCTTGGTGACGTCAGAGAGATGTCAACACTGCATGCCATCCACCTCTTGTCCCAACTGACAGAGGTACTGATACAAGTTGTAAGTGAAACTGTCATAGTTATCGATCATCAAAAGTCGATTGCCCTTCTGCTCGCTCGATGCCTGATCGACAGTCATTCACTCATCGATGGTTGATACCTACCACGATGGATGTGGGAAGGGATTGAGACACACTGGGTGATGATCGGTTGCATGATGTCGTGAAATGGTTCCAGTGAGAGATCCATTGTGCATCCACACTCTGCACCTTCTTTCCTTCTCTCCGAACTCTTCTGTTTGCCTCTGCCATATCGATCGACTGCATCCATCAACACACATCGTGAATGAATCATCGAACAGAAACACATTCACACTCACCTTAGCCGTGGCTGCCATCTTGTTGACCGTCTCCATGTACTCATCGTATTGAACCGAGTCATAGACGATACCTATCCCTTCAGAAGAAGTTTCACCATTCATCTCACCTCCACCCGCCTGTAGATATGCGATAGAATCCTTGATCAGAATCGTTCTCAGTGCGATACACGTGTCGACGTTTCCGTTGAGAGAGAAGACGCCAAAGGCACCTGCATAGACACCCCTCTTCTCCTTCTCCAATTTAGAGATGAGCTCCATGGCCTGTCTTCTTTCAGATCGTGTGATGGATATTCATGAGTACCTTGATCTTCGGTGCCCCAGATACAGTTCCGGCGGGAAAAATGGAACGGAAGGCGTGGTACCCCGTCATATCCTCCCTCAGCCTTCCCTTCACCTCCGACACGATGTGCATCACGTGACTGTATCTCTCGATCCTCATCAGTGACGTGACCTATCACACTCAGACATTCATCACGTGACGTCTCACCTTGGTACTCAGTGGTTGTGCCACACGGTTCACATCGTTACGTCCCAGATCGACGAGCATGATGTGTTCTGCCTTCTCCTTCTCATCGGTCAACAGGTCCTTAGACAGTCTCTCATCCTCTTCGATGGTGCTGCCTCTCATCCGTGTTCCAGCGATGGGGTGATTCACCACTTCCCCATCGGTCACCTTTCGTTCCGTTAAACATCGATGAGATCTCGATGAAATTTCATTCGATTCTCGTTCACCTTGACGAGTAATTCTGGGGAGGAGCCGACGAGGTGGAAACGAAGTAGATCGGCGAAGAACATGTACCTCGATGGATTCAACGTTCTGAGCTCACGGTAGATGTGATATGGGTGGATGCTCGTCGGTCTCTTCACTCTCTGCGATGGCACACATTGGATGATGTCTCCGTCTACAATGTGCTCCTTCAACTTTGTCACGAAACCCTGAACCCCATCAGCTCTGAAGTGAATAGAATCCGTGTAGATCTTACCTCGTATCCAGACTGACCGATGTTGGATACACCTGGACCGTTCTTCTCCTCTCCTTCGTCTCTGGGCTCCTCCACTGGCTCTCCGTCCGTCAATCTTTCGTACACTTTCTCTATCTTCTCCCTCGCCACCTCATAACTTCTTCGAATGTCCTCTTCTTCGTATCCAGACTGTCACCGATGAGATGCTTCATCATGCATCTCAGTGTGGTCTTCTCACCAGAGGGCACAAGACTACGATTCGGTTCTTCTTCTCAGTGTGATCGTAATGAACAAAAGTCGTGCATAGTGAGAACATGGCTTCTGGGATAGAGAGAACGTCCTGTAGGGGATAGAACTGAGCGATCTTTGGTTCGAAGAAGCGAACGGCATCGTAACCGATGTAACCCAATGCACCTCCGTTCAGAACATCGGGTGTCAGACTGAACTGTTTAGGCACCTTCATGCCTCTGAGTGTGTCTTCGATGTGCTTGACTGGGTCTCCTACTCTCTCTCAATCGAGCTTCCCTCACATGACTCACCCTGAGGACCAGAAGGTTGGAGTGGATCAGCTACCGCCACAGAGAGGTAAGAGTCTGTGCACACGATGGAATAGACCATGTTGGCTCTTCCCTTCGACTCCAGTACGGCCTCCGCTGACTCCAACAAGAAGGACTCTTTGCCTTCTTGGCGTAACTTCAGGTAACTAGGTGCCAGCGTTCAGTATGTTTCGAGCGAGTGTTCACACCTCTCACAGGGGTCGGGCAGATCGGATGATACATCGAAGACGAGTGGGATGATGTTACCTTTCTCAAGGCTCAAATCCTTTCTGATAAGCAACAGCTGTTCCACAGTAGGACTGATGTGCATATCGCCACCCATGCTTCTTTTTTTTGAGCTAATTCGTGGGATTCTGAACGTTCTCAAGGAAAATCTCAAACTTGCGTGTCATCTCCTTGTAGACAGATACGAAATTTCAATTTGTATACAAACCAGACAACATCATTAACACGCAACGTATCCACTCTACATATACAATGAGCGACAAGGCATCTTCTCAGACCGTTGCACATGAAGAGCACAAGATGAGTCTGGCAGAACCACTGAAGAATCAAATGAAGGTGTGACTAATCAATCATACGTGGACCTATGAGAGTGAGAAGTGATGAATCTCATTAGACGTGGGTTCATAGGCACCAAAACGATGTAGACGACTCGGACCGAAGAAACATCGTCTTAGCCGTAGACGGTGACAGCACTTCGGACAGAGCCTTCCAATTTGTGACGAAGCAGGTCGGTGAAGAAGATAACAAGAGGCTAATCTAAACAGGCGTCCTCTTCAGATACCATTCACATTGTTCATGCTTCAGCTGAGGGTGACAACCCACAGAAGGCAGAGTCTCTGAAGATATTGAGTCGTTATGCTGACAAATGTGCCGCTCTGAAGGTGAACCTCTCCTTACGTCTCTCCTCATCGAATTCAGAAACATTGTCAACTGGAGACCATCTTCTATTCTGGTGGCGACAAAGACATCGCTAAAGCTATCGCAGAGAAGACGAAACAGGTGCACGATGGTCAAACATCTTCTGATGTGTGACTGCGATTCCTCTGACTCCTGACAGATCGATGCGACACAACTCGTAGTGGGTCATCGCAGTCAGAGCGAGGAGAAGAAGAAGATGGGGTCTGTCAGTCGATATCTCTTGGAGCGTTCACCCTGTCCCCTCCTCATCGTCAAAGACGTAAAGGGAAAGGGTCAGTCTGTCGAAGATCAAGTGTCTGACACCCACCGAGGAGAGTGGTAGATCAACAGGAGATTACTACATGAAGAGGAGAATGACAATGAGAAGATAAACAGTAGAGTGATGAAGAGAAGTGATGAAGAGAAGTGAGACGTTGCTTCATCACTCTTGCTTCTTTCTCTCGTAGGGGAGTTGGGATGCCTCTCTGACGGGGACGATGACACTGGTGACATCCCAAGTGTCACTGTGCTCCTCAGCCACTTGTGCCAATCTCTTATCCGTCAATTCCACCGCCTGAAGGGGGCAGTTGTACTCTCGTCCCAGTTCTTGTATGTGTCCCGCATCTACAACGAGTCAGAGGAGGCACGGTGAGGTGTAACCTTTTCTGGCCAACGACACGGCGAAGGGTGCCTTCTTGTCTGTCGATGGATCCACCAAGAATTCATTTCGGTTCATTCTCTTGGCATAGACGGGTAGAACTAGAGACAGTGAGGAGATTAAAAGGACATCTTCACTCACCTGTGTTGGGGAAGAAGGCTTCGAGATAGTCGACCACTTGTTCCTCTCCCAATCCACACTTTTCTCCCAAAGTCAAACCTGAAGAGAATGATCTTCACCGCAGAATGGCTCTCACCTTCGGCGATGATGGACTGCAGACTGAGGATGAAGTAGTTACCCACCAGCTTCATCTTGGACGCTTTCGTGATGTCCTCACCCAGATCTAATGCTGCTCTGCCGATCGTGGGAACAAAGAGGGATCGTAACTGAATTGACGCATTTAGTGATGTTCGACTGGTGGATGAGAGAAAAGTGACACCTTCTCCCTTATGTCTTGTCTTCCTGAGAGAAGAACGAGTAAAGTGGCCGAAGCAGCTGCAGCGGGAGGACCAAAGATGGGGCAACAAGTGAAGTGGTGAGTTGGCTCGACCATTTGACTGAGTTGTTCGATCGTCTTGGGACTCAGTGTTGACATCTCTGCAAAGATGATCCCCTTCCTGCCGTTCGCCTCGAGGAAAGACTGCAATTGGTTGAATACAGACATTGCGGCATCGTCGTTTGCCAGACAAGTCATGATGATGTCCGCCTGTGAGGCGATCTCTTCCAATGAAACATATTTGGCTCCTGCCTTCTCAGTTGCCTCCACCTGAAGAGTTGGATGAGTTGCCCGAAGACACATTAGGTCTGTGAGCTCACTTGCTCGTTCGTACGTGTGCGATTATGAATCAATAGTTGGCGACCTTCCGTTGCAAGTGACTTCTGAAGGTTAATCGCCTATTCATCGGACAGTTAGAACCGATCGAATACCTTGAGATCTTCTCACCATACCACTGCCCATCCATCCTATCCCGATAAATGCAAGGCATTCTGCTGTCTCCTCCATTTGTATCTTAGACGATCCTCGGCCTTCGGATCAAGACCGAAATTTCGGATTTCATCCGGTGTCCGACTTGTAGATGAGCGGAGCGCATTTCCTCGGAACCGCAGTGGTTCCCGGGAAGTCTTCCGAGAGGTTTTCTCAACGGAAGAGGCAGACCCCTCAGAGAGAAATGGCACCCAACACCCCTAACCCCGCTGCTCCTTGGAACTCCCGCACTGCTGGACACGTCGAACACGACCTTGCCTACTACGGCAAGTGCCTTGTCGGTGGTATCCTCGCTTGCGGTCTGACTCACGCTTTGGTCACTCCCCTCGATGTTACCAAGTGCAACATGCAGGTATAGGGCGTTCTCTCTTCTTTTGGATCGGTTCCCTATGGAAATCTGACGGAATGAAACAGGTGAACCCCCAGAAGTACAAGGGTCTGGTCAGCGGTCTGAAGACCATCGCCGCTGAGGAGGGTGAGTGGAGAGGATTTTGGATGTCGGTTAACATCGGAAAGGATCCAGAGCTGTGTGGAAGGGCTGGGCCCCCACTCTTCTCGGTTACTCCGCTCAGGGAGCTTTCAAGTACGGACTGTACGAGGTCTTCAAAGACTTTTACTCCAACTTGGCTGGAAAGGAGAACTCTGAGAAGTACAAGGGTCTCATCTGGTGCGCTGGTTCCGCCTCCGCCGAATTTTTCGCCGATGTCGCCCTCTGCCCTCTCGAGATGGTCAAGGTCTGTTGTGTCAATCACATCACTCTTTTATCATTCCAGCTCATAGTTTCGTAGGTTAAGATCCAGACCTCTGTTCCCGGTTCTTTCCCCACTGCCTTTGGACCTGCTCTGGCTAAGATGAGCGCCGAGAGAGCCGTCACTGGCTTCCCCTTTGGATCTCTGACCCCCCTGTGGTCCAGACAGATCCCCTACACTGTGGCCAAGTTCTACTTCTTCGAGAAGGTCGTCCAGTTCTTCTACACCAACGTGTTCACCAAGCCCAAGAGTGAGTACTCCAAGACCACTCAGCTCAGCATCACCTTCGCTTCGGGTTACACTGCCGGTATCATCTGTGCCATCGTCTCCCACCCCGCTGACTCTCTCGTCTCTCTCATGTCCAAGCCCGTCAACAAGGGCAAGTCCCTCGGTCAGATCGCCTCCGAGACTGGAGCCAAGAACCTCCTCACAAAAGGTGATCTCTTCTTCCTCTCTGTCTCATGCACTCCATCTCTTCTGCCTCATGCACTCCATCTCCTTCTTCGACTCACTCACTCAGGACTCGGAACTCGTGTTCTTATGATCGGAACTCTGACTGGTCTGCAATGGTGGATCTACGATTCCTTCAAGACTGCCATGGGTATGGGAACCTCAGGAGGAAAATAATTTACAATACACGACTGTTCGATTTTCACTCTCTCCTCTGTCTGTTCACTTTCTCCTTCTATTCTTTCTGTCCTTCTTTATCCTTCTTTCACTATCCTTCTCTCGTTGGCTCTCTTTCTCATTCTTCTTTTGTTTTGCGTCGCTTGACGGTCTTCGCGAGAATAGAGAGAACCGAGTTAATTTTCGCTGCGAATACAACAGGCCTCTGCCCAGCTAAATACCCGCTAACGAAAAGGGGCTCGATACCTTACCGCGTGATATCTTGATTTCTTTCAGAGGTTTGTTTCGAGAGCATTCTTTCTGTACCACCCATCGTGCACCGGCTAGTGCGGCTGCTCTGTGTATTTCTACTTATTCTACTCGTCCAACATGCAGATCCCATCCGTAGAGACGGTAGTTCCGAGTGAGTTGCAACATCACCCTCATGCAGAGTCTCACAGACACCAGTTGAGATTTTATCTCACGTCCTTTCCTTTTTGGAACCCCAACATCTCCTTTCCTTCGGGGCCACATCTCGCATAATGTACGAACTGTCTTGCAGTTCTGCTTTGTGGAGACAATTGTGTCAACAAAAGTGGCCTACCGAGTTCTATAACATCAATGAGATTCAGAACGACTTCGGCACCGAAGATGATTTCTTTTGGAAGAGACACTACATCCAAAAATACCTCCTGACGCTCCAATGTGAGCGCTTTCGTCGATTCTCGGTCCGAACTAACATCTCCGCAGCCACATTATCCTGGACACAGATCTCCCTCAGCCAATCCTCTTTGGGCAGTACTAAGCCCAGCGCTCGATATGCACACTCTGGTACCGTATATGATAATAAGATTGTATATATTGGCGGTCAGATGGCTCAAAAGAGCCGCTTCAACGACTTTTATTTCTACGATACCACCACCGGACGCTTCACCCAGCCCAAGATCTCTGGCTCACCTCCCAACATTTCCAAGCACACAACCATGGAGATCGACGGAACCTTCTACATGTTCGGCGGATACGACGGTATCTCTCAACGCTTCGAACTCTCTGCCTTCGACCCAGGTTTGGCATGAAAGAGAGAAGACATTCGAGAATAACACGAGATCAGTGAAGAGGATGTGGTACGTCCCTCAGACACAGGGAGAGACCCCTCCATCACGATCGAACCATGCCAGTGCCGTCGTGGGCAAGAAGATGTACATCTTTGGTGGTCTTCTGCAACAAGACAAGGAACTCGTCGATTCCAACGACATGCACGTGTTGGACACCACCACCATGACATGGTCCGCACCTCAATGCACTGGAACCATCCCAGAGCCCCGCTGCGGTCACAAGATGGTGACCATCGACGGAAAGGTAATTCCTCTGCACATGCATCCGAGTGACATGATCAGATCTACCTCTTTGGAGGAGGTAACGGAGACAACTGGGCCAACAAGTTCAACGACCTCCATACCTTTGACCCAGAGACGAACGAGTGGAGCAAACCCACCACCATCGGTGACCTGGTCGATGCCACCACCTTCGCCTCCGTGTGGGCCGTGGGCCGTTTCCTCTTTGTCTTTGGTGGAGGAAGGATCACCTACCGAGGCTCCGTCTCCAACGAAGTGTTTGCCTACGACACAGTCACTCGCTGCTGGTCGAAGCAGTCGGTCGATGGAAAGGCACCCACAGAGAGAGACGACTGCACGACGAATGTAGTGGACGATGTCGTCTACATGATGCACGGATACAACTCTGGCCCCATCGATGAGTTCTGGTCCATCAAGATGGTGAGATACAGGATGTGGAGGATTCTGACGGATGCAGTGTCCCATGTTCTATCGATCTGTTCACGGGAGAGAGCCGATGAAGAGTGTCATCAAGGAATCGAGCACACCCGTGTTGACCTTGTCACCCTCTCTGAGGAAGATGAAGAGGAAGATCTGTCAGCTGACCATGTCTCCATTCCAGTGGAGAAACTCAACCCATAAATCATAGAGTTCAATTGTACTCCTCTCGATCTAGTCTCTCAGCTCTCCTATTCTCTATCTCCTAAGCTCTGTATCCTCTTTGTCATCCTTCGTTCTTGGTTAAAAAAGAAAGGGGAATTATATTTTTATTGGGCGTTGTTTGTGGTGACCTGATCATCACATCACATCACATCGAGTAGAGGAAATGCTACACAATTCGATGCATCTTCTTCGAAGGGTGAATACTCCCTTTCGTCCCATCGTTCCTCGTGGCGCTCTGTTTAGACCCATCAGACCCATCAAACCCATCAATCTACTTTCTCGTAGAAATTACAGCAGGTGCGTTTATAGAATACATCAATCCACTCATCCTCTCTCAGTGGTGCTGGTGATGCAGTGGGAATCGACATCGGATACAGCACTTGTTGTGTGGCAGTGATGGAAGAAGAGGGAGGTGCTCGTGTGTTGGCTAATCCGGAGGGTGAGAGGAAGAGAGGAAGAGGATGTTGAAGTGAGAAAGGATTTCGAACAACGCCTGCCGTGGTGGCTTGGACTCAAGATGGAGAAAGACTAATTGGTGTCTCAGCCAAAAGACAGGCACACGCTAATCCAACAGAGACATTCTATCTCACCAGAAAACTACTCGCAAAGAAGTACGATGAACCTGAGGTGAGAACGTTCTCCTTTCGATCATGAGAATGATAGAGCAGGTGGCACGGTTACAAGAGAAAGTGAATTATCAGATCGTGAAAGGAAAGAACGACATCGATGCGGCAGTGGAAGTGAGGGGAAAGAAGTTCAATGCGACTGAGGTGAGGGCACGAGAGAGAAGTCATTGAAAGAGAGAAGTCATTGAAAGAGATAGATCGGAGGGATTCTGCTGCAATACATGAAGGGAATCGCAGAGAGTCACTACGGTAGACCCGTCTTAGAAGTTATCCTCGCTGTTCCTGCTCACTTTACGGATGCACAGAGACAGGCCATCAAAGAATCAGGTGAGAAGAGGATAAGAAGAGGATAAGAGAAGAAGATGAGAAGAGCATAAGAAGAGCATAAGAAGAGGATAAGAGAAGAAGATAAGAAGAGCATAAGAAGAGCATAAGAAGAGGATGAGAGAGGGCTGAAATATCCTAGGAAAAATGGCGGGTGTACAGATCGAGCAGATCATATCTGAACCTCACGCTGCGGCTTTGGCTTACGGTCTAAACAAGAGCAAGCCCGGATCAAACATTCTCATCTTCGACATGGGAGGAGCCTCTGTGGATGTGACGGTCATGCACAACAACGAAGGAACTCTCGAGGTGATCCTCTATCTCATGTGTCTCTCACCTACCACAGATCAAATCGATCTCTGGTAATCAGAGCCTGGGAGGAGATGACTTTGATGATCTGATCGTGAATAACATGGTGGCCGATTTCAAGAAGGCAAACAAAGGTCTCGATCCCTCCCAGGAACCTCTGGCCATGCAGAGGATTAGAGAAGCCGTCAACAACATGAGAATCGAGCTTTCAGCCAGCACATCATCTGAGGTGATTGAATGAGAGAGAGGAGGCTGAGAGAAACAGATCAACCTGCCTTACATCATCGCCGATGCGACTGGACCCAAGCACATCAACACGAAGATCAATCGAATCCGATTGGAGGGTATGGTCGAGCCTCTCATCCAGAAGTCCATGTTGCCCGTCAACGAAGCATTGGAGAAGGCCGGATTGACCAAAGGGGATATTACAGATGTGATGGAGATACAAGGATGACGTCTGACCCTCACAGTTGGTGGTCATCGGGGGTATGTCCAGAATGCCCAGATTGGTGTCTGTCTTGGAGAGGTGAGGCATTTGAAGTAGAGAGAGTCATTCTACCAGGTTCTTCAATAAGAAGACGAACCGAAACATCAATTCGGACGAGACCATCGCCATGGGAGCAGCACTGCAGGGTTCCATCTTGAGAGGAGACATCTCAGAGGGCTCCATCTTCGAAGAGGTACGTCTTCACTTCTCCTCCTCTCACATCTACAGCTTCCTCTATCTCTTGGACTCGAGATCTTCCCCAACATCAACTTTCCGGTGAGTGAAGGAAGAGAGGAGGAATGAAGGAAGAGAGGAGGACTGAAGGAGAACAGATGTTAGCCAAGGGGGCAGCCATACCATCCAGCGTGACAAAGAAGTTCAAGCTGGCAGACAGCAAGCAGACACAATACGAGATCCGAGTGACGCAGGGAGAGAGATTATCTGCAACGGACAACAAAGTGTTGGGACAGATGATCGTGGAAGACATTCGAGGAGATATCCAGGGTGAACTGATGATCGAGATCACATTCTCTATCAATGTCAACGGTATCCTCGAAGTCACGGCTTCGAATCCAAAGACCGGTGAACCATCTAAGGTGAGAAGAGATAAGAAATAAGAGAAGAGATAAGAGATAAGAGATAAGAGAAGAGATAAGAGATAAGAGATAAGAGAAGACATAAGAGAGAAGACATAAGAGAGAAGAGATAAGAGATAAGAGGAGAGACTGAAGGAAACAGTTGATGGTTCGAACCTTTGGATCTCTGACGAGGGATGATGTGGGAATCACAGTGGCAGATGCAGACATCGAGTATAGCAATGATCTGAAGCGACTCAAGATCAGGAAGCAAGCATACAAGGCTATTACGAGTGAGAGATGAGAGGAGAAGAAGGACTGATCAATCTAGTCATGGAGAAGGCATTGGAAGAGGCCACGATGAACGGAAAGGAGGCAGAAGCTGAGCACTTACGATCACGCATCCAACAATTGAGAAAGGTGAGTGTGGCAGAGTGGGAGGTCTGAATGGCTGCAGGTGCTGACGGACGGCATGAAATTGAAGCAGATGCAAGATGAGGCATTCAAAATCCACAAGGAATACATGTCAGCAGAGGAGAAGAAGAGGAGGAAAAATGCTTACCCAGGGTGGTGGACTCGAGTCGTACGTACGAGGCTCATGGGATTTTAAAGACTTTTACTCTTCCTCTCTTCATTGTTTGCCCAATGTTACTGTAATTTTGTTGTGTGAATAGAAGGTGGAATAGAAGAAAGGATTTATAAGAGGAAAGAAGGTCTCGAAGGACTTCTTTCGTCTTGTTGGATGCGGCTTTCTTTCTGTTGACATAAATAAATATAAATTGTTTTATTCTTTTACAGAGGTCTGGCTCATCAGATGTGACCGGAGCGACTCGAATATTTGAGCACCACTGGCCCTTGGTTATAGAGCATAGCCACGAGAATGAAGCGTGATAACGAAGATCCAATAGAAGAAGGTCCTCAGAAAAAGAAAACTGAGCCCTGTCTCTCAGCACCCGAAGAATGGATATACAATCTCTCACAGAATACGGATATTAGTGAAGAAAAGAGGAGACAGGCTATCATTGTTGCCATCAATCAACTGCAAGACATTCTCACCGCCTTTGAGCCACAAACATTTCAAGTCGCTCAGGAGGGACACAGCGACGTTCCGAACGAGACCTCGCACGATCAGAGTATGCTAATCGAAACCGAGTCAGGGATGATTGATGCCACCATCGACACAAACCACGTCCATGGCTCTTTAGCTCTCCCTGCCATGAAAGTCGATTCCATTTCTCCAGGACAGGTGAGGCTTTCGTTCAAAATCGAAGATTGAGAGAAGGAAAGGTCTGGAACAGGAGAGTGCAGGGCATGCTTCCACCCCCAACGGGCAGAAAGCGAGCACAACCACAAGTGACCATCCCACCCGAAGTGAGTGTCTCCTCCACGTCAGCTCATCCTTATTCATTCATTCCATTTATTCACTCATTCCATTCCTATTCGCTCAATATTCCAAAGATCGATTGTGGATGCATCATGTCTACTTTTCTGGTCAGTAACGTGGACCTACCTGACAAAGTGCAATTCGACTGCTTGACGTGAGATGAAGATAGACAGAGAGACGACTGACGAGAGAAGATTGGACGACGTCAACCAACTCAACCGATATGGAATCCGTCTGGGATCTGCTCTGATGGAGTCTAACATCCAGAGCCTCAACGTAAAATTCCCCACCTATTCCTCCATGCAAAAGCAGCCCAGATTTGAATCTGGGTGAGTCACCGCAAAGAGCACCACTGAGAATACTAGGTCCATCGCGAAATCAAAGTTCCACCTCCTGTTGATCTTACATCAACCCAACGATTCGATACCCATGGCAGCCAGCCTGACAGAACCGTTCAGCCTCTACACCAAATCGAGACAGATCCAAGACCCAGAGGCCAAGGCCGCGCGTAAATCACAATATCGTAGACAAGGTGAGGGGAGAGGTGTGAGGTGTGTGAGCTGAAGAGGAAAGGATCGAGTGAACCGAGTCACTATGGACACATGGAGCAGCTGTTGAGGGCGGTGGAAACTGAAGAAGACCCGGGGACAAAGAGAGCGGCGGGTGCCACGAATCAAGGTGAGAGGATCGAGTGATGGTTTCTGAAGAAGGGAAGCAGTGGGGGCAACAGCGACAACGAACGACAGCCGCAGCACGACGGAGATCCAAACGAAGACGGAGGAAGAGTCGACCGCAAAGACTGCGGAGACGATAGAGGTGGAGTCGAAAGAGGAGGAGGCCCTGATCGAAGCACAACCGGCGTGATAAATGGACATCTATTCTCACTGCCACGCTGTGGTCGGTGGTCTGCATCTCTCTTCCATTCGATCCGTCTTGCTTGCAGTGGATGTCACGTGCAGCTCGATGGCGACCTGTCTCCGTCAGAAGGACATGGTGAAGTGGATGTACCTCTTCGATGTGGGGTATGATTGGTTCTGCTTCTGGCGGTTTCGACTTCAATTCGAAGAACTGATCCCAGTTGACTGAATACTTCTGTTCGAGTTATTCATCTGATCTATCAATGGAAATTGTGCGATCACTCACCTCTTGTTGTGGATTAGACTCTGATTGATCAGCCGTGGGTTCGATAGGCGCTTTATGTTTGTATATTCTCTTCGGCAGAGATTGCTCATGTGTTGGAACACCGATCTGAAAGGATCAATGTCTCATCGTGATTTCAACCTCACCGGATGGGGGAAGGATCGGGATGCTGCAGGCTCTTCCGTAGGGCTTTGGCGAGAATGAAGCTGATGTTCTCTCCTCACAGCGTTATTATAACGGTCCAGAGTGTCCAATATTGGACCGAGGGTCGGTGCATCTAGATCCACTGGTTTCTTCTCATCACTCAGGTGGGTTGGTGATAAATCTACGCTAAATTCTGAGAAGGTTGGCTGAGATCTATTCCGCCGCGTCGCTTCGAAGCTATATATCGAGTACTCCTGGAAAGGCGGCTCCTCTTTCTGGCCTCGGATGAGACATCAAAAGGATAGAAAAAGCTTCATTCACATCCTCAGGGTCATATATATACTCCATTTAGACCTCAATATGAGCCAGCTAACCTGCGACAGCACAAATACGCCCAATAAAAAGTCGGTTGATTGTAGATTTTGTCCACATTAATTAATCACAGGGGTTTCGGTCTGCCTTGAGACCAACCTTGCTTGCACTCAAAGCCAAGGCAGGAAGATCAAAATCCTGCGAAGGATTATACCATTCAGCTAAAGAAAGCCTGTGTATTCGGGTGAATCGCGTACCAAAATTTTGGGTTCAGTTTGGCTTGGCACGCAACAGGCACGTCCACAAAACAAGCCAGGCACCGATCTCAACATTACACAGAACAGTGCTGAGATCTCCATCGGATAGCGCCCACCTCGTGCACGTTTGAAGATCGCGACCCAGGCAGGACATCACCGGGTTCAAAATCCAGAACCTTTTCAAAAAGAGTATTACTGAGTCGGTCGTACGTTGGATGCACCCAACAATAAGATTGATTCTGCTGAATTTGAGAAATCGCACGATCCTTGGACATGTATAGAGAGCTTATCTTAGCAGGTATCATATCACACAAAATGGTTCTTATAAATCATTAGGAAGAGCAAGAGATGTGGCCAACATTCTCCAGCTTCTGAACACAACCTATTCGCCCAGACTCTCTTCTTTGGGAGAGATTCGCAACAAGGGATCATGCACAAAGAAGGAAGAAAGTCATCTTCTCGATCATTACCCCCACTATGGATTGATCAGACAGAGGATCAGCGATTATGTACGCCGTTAGCAGGCTTCTCGATCATCTCAGAGTCCTCAAGACATTCACTATTGCCGCATTTACTCATACATACTTTTAGGACATTCATCCATTCGGTGATGGTAATGGTAGAACATCTCGAAGATCAATATCGACCATGTCTGTCCAGTCCCATCACCCATGTTCAGAGATCGTAAGAAGCACATCAATGCACTGCAGCAGCGTGAAATCTCAGAACACATCGAAGCACCGATGGCCTTGTGATCTGTATTACTGAGTGAGGTCATCGATCATTACATAGAGACGATTCGGGAAATGTCAGAGGCAACGATTGCTGTATAACTGTCCGCTTATTCGGTCTGTAGTCGAATCATCGAATATGGTGGGATGTTCATCGCTCACAATGAGGCAGCTCACAGTTTATCTTCATCACAACTCATAGATCGTGAGCAAGTTTGAGGAAGCTCAAGATCAAGATCACCGGGAGCCTATCGATTTTCAAATCGATGACGTCCGTTACATGATGGGGAGATCAATCCCGCGTGATCATTTGTAATACATCGTCATAACGTCATGTGATCCATCTTACGTTACACATTTTATCTTCCATCTCTCACAATCTTTGACGTTTAGAATAGACGAACACAGATGACTGAGATGTTGGTCACGGTGTTATCGTCTCGTCTTACAAGAGGATCCTCCTGTGTATCTCCGTCTTGTACGGTTTCAATGCACCATTAAAATCGGTCTGTCTTCTTCCCGTCACCTTTGGGCCATCGGTCCGACTAACGTGATCAAACAAGAGAAATACAACATCCACCACACGGGATAATGCCATTCATCACGTCATGTTCCACCAACCACTGCTTCAGCTCGAAGAAAGGAATTCATGGATGAAGGTTGGTGTAACCTCGGCGACAGATGGGAACGTTAGCATTGGACATGACGGCCGGTCTGAACATTTCTCAGGCCATGGTGAACAAGAAGATACGTCAAACCGTGGTGCCCATCTTGGATCGCATCGGAGAGATAAGAATGACGTTAGGTGCAGTGTGTTGAAATTTTATAAAAGAGAGAAAAGCGCGATTAAACATCAGATCACGATGGCCGAGCGAGAGGCTGCAGTCTACCAATTATCTTCTGAGATTCTGGTACATATTTTCAACTTCTTAGACACCAAGTCTCTCGTTCGTGTCAGTGCCGTATGTTCTTGGTGGTATGCTCTCTCTTCTGTTGGTGAGCGTTCAATTTCAATTTCTTCTTATTCTTTCCAAGATGAGGTCTGGCGAAATCGGTTGATGGACGCCAGAGGAAGGAAACTTGTTGCAGAAAATCTCATTGTTGAGAGGGGAATATGGAGGGATCTTCACAGGCTTCTATGTACGTATACTGCTATAACTGGTTTGACTAATATCCATCCAGCAACAATGGATACACAAAGTGAATCATTTCGTACCTCTCTATTGGACAAGGGAATTTTGGCTTCTTCCACCGATGATCAGAGCCAACACATTGGACAAACTCTCGTAAACAAGTGACCACAATGATCAGAGATCTGACTCTGCTGACACTCTACAGTGACCGAAAGTTCTGGAGTTCTAGCGGGTCTTCCGACGAGAATTCGATCGACTTCTTGATCTACGGGCTAGTACAACCAACTTGTGTCATATCTTCCATCAGCATATTACCCTATGAGGCTTTGTATCAGCAAGAGTGAGAGCTCTCCTTCATGTACGTCTTCTGACTATCTCAGCTGCCCCATCTACTCTCCAAAAGGAATGAGAGTCTCTGTAGGTTTCACACAAGACGATTATCATTGGACGTCTGACGTTCTTCCCGTTGAAAACAGAAGAGGTAAGCTTGCACTGAGATCCTCCCCTGAGTTGTGTAGAGAAGTACACTGTACACACTGGCCCACATCTGGTCGTGGGGGCCTTCATCAAGATCGAGTTGATTGGAAAGCATACGATACAGCAACAGGATGAAAAGTATTACACAGCCATACAGTCGTGCTCTGCTCTCGGATTGCCTCTGGGTGTGTCCAAAGATCACATAGAGATCATCATCAATCCTATTTAGCTCATTGTGTTAGGCCATTTGGAGAAGACGTCCATCTTGGCACGTTCCGTATTCAATTATCACTACCAAAAGAATCCAACGTTGATCAGAGAATACGTGAAACAAGGGTGAGAATCGAAGACAAGGACATTTGTTAACGATGAGACGGTGTTGATAGAATACAGGGAAAAGGATGTATATGAGAGCGTGAACGATGTAGAGAATTGCAAGAAGACATACGAAGAGTATATGAATCGGTGTATCGATGAAATGCAGCCAGTACAAAAGGTGCAGCAAAACAAAACCCAAGAGCAGACAGAGTTTGGAAAGGTAAAGAAGAGAGGAAGGAATGAGAGTGATGGTGATACAGTTGATGAAAGAAGGAAAGTATCACGAAGCAGCCGTGAGGGCCATTCATTCTGTGAAAGGACATCTGCGTACAATGGAGACCATCTCACAGTTTAAGAAGGCCAGAAGGCTGGACGATTATTTTGAGGTCCTGATATCCATGCCTGAAGGTGAGATGGAGATAGGAGAAGACTGACGAGTGGCAGGGATGTTCAATGCCACCGAATCGATTGAGTTGACGAAGGATTGGATAGCAAAGAACCCAGGGAAGAGAATGGCGCTGATACCCTATCACAGGAGGATCACACTCTCCTTAGATCTAGCGGACATCATCTCCAAGGAGAACATGTTACTGGCCATTCAGATGTGGGAGTACATGTCTGTGCCCGATAAGGTATGATCCTCCCTCTCACTGCGCTGACGATGTAGGAACTGGAGGGCTGGAGGAAACTGAAGCAATATCCAATGTACATCGCATTGTCCCTCAGATATCACTTCCTCATCGACTTTGTCAAGGTAAGAGGTGGATGGATGAAGAATGACACGAGAAGGTGATGCATGAGATCACACAAGAGAGCCGATTAGATGGCCTCAGCTTCGCCATTGCAATCCACCAGTTCCGTCCATCGCTGACACCACAGGTGACGGACAAGAGTCCATGGTCTGTCTTCTCATCGATGCAGTTGCTGAGGATATTGAACATACCCATCCCAGCGGATCCCAGCACGATCAAAGACATCCTTCTAGCTGAGAGAGAGCAACTTCTCAGAGCGGGAGGAGGGACGCTGGCGATGCCCATACAGAACTGGATCGATCCTGCCGGATTGTTGAATGATGACGATATGGAAGAGGTCAACGATGAAAACGATGAAAACGATGAAGACGATGATGATGATCTTGAATAGAAAGAGTTCCAGTGATGTATATACCTTCTCTATCTATGTGCAGGTGTAATGAATACCAATCGTGGTAGACCGAGGACTCCTCGAATCTCTCTTGGTGTAAAAAACTACAGACGAGTACCAACAGTTTGGATCTTGCTCCACATATTGACCGTTGAAAGTACCGCAATTTGGAGGACTCGATGGGAAATCCCTTGTGCCATTTCAAAATTGTAAGGAGACAACAAACTCATTCACGAACAAACAGATGGAATCCTCTCAACGCAGACTTAACAACTTGTCGAGACACCTCGAGGCCACACCTACTTATGCCTCAGAGGTTCGCCCTGGACACACAGAATGTCCAGTCACTCACCACGATTACGTGAGGAGCTTCAACACCTATACATCAGATTGATTCGAATTCTTCAGAAGGATGTGTACCCCAGACTTTTGGACAATCGCCCCGTTCGTGTGCTCATAACTGGTGCAGCAGGTACGAATCGACGGATGATACACCTACTCACAGACTAAACAGGAAACATTGCCTACGCCATAGCCTTCGCCGTAGCTAGAGGAGAATTGTTCGGCCCCCAGAACAAGATCGCCCTTCACTTGTTGGACATCGCTCCCATGGCTGATGCCCTCAAAGGAGTGCAGATGGAACTCGAAGATTGTGCCTTCCCTCTCTTGTCAGGTGAGCACACCTCCCTCACTGGCACCGACGTTTCTCTGCAGAGATCGTTGCGACCACAGACGTGAAGAAGGGATTCAGCAACGTGGACGTCGCTCTCCTGATTGGAGCCTTTCCTAGACAGAAGGGAATGGAGAGAAAAGATTTACTCAAGAAGAATTGCGCCATCTTCCAGGAGCAAGGAAAGGCCCTCGATCAATACGCCTCACGCGACGTGAAGGTGAGAAAGATCTTCTTTCGTGTTGGATGTTTCACATGGCTCACTTCTTCAGGTCGTTGTCGTCGGAAACCCAGCCAACACGAATGCAGCGATTGCCATGGCAAATGCACCCAGTATCCCCAAGAAGAACTTCTCCGCTCTCACTCGTCTCGATCTCAACAGAGCCAAGTCTCAGGTACTTCTATACATTTATCTCTGCATTCATCTATACATTCATCTCTACATCCATCTCTACATTCTCACTGCAGTATCTCCACAATGAACCTATTGATGCTGAGATGAATGTGCGGTAGTGATACATTGCAGATTGCCATCCGATTGGGAGCACCAGTGCAGAACGTTCACAATGTGATCATCTGGGGCAACCACTCCTCCACTCAATACCCCGACGTGAACTCTTCGTACGTCCATGACTACCCCTCCAGAGGTTTATCCACTCCCACTCGTCCCGCCATCAACGACGAAAAGTGGCTCCAGGTGATCCACATGCAATCACTCACCTGACACCCACAGAACGAGTTCATCACCACCGTACAATTGCGAGGTGCTGAGATCATCAAAGCCAGAAAGCTGTCCAGCGCTGCCAGTGCGGCCAATGCTGTTTTGAACCACGTTCAAGATTGGCTTCAGGGTACAGCCAGTGGAGAGGTGAGAGGGAGGAAGAGGAAGGGGTGACGAGAGCAGATCGCATCCATGGCTGTCGCTTCGGATGGATCGTACGGTATTCCCAAGGACGTCCTCTACTCCTTCCCCGTCACCTGCAGCAGAGGAGAATGGCAAGTGGTGCAAGGGCTCAAGATCGATGCCTTCTCTCGCGTCAAGATGGATGCCACACTCAAGGAACTGCAGGAGGAGAAGGAAGAGGCCTTTGGTTTCCTCACCAAGTGAATACAATAAATGGAACGCCCAGCTGTGCAAGTTTGTGTTCATTGGTTACAAATCCACAAATATTCAATTTGCTGCAAACAACGAGGAGACCACCCGATCCATCCATCCGCATCTCTGGAAAGATGAACGAGTTGAGACAACGGAAGGCGGAGGAACACGAGGTATCTTCACCATCTCCCTCTATACCCGGTTCTCCCTTCACACGTTCACTGGTGAATCTCTTCTCTTCTTGTCGTGTTGACATTACGTCAAGGCACCCTCTAACAAGTCACATGCATTTGTAGATGCATCGTTTACGTCACCCACCTTCTGCCAATGGTGCGACGGCTTCATCTGGGGGTGAGTCTTCTACAGAAGCAATATTCACACAACACAGAATCACCAATCAAGGATTTCAATGCAAAGGTTTGTTGGAAATCCAAAGATGTTGCTGATCGAATGTGCAGATTGTGAATACAGCATCCACCGCAGATGTCTGAATTCACTTCCACCTGGAGGCTGTGGAGAGAAATTGAAGGAACCCTCTTTCTACCAGTTGGAACAGGCCAGAAGAGCTTTTGCTGGTCAATTGGGTAGTGAAAGTGCTCACAACGTCTTCTCTCCCAACAATCCACTCGAAGAATACGAACTACAGAAGCAGGTAATTCTCCATTCTATTCCATCTCAATATGTTTCTCTCTACTCTGTGATTGCCTATCATCTATTTTGGTTAATTCTCCCAGATTGAAGACAAAATTGTTGCAGGAATTCAGGCCAAACACTCTGGAAAAGAGAAGAAGGGGTGAGTCCAACCATCTATGCATCGGCTGATTGATCAGATTCTCGTTCGATGACATGATTCCCATGATGAACGATGCGATTTCCGCTGTAGCAGAAGATGAATTCACCAATTGCTTTCAAACACAACCCTATAAGCCTTGGAACTGGAACATCTACCTCTTCCCTCTCTGGATATTGGGTATCATCCTCCGTTACTTTGTACTACTCCCCATCAGGTGGACATTATGAGTCATTCATCTTTCATCTCAACCGAATTGTGATGATTCATCTTTCATCTCAACCGAATTGTGATGATTCATCATCCAAATCCACGGAGGAGTGTTTCACTCAAATGCCCAGATTCATCCTATTGTTGCTGGGAGCAATCATAACCATCTCATTGATGATGGCATCTTCTTGGATCAAAGACAAGGAGACTCGACTGGAGTTACAGCTACGCCTCATCTCCTTCTTCTCTGGCATCTTCATCGCCTCTTGGACTGGTGATCCCTCTTCATTTCATCTCACATCACACAACATCATGTAACATCCATCACATCACACAATATCATGTAACATCCATCACATCATACAACATCCATCACATCACACAACATCATGTAACATCCATCACATCACACAACATCATGTAACATCACACAACATCATACAACATCCATCACATGTGATACAACATCCTTTGATGGAGAAGGAAGCATATGAAACTGATAAGAAATAAGGAGTGGTACGATACCATGGAATCAGACCCTCTAAAAGGTCAAACACAGTCTTTGTGGCGAACCACACGACGGTCTTTGATATTGTCCTACTATCGAATGACTTCCAGTACTCCTTTGTGGGTCAGAAGCACCCAGGACTGATTGGTGTGTATCATCGACACAAGAGGAACTCATCCACCTAGGCTTCGTTCAGGATAACATCTTAGGCTGTCTGGGTTGTCTATGGTTCGATCGTAAGGATGCGGGTGACAGAGCCAAGATCGCTAGACTGTGAGGAGGCAGCATTGGTGATGAATGTCTCATGAGGATGACAGGATCAAGGAACACGTGCACAACGATGAAAAGCTACCTCTCCTGTTATTCCCTGAGGGAACGTGTGTGAACAATGAGTACTGTGTCATGTTCAAGAAGGGAGCTTTTGAAATTGAGAATTCTTCCGTCTGGCCAGTGGCCATCAAATACAAGTGAGCCACAGATGATGGATGCTATTGACCCATCTAGTAAACTATTCTCTGACCCATTCTGGAACTCGAGAGAGCAGTCCTTCCCCAGACATCTGTTTCGACTCCTGACATCTTGGTCTGTGGTCTGTGACGTCTACTATCTGGACCCTCAGACCATTGCCCCCGGTGAAACCAGCTCGGCTTTTGCTGATCGTGTCAAATCCCTCATCGCAAAGAAAGCTGGTCTCATCAATGTCCCTTGGGATGGATACCTCAAGGTGAGCTCCTTCTCCTCTATCTCTTAACATCTTCCAGTACTTCAGGCCATCAGAAAGATTTGTATCTGAGAGACAGAAGATCTTCGCCTCTTCTGTCCAGTACAAGGCAGAACACTAGATCTTTATAAACAGTTCTCCCATCCTGATTTCTATCTTTTACTGTCCGTCAATTTATCAATTTATCTGCTCTACAGTTCGTCGTCCGTCAGTGTATTAATCATTTACAACGAGACAGGGAACGAGGGGGTTCCTTTGTATCCGCATTTGGAGAACAATACAAACGAACTCAGCAGAATGGCGGATAAGAGATTTACATTGGAGGAGGTTGCGAAACACAACACTAAAGAGTCTTTCTGGCTCGTCATCGATGGTGAAGTCTACGACATAACCAAATTTGTGGATGTGCACCCTGGAGGCGCACAGATCCTCTACGAGCATGCCGGAAAGGACGCAACAGGTAACAAATAGCTCATACCACTCATTGAATATCACCAGAGATTTTCTATGGACTACACAGACAGGAAGTGTTGCTCAAATACAAGAGATTCAAGATTGGAAGGGTCGAGGGGGCCGAGCCTCAAATCGAAATGCACCAACCTGGCGCCATCTCTGGTGTCCCCTACTCTGAGCCTTCTTTCTGGTTAGGTTACAAGTCCCCCTATTTCAAGTGAGTCCTTCGATTCTATTAGCACTCAACTTTGAAAGGGAATCCCATGAAAGGTTCAGAAAGGAAGTCAGGAAGTTTGTCGAAGAGGAGATCAAGCCCATCGCTGCAGCTTCTGAAGAGGCAGGGAAGGGACCCAGCGCAGGTGAGAAGAGAGAGACAAGCTAGATTGACATCGTCAGAGTTGTACGCCAAGATGGGTGCCGCTGGTTTTCTTTCGGCTCGTGTGGGACCTGGTCCTTGGATGAAGTTCTTCCCCGCTTTTGGTATGTCTCTTCCTTATTCACTCCCCTACACAGAACACTCTTCTTAACCTGTCGTCTTCTGATACTCTTCTGTTCATGCTGTCGATCTCTGCTGAGAGTAGTGAAGGTGTACCCGCTGAGGAATTTGATTACTTCCACGAGCAAATTGCCCACGAGGAACTGGCCAGATTGACGTACCCTTCCTTCTCTGACAGTCTGGGTGCTGGTATGGTCATCGGTCTGCCTCCCGTCTTCAACTTTGGAAGCGATGCCCTGAAGAAGAAGGTGCTCTTCACATGTGAGACTTTGGATAACAGGTGTAGATTGTTCCCGAGGTGTTATCAGGAAAGAAGAGAATCTGTCTCGCCATCACCGAGCCCTTCGCAGGAAGTGATGTCGCTAACATCCAAGCCACTGCCACCAGAACTGAAGATGGAAAATTCTTCATTGTCAATGGTGTGAAGAAGTGGATCACCAACGGTAAGGCTGATCTCTTCTGTCATGGCTTACTGGCTCAGGCACATTCTCCGACTACTTCTCCACAGCTGTCAGAACAGAGAAGGGCATCACAATGCTGCTGATTGAGAGGGGAGAGGGAGTGGAGACTGAACAGATCAAGACCTCCTATTCCTCGTGTGCTGGAACAGCATACATCACTTTCACCAACGTCAAGGTACCCCTCACTTCAATTCACTCCAATGACCCAGACAGGTACCCGTGGAGAACATTCTTGGAAAAGACGGAAAGGGATTCCAAGTGATCATGTACAACTTCAACCACGAGAGATGGTCCATCATCAGCGCTGTTGTCAGCAGCAACCGCTTGGTCTTAGAGGAATGCATCAAATGGGCAAACCAACGTCTTGTCTTTGGAAAGAAGTTGACATCACAGGCCATCATCCGTTTCAAGATTGCCAACATGGTAGGATATCATGTGAAGCAGAGGATGACATCGACAGGCTTCCAAGATTGAGGCATGCCAGCATTGGTTGGACAACATCACATACCAGATGACCAATATGAAGTACAGCGAGCAAGCCCTCAGACTCGCTGGTCCTATTGCTCTCCTCAAGTTCCTCTCGACCAGAGTATCTACCGAGGTATCAGATGATGCTTGTCAGATTTTGGGTGGAAGAGGTGATCATCTAACATCCATTGATCACACATGATATCAATCATCTGTCATATGTTGTGTAATATTCTCCCTCATATGTTGTGTAATACTGAGGATGAAAAGGTATCACCAAGGGAGGAATGGGAAGAGTGATCGAAGCCCACCAACGTACATTCAAGTACGGATCCATCTTGGGAGGATCTGAGGAGATCATGGCTGATCTTGGTGTTAGACAGGCCCTTCGATCCATGCCTAACAGCAGACTATAAATGTTGATGGTATTGTCTCTTTATCTCTTCAGGCGTTGTCTCTTTATCTCTTCAGTGAGTGGGGGGTGAAATCGCATCCAACTTCTCCAAAGTCTTGCGGTTTCCCTCCTTTTGGATGTGATCGACAAAGGCCAAATACTCCTTGACGAACTCTGGGTAACTGGCTGCATCTCCCACGAGATCAGTGTTCTTCAGGAACGTCAAAGGATCACTGCTGTCAATGATAGGCTGCAGTACCGCTAAAGCGTTCGGTTCCTAACAAAGGTCAGTAAGAGAAGAGCTGTGACAGCTCCGTCACCTTCAACTCATAAGAGTCACCCTGATCGTCCTTGTTGGTGTGGATGTAGTGGTTGTAGGATGCCAAGAGGAAGGCCAATCGGGGGCATCTGCCGTATGCCTTCAGATTGGCATGGATTGTGGGCAACAAGAAACCAGGAATCTTGCTTCCTCCATCCAAGCACAACCTATGGTCAGGTCAATGAGGATACAGACGCTAAATACAGTACGGATAGGATCACACAATAGGAATAGACAGGACTTGATGGAAGGAAATCGGTTCACCTTGCTAATTGGTCTCCAATGGCAGAATTACCGAAACGCTCGAGCAGTTTCTTCTTGTAACTTCCTAACTCCATGCCTGGAATATCAGATAGCCATGGACCAGAGTCTTGGTTAAGGAAATTGTGGATGTATTGGAAGAACAGAGGGTCCTGCATTGATGAGAAGAAGAGGAAGAAGAGAGGGTACCTGAAGAGCAATGTCCACACGTCTGAGGCCTGAGAGGAAAGAGGGATAAGAGAGCATCTGGTGAGAGCCGTTCAGCAGTCTGATCTTCGCCTCTTCATAAGGCGTTACGTTCGAGGTGAGAGTGACACCCCCCAAAGCCCAATCAGGTCTGCCGTTGACAAAATTGTCCTCTAAGACCCACTGGATGAAGTCCTCAGAGATCACAGGTGCCATGTCGTTCACTCCTGATACCGCATTCAACTTGTCTCTACCCTCTGTCAGTCCCTCCTGTTCGACCATTCGACTGACCTCAGCTCAGGGTTCATGGCTGGAGTGATACGGTCTACCATCCCATTGGGGAAGCTCACATTCTTCTCAATCCACTGTCTTCAGTCATTTCCTTTCTTTACAGAACAACTCACGCTGGCCAATTGAGGATCTCTAGCATTTGCAAAAGCCAGAGTGGCTGCATTGGATCAAACAGTGAACGGATCGACAACTACCTTTCTTTGCCTGATCACCGTTGTGTCTCAAGTTGTCACAAGACATGACAGTGAAGGGAGGAGTGCCAGCCTGTCGACGTCTGTGTAGAGCCTCGATGATGATGCCCAGAGCTGATTGAGGTAATTGGCTCGAGAGATCAGCCTGAACGATAGGATGCTGCAACTGGAAATTTCCGCGGTTGTCCATGAGGTAACCTCCCTCCGTGATGGTCATCGACACAATGCGAATGTTGGGCTCGGTCAATTTCTGTTCTTCCTTCAGTTCACTTGGAATGAAGAAAACAGAACGAACCTGAATGACAGCTTCATAGTTGCCGGGAGCATAGAGATACTCTGTCATGCACTGGACCAGACGGATGTTTCTGTCTCCATTAGCAGAAAGCTCGTTGACGGTATATAGTCCATTTTGAGCTGTCATTGCATCGCGCATGGGTGCATCGAAAGGCAGGAGACCGATTCCAATCAAACCCCTTCCATTGTCAGACCTCACTCTCTGACACCCACTCACCACTCTGTGCTCTTGCTCTTCTCCAACACTCTATCCAAGTAGATGGCCTGGTGAGCCCTGTGAAAGGCTCCCACTCCAATGTGAGCGATTCCGTGTTTCAACTTGCTCCTGTCGTAATCGCCACGCGACACGATGGAAGGTAAACTAGAAACAGTTCCTTGGTTCAGGGCAGTCATCTTTCAAAAATAAGACTTCTCTCAAGAATAGGATGACAAATACGAAGAGGAGGGTTACTCTCACCTCTTGTGCTCTTGGTTGAATGAAAGACAAAGTTCTGTCTCAGCAAATCGCTTTCGTCGACCAAATCAAGCCTACACGCTTGTAAATATCCCTTTCACAAGGCAATGTACATCACGATGTCCAAGGGTTGTGCAATTAACTCCGCTATTTATTTACACGACCGATTTGGTTCCAACATACAAAAAAGGTGTTAGAGTAACGTGCGACCTCAAACAGAGAGAGCCCTCTCCATCATCGCGAGAGGTGTACGGTGACGTGCCATCCGAGTCGAACGTGGCACACCTTCTTCTTGTCAGAAAGGTGATTGTGTTTTATTGTGATCGTTCACCTCTCTTCCATTCAAATTTTGGTGGGACCAGATCCAGTGTGAGTCTCTTCATCTCCTCTAGGAGTATGTCATCGAAAGAAACTCTCTGCTCTCGTAGGTCTTCGTCTTCTAGCCAAGGTATGACAGGGCGATTTGGCACCGATGTGGAGACGAACGGCGGATCTCTGTTCCCTGAGTTTCTTCGAACAGGGATGTTCATCGTCTCGCTTCGTTTTGGGTTTCTCGCAGAGTCTCCTCAAAGAAACTTCTGCCCGTTCTTCTAAGGTCTATCAACACTTGTCACCTTCGTCGTTCTCCGTTTCCGCACTTTCCTCGGGGTGCTGACACGCATGACGCTCTACTACTTGAAACATCCACATCATAGCTCACGAACATCGTGATGGTGTCCCATCCTACAATTTGTACCGATCTGCTGATAAAAGACGATCGAATCTACTTGTCTATTTCTTTTTTCTTGCACCAACGTTCACTTTGGCTAAGATCTTCTGATCGATGTCACACATCCTCTTTCCCTTGACAGAGAATAGTCTCTGCGCTCTTTGGCTGAGTGTTCCGCCTACAATGAGACCTTCCGTCGTTAATCTCTGCCACACCCAACCTCCCACCTCTTCTCATCAACTCCTTCTTCAGTCCTTCCATCCCGATGGACTCTAACTCGGCTGCTGTTTCTATCTTGTCGAGATTGATTCCCTCCTCTTGTTCTCTCTTCTCTACTACCTCTGCCTTCTCTTCAAGTGCCTCTCCCTTTTCTGCCTCTTTTCCATTGTCTTTGTATTCTACATTCTCTTCCTTTCCTCTCTCGTTCTCTTTCGTCTCCTTCTGATCATTCTCTTTCATCTCCTTCTGATCATTCTGATGGATCTGTTCCAATAGCTGGTGAGCTAATGTGGTCGCTTCTTGTGTACTTCCAGCGAGGATGGTTACTTTCCTTGTGGTTGTGGTTGTCACCAAGATCTCTTCTTCCTGAAACAGTCATCGTCACTTCCTTTGGTCATTTCTCACCTCTTCTCCATTCAGTACATCGGTTGAATCTTCTTTGTCCGATGATTCTCTCTCTTCCTCTTCAGAATCATCAGAGGATGAGACGTCAGCTCCCCTGTCACCTTATGAGTATCACTGTCTGCAAAATGATCACTACCATCCAAATCTTCCAATGGGTTTCTTCTTCTTCTCTGCCACGGATTCCTTCTTATTTTCATTCGCTCTCCTCCTCTTGATAGCTGTTCTCACAGCATCTTCTACTTCCTTATCAATCTCCTCAATCTCTTCTCTGAATTGGATTACTTTCGCGTGATCTATGGTTTTCTCACCTGTACTGTGTATTGTCGAATGTGCTCAACTGCTTCATTGGCTCTCTGTTCTTCTTCTTCTTCTCCTCTTCTGCCCTCAGCAACTCTTGCTCTTTATTCCACTCTGCCAATCTCTCTTCGTTTTTGACATGACGAACTCTTCTTCCGTCTAGATCTCTACAATCATCGAAGTTGGTTGTCTTTTTGCCTTTAGATCCAGCTCCTGCGAGAACTCAATTGACGATGCTATCCAACAAAGAACATCACCTCTCAGAAGAGCACCGAAGCCTCCTTTACCACCCAGGAGACGTAATTGAACTCTAAGAATGGCACATTCTTCTAATCGCAGCTGAAATGTTCAGCTTGACCGGTTCAAAAAATATTACCCAGTCATTCAGAGGTAGATTACCATAAGAAGTGATGCGTTGTTCTCTGTATGGTATACCAAGATGTTCTTCAACTGATGTCTTTATGTTGTGCAGAGAGACTAGTCCTTGTTTCGATAGGACCACTTGAACAGTAGATGTACGTCCATTTGGGGCAGTTAATAATACCCCCACCATGAATGATTCTTGAGTGGTGTTGATGTGCTTTGCAAAAAAACAACAAAAAAAGACGAATTATAATTCAACTGATTTCACTTTCCCCAGATCTCGGCCAGGCAGGTAGAGGCTCGACCCAAATCTCAGGAAATAGAAAGTCAGGCTCTTTCCTAGACTTCTGCTAAGACTTCGCCTCACATCCCACAAGACAATGACAAAGACCAAGACATATACAAAGAAACAACAGGAGACGGTGACTCTTCGTTTTAAAGGAGTTCAGAAGAAGACTCGGCCTTCGTCTAATCCTGGGTTTTCAGCCTCTCTTGACCTTGATATGTACGTCAAAGACATGAGTTGAAGCCTCTTAACGTCCTCAGGGAAGCCACAGAGGCCGGTGTCCTTCAGTGAAAGCTTCACGATTATCACATATCATTACAACGTGATTATGAACTGAATTGGTATTTCATACACAGAGAAGCAAGTATGATTCTGTGTCCAACAGAAGAGAACAAGAGTTGGCGGGAATGCTGTGAGGTCCCTCAACCCAATGTGAGTAAGAAGAGTGACAACTGCTGGTTGCTTCCTGTGCAGAAGACTTCAGAAGAATAGCCATTCATCATTGTACATGGTATTCTCATTTCAGTCCAAAGGGAAATGGACCATGGTCCCTGCTGGGGTAAGTTGATCTACAACGAGACGGGGTTTGGGGACGTCTCACCTGAATTCCCCTTGGCAATGGTGGTGGGCCAGGCTTGGGTGTAAGGCTTCAAGTTGGATAGGAATTCTAAGGGTCCATCTTGCATCCACTGAATGAAGGGAGGTTCTCAAATGGGATATATACAACTGGTCAAGTATCAGTGATACAATTCCCAGGCAGTGAAGTGGCAAACCAGGAGAGTAAATGGCTGGACATTCAATACAGTAGAATAACGACCACATGTATGCTCTTCTAGTGCACATCTATTTATGTGTGGCAAATGGTCTGGTATGGAGGAGGCAGGAGTGCTCATTTTGGAAACTCGCACTAATATGCAGACATACTGAGGTCCTTAGACCCCGTAGAATGATAAAGAAGAGTGACAACTGCTGGTATGTGGAAGACTTGAGAAGTGATTTTATTGTGTTCAAATTGTTCATTCTTGAACGTAGAAATGTCCAATAAAAGTCATGGAAAGAGCTGGTGAAATGTTTCCGTGAAAAGGCGTGTTTCCCAAAAGTCGGAAATTTGGGGAAACTCCGGTCGGTGTAATCAGGGCAATTATTTGGTGCGTCCGTGATCTCTCACGGACTTGGTCTTATGTCTGGCCCAACATTTGACATCACTGACAAATTGGAAACCTGGAGAAATCTCGGAGAAATCTCAGCAAGAAACACATTCAATGCACATTCATTGAAAAGGAACTCACAATGATTGTCACATCAGATCTTGTCCCATCCTATTGCCACCTTGAACATTCTCAAGGTGCAGGTTTTATCCAGATATCAGTTTGACCCCGTTAGGGGCTGCTAAGCCATTGTTGGCCAACTGATAACATTGGACTCTGCAGTCCAGTGAGGAGACCTGGAAAAAAGTAGTAAAAGAGATATATGTGAATTGAGGTACTGGGAGGGGGTGGGGTATAGCAATCATTCTGGACATATGTACACAGGTAGATATGGGTAAGATTGTTGCCTGGGTGGTGTGGGGTCCCTGGGTACACTGGGGGTGGGGAGTTGACCCCTTGTTGTTGAGAAGAATATTGAATTTCTCCGTTCTCTGCTTCAATATGATGACCATTATCCTACCTAAAAAGCTGGGGGAAATTCTCTCCCAGCTATATTATATTGTTTGTTTATCTATCTTCTGCAATCCTATCTTATTTCGTTAATATTGATTGTTTTTGTATCTCTGACTCCTTCTTTTCTTCTTCTTTGTCCTCCTTTTATTTTGTTTATAAGTTATATGTGTATTCAAAACATTTTATTAAACATCAAGTGCCAGACTGAATACCATACAGTGTAATCAGACCATTGAGAAAACAAGAACACATAGGAGTCAGCAAATGCCAAAGTGAATGTAATTGATGAAGTTTTACATTGTTTTGATGGCACAATGCATAACTTAAATGCAAGCATAACATCATCTCCCTACACTATATTGGAATGAATGCAATTAGGAGACAAAGTGGGTGCTTCCATTTGAATATTTACCAATGGCCTTGTGATCTATATTACTGAGGTCATTGATCATTAAACAGAGACAATTTGGAAAATGTCTGATCCAGAGTCAAATCATCAAATATGGTGGAATGTTCATTGCTCACAAGAAGGCAGCTGTGGTCTTAACACTGTTGCTCTGTTTGTAATGAGAAGAAGTTGTATGAACAGCACTCAATTCTTTCTCATATGCTGAGTTTCTCAATCCACTATATGGTATAATCTTGTACTGCTCATATTTAGCATCAGGATTATCATATTGCTCAACACACTTTTGGAACACCTTTTTAGCTCTTAGCCAAGCCATTTCTGCACAATCAATTGAACACAGCTTTGTTTTCAACTACGCAGTCATGATTTAATTAATATGATAGAGAATATTGTAGCTGACCATGATGCATATTTTACAAAAAATATGAACATTATTGTTTGTTTATCTTTCTTCTTCAATTCTATTTTAATTAACTTAACTAATCTATCGGTTAATACAGATCATTTTTGTCTCTCTGTCCCCTCTTTTTTTCTTTGTCTTTTTTCCCCTTTTGTTTTATTTATAACTTACAGATGTATTAAAAAAATATTCTTAATTATCGAAAACACCTCGAAAAAATGACAAGAGCCCTCCCAAAGAAAATCACTCTAAATCGATGTATTTTTTTGATTTATCTCTTGCAATAGTTCTATCACTCCATGACTGTTCTGTGGTTTGATTGACTTCCTTTCCATTACAACGCAATGCGGCCCCAGTGACCTAGACAACCAGTGATGAACAACAAATGACAATCAATGAGTGACAAATCATACACTCCTTGGATCTCGTTCAAGGATGCCAGAAAGTTCATCAGAGAGCAGTTTGGTCCTGTGGCGTATGACAACCTTTTGGATTTTTTCAAGCTAGTTGGCAATGACAGATTGCGTCTCTGGCAAAGGCAAACATGGTGGTCTGCTTATACCACGATTTGAAGGGCCACGGCTGGAGTCACATTGAGAGGGAGATCGACCTCGGCTTTCGTCTGGGACACAACAGCATGAACCACAACTCCAGCAAGATGAAAACCGCTGCTTTCTTTTGGGGCAAGCTCCACATCACTGTAGGAGACAGCGAGGAGTGGAATCGCAACACGATCAGCGCCTGGAGAGCGAGATGGCTCTGCAAGATCAATCTTTTCATGGACAGCGTGTATTTTTCATTGTCCAAGTCGTCAGCTCGTCAGGAATACAACGACTGTCACCATTCCTTCAAGGAGAACCATCCAGGGCTCAGATTTATGTGTCTATCCGACGGCAAGGGGTGTGCCTCATGCGCGGTGGCTACTCACCCAAGACCTATGACGGCTTCATTCTTGAATAGGAACAATCTACGCTCGTCCAACTACTTCAGGGAGGTCATATCACCACAGATGCTCACTTTGCCATTGGGAAAGAGCTCTTCTGCAACCCGAAGTTCTATGTGACAGGCGGAAAGCACAGAGATCCCGACACCTCCGACAATGATGAGGCCCTATTGAGCACAACCAAGGTCCAAGAGAAGAGGAACCACCAACTGACTGCCCTTTGCTCGCGTGTGGAGCGCCCATTTGCCCAAATCAAGAAAAAATGGGCTGTTCTACGCCACCCTTACAGAGGACCTTCCAGAGGTCTCACTCACACCGTGTTCATCGCTATGGCCGCCAACAACATTCAGAAAGTTGGAGTATAAAAGAACAACTCAGAGCATGCAAACTCGTGATTGTGTTTTCGTGTTTCGGGTCAACACGGAAAACTCATTCATTTTCCCATTTCAAAATTGGGGTTGACCCTCAATGACAAAACTTCTCAATTACACATATAAAAAAGATATGAAGTTTTGTCATCTTTAATTCTAATTTATTCAGGATGACACTTGATGGTTAACTATCCACAGCCCTCTAAAAAAATGTCAAGAGCCCCCCAAGGAAAATCACTCTAAATCAATGTATTTTTTTGATTTGTCTCTTGCAGTAGCTCCAACAATCTATGATTGTTCCATGATTCAAACAATTTTGATGTCCTTCAACTCAGTGTGATTGTGAATCAGGGACTACTTGCATTGCAACAGATGTACAGAAATTGGCTGAATTGGACCATTGAGAAAAATGCCAAAGTGACAGTAATTAATGAAGTTTTACAACCTTGTTGATTTGTTACACAGAATTGGTGATGCAATTGAGGAATGATACAACAAAGTATATATGCTTTGTCCAGAAATTCTTGTCTCTCTGCCAGGCGTTGTGAACTGCCTATTTGACCATGTGTCAGACAAGACTTATGCTCAATTGAACAGTCAATTGTTGAATTCAACTGTAATCTACATGTTTGGTCTTTTTTGGTGCAGAAAATATGACAAAAATCACATGACTTCTCAATGACACATGCAAAAATACAGAAAAATACTTGAAATCGAGCTGTCTGCATACGCACAGTGAGTGATTTTATTGTGTTCAAATTGTTCATTCTTGAACGTAGAAATGTCCAATAAAAGTCATGGACGTGTTTCCCAAAAGTCGGAAATTTGGGGAAACTCTGGCCGTTGTAATCAGGGCAATTATTTGGTGCGTCTGTGATCTCTCACAGACTTGGTCTTATGTCTGACAGTAGTCATGACACTTGGATTTGGAATCCGAGAAACTCGTTCAAGAAGTGTTGGAAGGTGCATTGAGGTTATAGCACCTGTTGCTGATGAGCATTCAGGGATGAGGATGACAAACTACGAGCACCCACAGACTGTTGACTGTCCAAGGAGCTGATCTCATCTGCATCAAGGATGGAAAGGCAGTTGAACAGAGCAATCTCTTACATAAAGATCGATTTTGTAGACAACCAAGTCTGTCTGGACCTCATCAAGAAGAAACCGTGAGTCATCACAGTAATGTGCCACATTTGACCGAGGCTACAGGTTAGGTATCTTCTCTCTGTTGGACGAAGAGAGCAATTTTCCAAAGGCAACAAATCAGACTCTCCTATAGAAGTTGATCACAAATAACATGACAAACTTTTACTTCGAGAAGCCCAAACTCAGATTGGACCATTGAGAAAAAACAAGAATGCGTAGGAATCTGCAAATGCCAAAGTGACTGTAATTAAAGAAGTTTTACGACCTTGTTGATATCTTATGCAGAAATGGTGAAGCAAAATGCAATTTAGAAGGATATGACAAACTATGTATGTTATTTCCAGAAATGTTTGTCTCTCAGCCAGGTGTTGTGCACTACTAATTCAATCTTGTGTCAGAATCAACTTACTCTCAATTCAGTTGTTGAAATCAACTGTAATCTACATGTTTGAACTTTGTTTGTACATTATATGACAAAAAATGACATAAATTATCACTGAAGCATGCAAAAAATACTGTAAAATATGCCAAAATTGAGCTGTCCGCGCACGCGCGGTGAGTAATAATTTGGATTTCTGTGAATTTTTTTGTTCCATTACCTGATTATCAGATCTAATTTTGCAAAACAACATAACATGTATCAATTTTGATAGAATTTGGCATTGTGAAACGTAAGATTGCTAGAAACTCAAAAGGAGACAGCAAGTAGTTGCAAAAAAAGGTGCTCGTTTTTTTGAGCTATTAGGTTTGTATATTCTTGTTTTTTCTCAATGGTCCAATTCAGTCAATCCACCTTCGTCGTGAAGTACTACGCCAAGGACTTCCTGGCTGATGATCTGGTCGATCTCATTCAAATCCAATCTGTTGAGAAGGAGTTGAAGAAGAAGACGACCAGTTGTCTGTTTCACCAAATCCAACGCAAGATCGTTGGAGATGTCGTCCACGTTGCTGCCTATTCCCACAAGCCCCCCCGCTACAGAGCCCCAGGAGGTCTGACCAACTACTCTGCTGCCTACGCTACCGGTCTGTTGGCTGCCAGACGTACCCTGACCAAGTTCAACTTGGCCGACAAGTACAAGGGTAACGAGGCCATCAGCGGAGAGGACTACAACGTCGAGGAGATGGACGCCCTTCTATGCTGTTCTCGACATTGGACTGAAGAGAACCACCTAAGGTCTTTGCCGCCCTCAAGGGAGCCACCAACGGAGGACTCAACATCCCCCACACTGAGAAGAGATTCGTTGGTTACAATAACGAGGCCAAGAGGCTCGACGCTGAGGTGAGATAGGTTCTATCCTTGTGCATGATGATGACACGGCGTGATGCTGATGGATGTGATCAGGTCCTGAAGAAGCACATCTTTGGAGGCCACGTTGCCGACTACATGAAGAGCTTGAAGGAGGAGGACCCCGAGAGATTCCAGAGACAATTCAGCTCTTACATCAAGGCTGGAGTCAAGGCTGAGGACATTGAGGGAAGATGGGGCAAGACCTTTGCTGCCATCAGAGCGAACCCCGCTGCCGTCAAGAGCACCAAGGGCAAGCCCGCCGACAACAAGCACGCCAAGCAGGTCAGACTCACCTACGCCCAGAGAAAGGAGAGAGTTGCTACCAAGCTGGCTGAGATCAAGGCCAAGAGATCTGAGGAGTAAATTCTCCCCGTGTTCTATTCCACACTCTGATAAAGACCTCCTCGAATTAATCGCATCAATTAAGACACAATTGAGCTCGATCGGTGTCCCATGTGTTGTCAATTTTGCGTGTTTCAATCGGTTGTGCCGAGCGGAAGTGTTGACTCTATTTCCGCATAGACAGTAACATCCACATGTCGGTCGTATATCCTCACCATCAAGTTTCAGAAGCCAACCTCGGCGATGTCGTTGAAGCACTGAGACAGACATTCTTTGAGGGAGTCACACTCCCTCCTTCATTTCGCTTAGCGCAGCTGAAGAGCTTGAGAAAGATGTTTATAGACAACAAGAGTCGGTTGATTGAGGTATGGACATCTTCCGTATGATCTCCATACACATCTCTGACATCGTCACAGGCCGTTCAGAAGGACCTGGGAAAGCAGGTTGAATTCGAGGTGACATCCTCTGTTCTATCCGATTGATTGTCAAGTGGCTGATATATCATCATTCCAGGTCCTGGCATCCGAGATCAATTTACCTCTCAACGAATTAGACGAGACGATCAAGAACCTCGACAAATGGCTGTCTCCTCAATCGGTACGACAACATCGATTGGAACATCACACCGTGACACGAATCAGGTGTCCACTCCCATCAGCATCCACCCCGCGTCTTCCGAGCTCTACGCGGAGCCGAAAGGTACCGTTCTGATCATGAGGTGAGTCCATCCTCCATATCACCGTCAGTCGATCTCATTCTTCAGTCCATGGAACTACCCCATCAACTTGGCCATCGTTCCTCTCATAGGAGCCATCGCTGGAGGCAACACAGTTCTACTCAAACTATCTAGACATTCGATCAACACGTCCCTCACGCTGCACGATCTGTTGCCCAGGTTAGATGATGTTCACGTGAATAGACGTTGACACACACGAAGATATCTCGACGGAAGAGCTTACGCCATAGAGAGCACGGGGGGTGAGAAGTTGTGTTGGGATGCACGATGATGTGATGGCAGGTGCATCGTTGATCACCAAATTGATCTCTTACAAATGGGATCATATCTTCTTCACCGGTGAGAATCATAGATGTGACGATGATACCACATCGATGATGATGAGATGTGTCTCATCGTCCATAACAGGCTCATGCTCCGTTGGAAAGCTAGTGTACCAAGCCGCCGCCCTTCACATGACCACCGTGACGCTCGAATTGGGAGGAAAGAACCCTTGCATCGGTGAGAAGTCCTCGTTGTAGATACGACACACTGGACAATGTCTGACGATGGCATCAGTCGATTCGAACATCGATCTCGACCTCACTGCGAGGAGAATCGCTTGGGGAAAATTTTTCAACTGCGGACAGACTTGTGAGACAAGTCCACCAAGTTTCATCTGACTTGGAGTAGGTATAGGAGTCGATTATGTTCTGGCCCACGAGTCCATCGTTCCCAGCTTGGTCGAGAAGTTGAGGGAACACATTGAAAACTTTTATGGAAGCGACGCGAAAACATCAAAGTCGTACTGCCGCATCATCAGCAAGGACCACGCTGTACGATTATCCAAGTTATTCGACGACGGAAAGGTGATCGACTACAACGAGCCGATCGATCTGACGGTGGTAGGTCGTGTACGGAGGCACCGCTGACCCTGAAGAGAGATACGTAGCCCCCACCATCATCTTGTGAGCCTCCTTCTCTCGTCGTTTGAGTGACAGATTCTCACTCATATTAGAGAACCGAGAGAGAACTCCCTCTTACTGACCGACGAGATCTTCGGTCCCGTCTTACCCATCGTCTCCGTCAAGAACATCGACGAGGCCATCTTATCCCTGTAGGTCATCCTCTACATCTGTTCTATACATGCATCGCACGTTGCTTTCTCTCCGTCTGAGCGAAGCGTGAAGACTGATGTGCCTCCAGGCGTGATAAGCCACTTCCGTTGGCCCTCTACGTCTTCAGCAAGAGTTCGGCGACGGCCGAGAGAGTCATCAACAACACGAGAAGTGGAGCGGCCGTGCACAATGACGTCATCGTTCAGTTTTTGAATCCTAAATTGCCATTTGGAGGTATGGTGTTTTATTTCATTTGATGTCTGATGATGGTAGGTGTCGGTGAATCAGGATTGGGAGCTTATCACGGTGAGTCGTGATGGATGTGATGGGAGGAAGCTGATGAGATGACAGGCAAGCAGACATTCGAGACCTTCGTACACCGCAAACCCGTCATCAAATCGACAAAGTACAACTCTCTCGACATCAAGTTGAGATATCCTCCTTACAATGACAAGAGTGTGAGTCATTCACATCGTCGATTTGATTTGATGCGATCATCGATGTGATGTACTGATGTGTGCAGACGTGGGTGGTAGACAAGGTGACCCGCAGCGGATTGTAGAGAATAAATCACGTACAAACAATCTTTTATTTCACCTCCTTGATCAATGAATTAGCCAGCTGCTCCATCACAGGCTTCACCTCTTCGTAACTGCGCCACGTCATCATTAAATCGACGATTTGATGATGCCTCACCTGACGAGAGAGATGTTCTCCATCAACTTCGTTATGGTACTCAGGTTCCCCTGTTGATTCGCCATACTCCTCGCGAGTTTTCCAGCGTGGTCCGTCAGCACCTGATGGTATCTCAATCGTTCATTTCGATGTCACCCTTACCTGACGAGATTTTGCTTCCTTTTGTACAGCCTCAGCCAGAGTCAGCAATTTGTCGTGAAGTTCAGGTTGCAACGTGTTCAAGCTGCGGGCCGCTTGGATGAATTCTTCTACGGAGGATAAGAGTTGAATGGTGTTCAGCAGCATCAGTTTGTCGTCTAACACTTCGGCTCTCATGTTTAATAGTTCCTGGAGCCATCATCAGATGTCGATGACGATGATGGATAGGGTAAAATCACGTAGATAGTTCATATGTATGTGTTTATCAGATCTACACATATCACATTCATATCTAAATCTAGAAATGGATCACGGAAATATTTGGCCTCTCACTTCATTCCCTCGGATGATCTTATTACGCTTCTCAGATACTTCCTTCTCTAACAACTTCTTCATCTTGATCTTTCATTGTGTGAGATGCATCATCTCGTCATCTCAGAAGTGATCTCACCTGATCGTCGGTCTGATGTTGGATGTCTTTCATCTCGGCGATGAGATTCTTTCTCTGCTCTCTCCTCTTCGTTGAGGCCTCATCAGCTTCTTCTAGTTCACCATCATCCGCGGCGCTCGGTGGTGGTGCATTCAAGTTTCTGAATGACTTGCGAGACGCCCCAGGCGAACTCGGTGTATCACTAAAGACCTCAGTTGATCGATGGAATCGAGATCATTTGAATGACATACGCTGTCGAAGGATCTTCTTCTTCAGGTGGAAAATCGACCATGGCCAGAGGGAATACACCCAATTCTCCGTTTGCCAACTCGAATGGATGTGAGTCGAAGATGGAATCAACCGATGTGTGAATTCACCTGACCTCTGGCCCAACCTTCTCCCAAATCTTCTATGAAGCCAACGTAATCGTTCTCTTCGAAGTTCAATTCTTTCTCTTCTTGTGCCTTCCATCGGTGTCAGAGATTTATATCATCTCATCGGTGCGACTCACGATATTTTGATACAACGCCTTTCCCCAACTCGTCACTTGTGAGAAGTCGATCTCCCCTTCACCTTCCATCTCTTCATAACTCCTCTCCTCTTGCGCTGGCTCCTCTCCCTCATGGATGTCCTGGGGATCTTCATGTTCGTGATCTTCTTGGTACACTCCCTCCCCAGACTCCATCGCTTCCTCCGCCATCTCTGATCTGGCTACCGACGACGGATATTTTCCCGTTGTAGATCATCGGACATTTTCGTCGGCCATACTTCATTCTGAACCAGAACGACATGTCATGACATCATCGATCGTGTCGAATAAAGAATACGGTCTGTGAATGACGACCTTCAGCTGCTCTCATCGTGCACAACACGAAGACGATGACAGTCTGTGTCGTTTATTTCGATGTGAATGGCAGGTGTCTCAGCAGTCCAACAGCAGATATGGCGTCTCCCAGCCCCACCGTCTTCAGAGGAACTTTACACACCAACACCGGTGCAAACGAGAAGGTCACTTGTCCCTCCTTCCACGAGTGAACCGCGTGACCTCCCTCTAATAAGATGTCCTCTGTCCCATACTCTCCCTTCTCAATCGACAGTGACACCTGCTCCCTTCAGTCAAATCCTCTCCTCTACCTCACCTGCAGCTCGGTGTCCTTCTGTTGGATGTTGTCGTTGTCACAGGCCTGTCGTGTGGCTGTGAGGCTTCCTGCGGTGACTGCGGCCGGTGAAGAGCCCCAAGAGTCCTTTGAATCGTTGGGAGTGAGTAAGATGTGATACTGCAGGCAGTGGAAGTGAATGCGGGTCACGTGACGACCAGAGCGGGTGTGGGACACCACGTTGTAGATGAATTGGAGGGCGTCCAGAACCGTCCTGACCTGTATTCATCTCAATTCGTCTCCACGCCTGAGTTGATGATCGTGATGGTCGTGATGATGTGGTCGATGATCTCAGCCACAGTGTCGGAAGCCCACCTCTGGATGTGCAAACTGTTCCAGGGTGTATCGCTTGCCCCCCATGGCCAGATAGAAACTGCCGAGCTCCTGCTCGTTGAGCCCGATGGAATCCACTCTCGGCAGTAATTTCTCAGCGAGAGAACGGATGAACTCGCCGTTCTTCATGGATGCCAGTTCGAAGTGAATGGGAACACTTCGCGGCAGTTGGTTGTCGTCGGTGAAGTAACTGAGAGCGGCATCGATGGATGACTTCTGCATCTCACTGGTCTGGACGTCTAATAGATGGAAGCCTGATATGACCACGACCTGTTTGACGTTCAGCGGATCGTTATTTCTCGTTGTAGATGGGAAATGAAGGAGGGAGTTTAGATACGTTGAGGAGGAGATAGAAATGGTGAATAGAGACCTGAGGGAATTGGCCTTGTGAGATCTTCTCGGTCAGTAGAGTGTGGAAGGGTTGCATCAACCTGTAAAGATGAGAAGGATGTCAAGAACGGACACACACTTGAGTTCTGCGTTGGTGGTGTCACTGTGGACGATGAAACGATTGGCCCTCGGTGCCTTCAATCCATTGAAGTGAGCTCCTCTGGGGTATTCCATGATCAAATGGACCTGTCTCGTTTTATTCTTCGTCTACAACTCTTTCGTCCATTTTGATCCTTTATGATCGAATGATGTAGAAGATCGATGTGTAGGTAGAGGTGATATTGTGGAGGATATATCATTTGAGTTCATCATTCAATTACGTCACCTCATCTTCTGCTTGGTTTGATCTTGCAGTGGCTTTATCGTATTGAATGTCGGTTCTCTGAGGCACGACGACAGAAGGATGCAGTAACTCGCTCAATTTCCCTCCCACAGCACCTCCCAGAATGACACTCTTGCATCCTTCCTATTCCTTATCAGTCGTCTATTATACTCCTCACGATGTCAGATATTCTAACGTATATATCTCATCCATCCTCGCATTTAGACATCATCATCCTGATCACCTGTGCGAAGCGATTGGCGATGAGACCAGCATTGCCTCCGGTGAAATAGATCTTGTGTTCGAGCTGACTGGCTCGGGTCAAAATCTTGGACCACACATCAGCGTCGGCGAATCTGCATGTGACGTCACGAGGTGATGTTCCACGTCTCTCTCACCTCTCTGCGGCACTCCCTGTCTGGAAGAAATAACCAAAGACTTGACGGAAGTCGGTCAGATTGGACAATCGTTCTGCATCGATCCATGTTGCGGGTGGCTCGCTGTGTTGATGTCTCTTGTTCTCCTCATCGATTCCTTCCCTCTCTATTTCTGCAGAGACTTCTGCCGGATGTTTCGTGCTCTTACCTGTTAGGTAAAATGAATCATCATTGAATGTAAATCCATGGGAAGGACTGACGCTCACCGTGATCAAAGTTGGGCTTAGCGAGACCCATGTTGCCCATCAGGTCCAACGCATTGACGATCAGATCCAGATTCGAGTTGTACCCCACGGCTACTAAACCACATGGAACAACGGTGCTGATGTTCTCTACTGAGAGAAGAGCTCCGAGCACTTGTGACTCTATCGAGGGAGATTGCACGGTGTCATGCAGGAAGAAAGAGGTCAACAAGGGATAGAATATCGCCAGAAGGACGAACAGAACAGACAAGGAGATGATGGTCTTCATCTGTGATGTTGTATCGAGATCTTCCGATCAAGCCATGAATAAAACAATAAACGGATGAATTTACATTCATTTTGAGCTTCAAAGATCTGATCTCACGCTCGCTGGTGTATCTTCACGGTACACTAGCATGACTCCGACGCATCAACAATGATAGTATTCGAGTCAAGAATACAGCAACTATACAAGTCCTTAAATCCCTATCAGTACAACTACGGGCAAGTCCTGCGAACCATCTGAAGAATGACCGAGCCACACGCACACCCCACATTATCCTCTAAACTTCTGTTGGGACTTGTGCACGGTTGTTGATAGGCAACTAGCGAACAGGGGTGAAGAAACGAGCCATTGTTCGACAGGTCGGAGTTCTATTGCAACGTGAGCGGAGTTCCTATTGACAGATCCTCAGCAACAATTAAGAGGTTGAGTCGAATAAATTTGGATAAGTTAACTGTTCGCTCACAAGCGCTGGGAGATGGAGGAAGATAACTTTGATGAGGTGAGAGCGATAGAACTGGAAATGGTTGGGAATGATTGACGGCATATCAGCTGAGCCCTGGACCCCCCACGAAGAGACAGAAGCAACTGCAGGCCACACGGGCTGAGCACTATTTAAGCGACCCCAAGTCAGTCACGCTCAACAATTGTGACAAAGAGCCCATACACTTGATTGGTCAAGTGAGAGACACCATGAGAGGCCTCTTCTAACGTGGTATAGATTCAAGGGCACGGCTTTTTAATCATTACAGACAGCGAATTGAGCGTGCAGCATGTATCAATGAATGTGATCGAGTATATGGGATGGCAGCCCAGAGAGATGATTGGAAAGCCTCTGGACAAATTCTTATCACCATTCCCTCTCACATACGACCAAGTTAAATCATACACCCAGATTCAATTCAAAGAGTGCGATGCGGAGGTGAAGAATGGAGGATCTATCAGAGGATGACACACTACAGGTTCAACCCAAGACGAAGAAGCAATTTCCGGTCCATTGTTGTGTCCACATCAACCGCGAAGGACTTCTCCTCATCGAATGCGAGATGATGATGGACGATGGCTTCGAATACGGACTTCACATCTCCCGCATATTCGACTCGTTCTCCGAGAATGGAGATCTGTACTCCGTGTTGGACACCGTGGCCGACCAGATCAAAACCACCACCGGTTACAATCGAGTCCTCATCTACGAATTCGACGAAGAATACAACGGACGTGTCATCGTGAGCTCGCATGGACATCACATTGTCCACATGCTCATCCCACCCAGGTCGAAAAGGCGGATACAGACACACGTTTCCTCAACTTACACTTCCCAACCACAGACATTCCCATCCAAGCGAGGGAGTTGTTTAGAAAGAATCGCTTTCGCATCATCCAGGACGCATTGAAAGCCACATCAGACATCACACCGAAGACGAGAGCTATCGACATCTCCATGTGCACTCTCAGAGCCGTGTCACAGGTGGACACATTTTAATTCCAGCGGAAATTCTGAAACGAGGGTAGATGCACGTGACCTACATGAAGAACATGGGCGTGAGAGCCTCGCTGACCATTTCGATTCTAGTGGGAGTGGAGAAGAGGGTGAGTTGTAGATGAGTAGACACTGTGCTGATGATGAGCAGCTGTGGGGTCTCATCACGTGTCACCACACTGGTGAGCCAAAGAACTTGAGTTATTCCAGGAGGAGATACTGTGCCCTATTGGGATGCCTCCTCAGTTCACAAGTCGAAGCCATCTTACAGAGAAGAGAGGTGATGATGATCATGATCATCGTGATGATGATGATCATCGCGATGATGTCTCACGTGTCATCAGGTTCTGAAGAGGCTGAAGATGGAAACGGAAGTCTCCGCCGCAAAAGAATCACTCGTCATGTTAGACATGAAGTGTGCACCCTGGGACACCCTCTACAAACTCTTCCCTGGTTGGGCCAAGATCATGAACTGTGAAGGTGATCATCCCACACGTTCCTCACACATCACTCAAACATCACAGGTGTCATGCTCTGTACGGAAGATCGTAGTTATGCCTACGGATTGACCGGAAAATCTGTCAACCAGATCGTCTCGTGGGTTCGCACCCACGTCAAAGATGCAGACTCCTTTGTCTGCGGTGAGTCGAATTTTCCTGACCACATCTCATCGTCCTCCAGAATGCATCAAGGACATTGGTCTCACTTCAGAGGACGGACTGTGCTGCGGTTTCATGTACATCAGACTGAAAGATGCCACTTACGCTGGTCTCTACTTCTTCCGTAACGAATACATCAAGAGCATCATCTGGGGTGGTGAACCGAAGACCCCCGACGCCCAGGGAAATCTGAATCCGAGGGTCTCGTTCAGTTCGTACAAGGAAGTGATGAGGGGTAGATCGTTACGCTGGGACTCCATCTTTGTCGAATACGCCATACAGATCCAATCGATCATGACCAGGTGAGTTGTAGATGGAGGGAAAGACTGATTGGTGGAGGTACCTCTTCCGTTGGAAGGCAGAGAGACACAGAGTCGATGCAGAGAGGGAGAGAGAAGAGGTGATGCATTGATGTCAGCGACACTGATTCGGACAGGTGGAACGATTGATGAGAGAGAACGAGATCACCCGACAGGCCGCCGTCATGCACAATAATTTCTTGTGAGTCATCGATCGTCGCATCTACAACGAGACACTTACCCCTCTAGGGCCACCGTATCTCACGAATTGAGGACACCCATTCACTCTATTTTGGGTAACACCGAGAGATTGATCGACGCACAAAAGATGAACGGTGAAGCGAAACACGCTTGCTCCATGATCCGAAGGTACCTTGATTTAAACTCTAAATCCAGCGTACGATGACGACTCACCCGATCCAGTTCGAGCGAGCACCTCCTGGCCATCATCAGTGACATTCTCGATCTGTCAAAGTTAGAATCGAGCCGTTTAGACATCCATCCTATCCCCTTCGATTTCTACAAGAAGATGGAGGGCATCAGCCAATCCTTATTTGCCGTGGCAAAGAACAAGGGCCTGTACATCAACTTACTCATTCCAATTGGAGTCCCTCTTCTCATGGCCGATGCCACTCGCGTGGGGCAGATCATCCTCAACTACATTTCGAACGCAGTCAAGGTGAGAAGCTAGACGATTCGATGCATTGAAGAGAGACAGTTCACCACGGAGGGTGGTATCACCATCAAAGTGGAGCAGATCGGAAGGACAAAATCGTCTATCGATCTGAACTTCTCTGTGATGGATACTGGAATGGGCATCAACGAAGACGACAAGACGAAATTGTTCCAGAGGTTCTCCCAATTAGAGAACGGAAGGGCCAGGAAATACGATGGAACAGGATTGGGTCTATCCATCAAGTGAGACGTCGAATGACATCAACGATGTGATGGGACTGACATGAGACAGCAAACAATTAGCTGGGTTGATGGGAGGAGAAGTGAAGGTGGAATCAGAGCACGGTAAGGGATCGACCTTCAGTGTCAAGTTATCGATGGCATTCGTCAACGGCCAATCCAACATGCACCCCCTATCCACCATCTCCCAAGTGAGAGATCCTCCATCTACAACCCGCCACCACCCTCTCTCATCATCCACTGACATCGACAGATCGAAAAACAATCGAAGGTCATCCTCTTTGACTCGCGTCCGTTCGTCCGTGATTTCATCGATTGGTACAACCAACAGTGGAACGTAGACACCATCGTCGTCTCTTCACCAGAAGAAGCAGAGAGCAAATTCTCCTCAGACACCATGGCCTTCATCATGTCCATCGCAGAAGCAGACGCATCGACGTACAAGAGGCTCCACGAGAAGCTGGAGAAGGACTTCCCAGAAGCAACATCCATCGTCGTGGAATCAGCAGACATGCCATTAGTGGATGACCTGGGCACACACGTTCCCATCTTGATGCAGCCCATGAGCCCCACTGCCTACCACGCCATGCTGACGAAATCATCAAATCACATCACACCGGACGAGGTGAAGATTCATCGCATCATTTCTCGATTTGACTGCCTTGCGTCAGCCCGGGGAGCATGATAGACGCGCAGTTATTCGGACCGACGGGAGTGTAACCTTTGAGCAGGAGAGTACGGAGTCAGAAGACGTCGGTAAGCTTCAGCTCTTGATGGCAGAGGACAACAAGATCAACCAGATGATTGCACAGACTTTCCTCAAGAGTCTGGGACACGCGGTGAAGATCGTGGACAATGGAGACCTCGCGGTGCGAGCTGCGGCGGAGGAGAAGTTTGATGTCATCCTCATGGTGGGTTCATCGTCGATGAGATGGTGGCTGATGGGCTTCAGGACGTGATGATGCCAGTGATGGACGGTATCACGGCTACGGTCAACATCCGAGCGGCGGAGGCGGCCAAGGGAGATGGTGACTACACGCCTATCGTGGCCCTGACGGCTGCCGGGGAGTCTTCACTGAGAGAGGAATGCATTGGAAGTGGCATGGACGATTGTCTCTTCAAGCCGTTCCGGAAGATGGACCTACAGAAGATGCTTGTCAAGGTGGTCAAAGACTATAGAGCACAGAAGGGATAAATATAGAAAGGAATGCTTTTGTATCGTGAAGATGTGGGGTGTCGATTAGAGAGACACTTATACGAAGAAAGAGGGAGAAAACATTCATATTCGTCATCACAACCTCAGTACCGTCATCAACACTGCAATACATCACCCCAAAACCCAGGCGGAATAGTAGGTCGTAAATCCCGTAGCGCGAGTGACGTCTGTAGTTAGACTTGAAATGTGCTTGAACATGTACAGTTTCTTCTCCACTGCCATGGCAGTGACTACGTCTATCTGAGTCGACTGGAACGAACTCTGACGGTCTACAACAAAGTTGGTCCATCTGTATTCATCTGTTTACACATGGATAAATCTCTTAAGCCATGATCACACTCGATCGAAAAATTGTTTTGTGCATCAAATAGTCTCTTCTGACGTACCTTACGTCTATCTGAGTCGACTGGAACGAGCTCTGACGGTCTATCACCCCCCCCCCCCGATATCGAGTGGGTTTGTCTTTTCTTCGTCACTCCATACACGCTCCTTTTTTGTGATGATTTGATGTTATAATTTGTTATAATTTTCCTCTGTTTTTTATGTCGTTTCTTCGTGTTTGTTCTGATTTGGTTGTTTAAATCGTCCATTTCGTCATCTGGCGTGTCAATGTGTCCATTGTCTCAAATTGGTAGACGTCAAATCTCTTTGTCTCCTCAGATTGATGTCCTCTGTCCACATGAACACCACAATGATGACAACAACGATTCAGATGATGATGATGAAGATGGGGTGTGATGACAAACATAATGCAAGGAGATTGAATCATTCATTTTTTATTGATTGTATCTCGCCAAACATGTGATATTCCCTGTGCTCCATTGATTGACGTCGCTTCCCATGCGCATCCTCTCCTTCCCACTCCTCTTCTTTTTTCCCTATGATCCAGCATTCCACCCTCTCATTGCATCTACATTCAAATCTTTCTCTTCTCACCGCTCTTCTCCTCTTCTGTCCCTTTCTCCTCTTTGCTCCTCAGTGGCTTCAAATTTGTAGGGCCTTTGTTGGGTTCTGAATGACCTTGGTGAAGCCGCATCTTCCTGCACTCCGTTCTCCCGCAGTACGATCTGATTGCGGCGGCAGCGTGGGAGGTTGAGATGAGTCCTCTCATCTGCTGGACGAGCTTGTAGGATAAGACTTGATAGCCGTTCGGTCACCTCAGCCGCTGTGGTGACAGAATTGGCCTCGTCACTTGATGCTGCAATGGCGCGGAGGAGGGTTGGACGTGATTCTCATGAGGTTGATGAGGAGGTGCTTGAGTGCCTTGGGTGTGTTCTGAACGACGCTCTTGAGGATACATTGTTACGAATGATGAGAGCAGCCAGGATCTTGTTCCTCTGTCGAATCCAAACCAACTGTTCTTTTCGTCAGTCTTTGTAAGGAAGCGTAGAATCGATTTGTGATTCCGAGTTGTAGACCAAAATATTGGAAAGAGATATCTCCAAACGACACACAACTTTGTCATAAATAAACCATTCAAGGCCTCTTCCCCAAAGAAGAAGTCAGGAACATTTTCTAGCCTATTTCTATCGTGGAATCCGCCTCTGACGTGAGTCTAACTCTTACATTCCTTGAATCTCTCGACTCACAAACAAACGAGATCGATCCCATCATAATCCTTCGAAACATCTTTGGTCAAACATCGACTAAATCCTTTGCAACTCAGTCCAACGTCGTCAGACTTCGATTGAACGCATTGGAGAACCACCTTGTGGTCATATAATCTTACCATTGAACATAAAACAACCTTTGCCCTAAAAGGCCACGTTATTTTATCCTCTTATTCTCTTCTCTTGATCTGCCATCGTGATCCTCCCTCGAAAACATCTGACCAATTGTTTTCAGCAATCATGCCTCTCTCCACCCTCGTTACACCCGGAGTTGGGACCAGGATTATAAAGCAGATCCGAAAATCGATTGAGAAGAAGAACTCTTGAAGGGCAGACAAGGCCGCTGCACGAGCTGCTGCAAGAGCTCTTCGTAAGGAGACATCCAAACCAGTGTCCCCTCACCCCAGAGAAGAGCCCTCTCCAGACCCTGTCGAGCCCTCTGTAGATGACAGTACAGCCCGTGACACCTCGTCTGATGCCTCATCCAGCGAGATGGAGACCTCCTCGATCACCCAGAAGGAGCTCACCTCACTTTACGACGAAGTGGCTGCGCTGAGAACCCAACTCTCAATTGTCCAGCAGCATGCCACGGATTTAGAGGTGGAACTTATCGACGAAAGGTCTCTCCATCAACCTATTCCTAAGCATGTGACCTTCCCAAGGCCTGCTACCTCGTCCTTGCCAGCCACACCTTCTCTCCGAGAGCTCCCTGTCTACGCTCAGTCGGGGGTTCGACCAATTCCAACTGTCACCCAAATCCCCACGGTTGTACCTCCTGTCATCGAGCAAGATTCGCTTCAAGTCGACCATTTGGGGGCAGGAATCATCCCTTCAACGACTCCAGTCGATGTCCTCCCGAGATTCCTCACTGAGTCACGTGCAAGACGCCCCTTGAAGGAGTCTCTCTCTAAACACGAGAGGAAAGTCACCGCTTCAACAAGTAAGCCTGAGCCTCTGCCCAACAAGTGTTCAAACGAACAGCTCCAGTCTCACCTCACTCGTTTGGACAACCACTTTTACTACTCCTTCGACAACGCCCAAGCTGTGTCCATCTACCTGCCACAGTTGACAGCGTTCTTTGCTCAAGGATACCACCGCTGCATCGATTCCCAGTTGAAATTGGCCACCGTTCAATGGGATGACATCCTCAACACCATTTGGAGGAACTTCTACAACTAGTCGGCCATCTTTGACCCCTTTGTCGCCTCGTTCACATCTCCATGTCGCCCAACCAAACTGTGCAGCAGTTTCACACCTACCTCTTGGAGATGGCGTCGCAGGGTCACATCACGGACATGGCCTACCTCGGCCGTAAGTTTGTCTCCGGACTCCTCCCAAACATCCAAGAGCATTTGGGTCTTGTACCAGCCAACATGTCTCTCCATGCCACGTTTGAGAACGCTAAACTGGCCGAAGAGGCGTGGACCCAGATAAAAAACCATCAACGTCATTGTCAGGAAGCAAAGTGAAGGTTGTAATTCACTTGTAAATTTAATAATGTAAATATTCGGGTCGAT